>OY986954.1:1262246-1267246 GCA_963920595.1 Eimeria praecox
CTGTGTTTGCATGCAGCAAGGCCCAACGACAAGGAATCGTCGACTATCTCCCGTGTAAGGAGGAGGAGCTGTTTCTGCTGCAGCAAGAGACAGTGAGGTGTCTGTACACCTCAGAGGAGGCAGCAACCGCAGCAGCAGCATCGATCCTACTTTAAATATTGCATGCGAGTTCATGATAGAATAGCGAGACGATGATGCATCTAACAAATATACACACCCTCGTCTTCGAGGGTGGCGCTGCTGCTGCTGCTGCTGCTGCTGCTGATCCTGATCCTGCTGCTGCTGCTGCTGCTGCTGCTGCTGCTGCTGCTGCTGCAGCTCCTCCTGGCCTTTATAGCTGCTCCAGCCGCAGCTAACAAAGATATGCCCTGAGAGTGTCTTCTCTATAACCCCCCATTCAGCCTCACACAGCTGCTGCTGCTGCTGCTGCTGCTGCTGCTGCTGCTGCTGCTGCTGCTGTTGCTGTTGCTGCTGCTGCTGTTTTTTCTTTTGTTTCGAAGACGTTTTCACATCTGCTGCTGCTGCTGCTGCTGCTGCTGCTGCTGTTGCTGCTGCTGCTGCTGCTAGTCTGAAAAGACCTGCGTTGATAAGAACAGTCTCCTTCTTGGGTTTTCTTACAGAATGGATAATGTCTCCATAGCTTCCTTCATCTTCACTGCTGCTGCTGCTGCTGCTGCTGCTGCTGCTGCTGCTGCTGTTTGAGTGTCTATGGACAGCAAGAATAACAACATACAAATCTTGGCGAGGCTTCAGCAACCCCAGAGGAGACACAGGAAGCACTGACTGCTCCGTTAGCTGCGGTGGGGCCCATACACTTTGCTGCTGCTGCTGCTGCTGCTGTTGCTGTTGCTGCTGCTCCTGCTGCTGCTGGAGAGAGGTGGAGAGAGGAGGGAGAGCGTCGCTGGGGTGTATGTACACCTTAGCGTTGATGTGGGGTGACAGCAGCACAGCAACAGCAGCACCTGCAGCAACTCGAATAATCCTACAACGAACTACTAACCCTACTCGCAGGTCTGCTGCTGCTGCGGGGTATGCTACTAGCTGCTGCAGCTGCTGCTGCTCCTTATCAATCTGCTGCTGCAGCGGCCCCACAGCAGCAGCAGCAGCAGCACCTTCCTTTGTCTTCCCCCCGTGCCCATCGTCTCTAGAACGACAGCAAAGCGGCAGCAGCAATTGCGGCAGGGTCTTCGCCTCTGCTGCTGCTGCTGCTGCTGCTGCTGCTGTTCCTGCTCCTGCTGCTGCTGCTGCTGCTGCTGTTCCTGCTCCTGCTGCTGCTGCTGCTGCTGCTGCTTCTGCTGCTGCAGCAGTCGCAGAAGAGAAGGAGCCTAGCAGGTCTAATGTACACCCCACAAGAGCTGCAGTAGCACTAGCAGCAGCAGCAGCAGCAGCAGCTCCTTCATCTTCGCTGTTCTGCTGCTGCTGCTGCTGCAGCTGCTGCTGCAGCTGCTCGTTGTTGCTGATAGGAGACAAAGTCAAAAATAAAACAGGGAGACACAGCCGCAGCGGGGCTTCGCCCTCGCAGATAAATTCTGCTTCAGCTGTATAGGCAGCTACAGCAAGCAACCCCATGTCAGCTACTAATACCCCTTTCTGCTGCTGCTGCTGCTGCTGTTGATTGATAGCCTGCTGCTGCAGCAGCTGCAGCACCGCTGGCGGCATACTGTCAGTCTTCCAATCCCATACATTACTCTCTGCATCTTCCTGCTGCTGCTGCTGCTGCTGTTGCTGCTGCTGCTGTTGCTGCTGCTGCTGCTGCTGCTGCTGTTGCTGCTGCTGCCGCTTCGCCTTCGCCTTCGTTTGCAAACGAACCCTCACCTCCTGCTGCTGCTGCTGCTGCTGCTGTTCAGCATCATCCTCGTCAGCAGCAGCAGCAGCAGCAGCAGGTACTCTACATATCAGCACTTTGCTGCTGCGCTGCTGTCTGCGTTCAACTAGCTGCCGCAGCAGCAAGAACGGCTGCAGCAGATCTCCGCTGCAGCAACCAAATGCTCTTCTGCTGCTGCTATCAGCTGCAGCAATTAAGCAATAAAACTGCTGCTGCTCTCCCTCCTCACCCTCCTCCTGCTGCTCCTGCTGCTGCTGCTGCTGCTGTTGCTGCTGCTGCTGCTGCAGCTCGAGGGGGAGATAGACAGGAGGTACTAACACTTCTACGCATGCAGCAGCACAGCAGCAGCCAACAACTCGAAAGACAGCCCCACTGCAGCAAAATCGTTTGAAGTAGCAGCGTATCAAGCTGCCTGACCGTAGGGCTTTGCTGCAGACACACTGTTCTTCTTCTGCTTCTGCTGCTGCTGCTGCTGCTGCTGCTGCAGCAGCAGCTGCAGCTGCTGCTGCTGCTGCTGCGCGCTGCTGCAGCACTCCGTGAAGCATACGAAGCGCCACAGCAGCTAAGGCTGCTTCTGTTGTTTGCTCACGTAATATTTTATTAATTTTATGAGGCCTCAACTCCACCAAATGCTGCTGCTGCTGCTGTTGCTGCTGTTGCTGCTGCTGCTGCTGCTGCTGCTGCGGCAGCAGTGCAGCCTTGACAGTAAGGCCTGCAGGGAATCTCATAGCTAAATGTTTCATAGAATGAAGAAAATCAGAAGATAAATTTCTAAAGAGACAGACAGTCTGAGCATGGACACACCCGAGAGACACATACACCCCAAATGTTGTTTGTTGTTTAATATAACCAAACAGCAGCAACGGCGATAGTCCTCCTGATGATGCATGCAGCTGCAGCACATCTGTGCTGCTACGAGCAAAATAACGATCACATACACCCCTCCTGCTGCTGCTGCTGCTGCTGCTGCTGCTGTTCTTGCTGCTGCTGCTGGCGAGGGAAGACACTGCAGGACACACCAAAACAAACACCTGTTAACATACAACTTAGCTTCACACGCAGCAGCAGCAGCAAGATGCAGCAGCAGCAGCAAGATGCAGCAGCAGCAGCAGCAAGATGCAGCAGCAGCAGCAGCAAGATGCAGCAGCAGCAGCAGTAAGATGCAGCAGCAGCAGCAGCAAGATGCACAAGCAGCAGCAGCAGCAAGATGCACCAGCAGCAGCAAGATGCACCAGCAGCAGCAGCACGATGCAGCAGCAGCAGCAGCAGCAAGATGCAGCAGCAGCAGCAGCAGCAGCAGCAATGCCTCAACTGACCGCATGCAGAAGGTTTGCAGCTGATAAGACAGACATCACTAATCTGCTGCTCTTGCTGCAGCGCTATCTCTACCTTCTTTGCTGCTGCAGCAAGAACGGGGTCCACGACTTCCTCCCCACTGCTGCTGCTGCTGCTGCTGCTGCTGCTGCTGCTGCTGCTGCTGCTGCTTCGCTTGCGTTTGCTTCGAGATGCAACAGATCTTTCTGCTGCTCCCGGAGACACCGTGTATGCTGCAGCAATCACGACTCCTTCAAATGGCAGCGTCGCCCCCACCTGTCCGTACACCCCAAATCCATACACAAACCTTTCTGATAACATTTACTAAACAACAACAGCAGCAACAGCAGCAGCAGCAGCAACAGCAGCAACAGCAGCAGCAGCAACAGCAGCAGCAGCAACAGCAGCAGCAGCAGCAGCTTACCTTAAGGGATTGGTGAAGGGATAGAGCAACAGAAACCTCGTCAGCAAGATGCAGCACAGGCACGAAGCCAAGGGCTCCTTCCTGCTGCTGCTGCTGCTGCTGTTGCTGTTGCTGCTGCTGCTGCTGCTGCTTTGGAGGCATCCTGCGGCACCGCGGCAGCAGCAGCAGCACGCCCTTCGGGTGTACAGACAGCACCCGAGCTTCCCCACGAGGGATGACAGTGCCTGTATACAAAATCCTACCAAACCTGCTGCTGCTGCTGCTGCTGCTGCTGCTGCTGTCGCCCCCTGCTGCTGCTGCTGCTGCTGCATTCAAGTCCGTAGACACCTCCATCGTGCCGCGAGAATAATTTACAGACGTCACCACCACCTGCATGCAGCAACAGCAGCAACAGCAGCAGCAGCAACAGCAGCAGCAGCAACAGCAACAGCAGCAGCAGCAACAGCAGCAGCAGCAACAGCAGCAAGCATATAGACTTCACAAATGACGCCTTCTACCTCACCCGCAAACAAGCCTCTTCCTGCAACTGTGCTGCTGCTGCTTCTGCTGTTGCTTCTGCTGTTGCTGCTTCTGCTGTTGCTGCTTCTGCTGTTGCTGCTGCTGCTGCTGCTGTGCTGCTGCTGCTGCTGCTGCTGCTGTTGCTGCTGCTGCTGCAGCATACCTTGACAAGTGTCCCTAGTTTGAGGTCTTTGCCGCTTGCTTCTGCTGCTGCGACATCCGCCTGCTGCAGCACAGCTTTGAAGGGCCCGAAGAACCGCAGCACTATCTGCTTCTGCTGCTGCTGCTGCTGCTGCTGCTGCTGCTTCCGCTGCTGCTGCTGCTGCTGCTGGTGTCTGTGTTGCACATACTTGATCTCGTTAACATAACCAAGAAGAACTCGTCCTCTTTCAACAATAGGCTGCTGCTGCTGCTGCTGCTGCTGCAGTGCATCAGCATCAGCAGCAGCAGCAGCAGCAGCAACAGCAGCAGCAGCAGATGGCTGCAGCAACCGAGGCAGCAGCGGACCCTGCAGCTTCAGCAACACTTTCCTACTCGTCAGCAGCAGCCTGCCCCCTCCCCCTCCCCCCATACTCATGAGAGCAGCAGCAAGCATTCCTCTCTCAAATACTGAGAACGTACTGCTGCTGCTGCTGCTGCTGCTGTTGCTGCTGTTGCTGTTGCTGCTGCTAGGGGTGATAGGGTAGAGGTGCTGCTGCTGCTGTTGCTGCGATAAGACACCGTTAGCGCAGCAGCCATTGAGAGCAGCAGCAGCAGCAGCAGCAACAGACTCTACGAACTCACAGCTGCTGCAGCAGAAGCGCCGCAGCACACGTACATTCATAGTTGCTCCTGCTGCAGCATCATCAGGAAGCTGCTGCAGCGGCACATCACTCAAGCAGCAGAGCGGCAGCCAACCCCGAACAGAAGAAGAAAGCCTGCAGCAGCAACAGCAGCAGC
>OY986954.1:1287246-1294746 GCA_963920595.1 Eimeria praecox
AGAAGAAGAAGAGGTAGGATGCGGTGTAAGGTGAGATAGAGAGATGTATATACTGCTGTTGCTGCTGCTGCTGCGGCTGTTGCTGCTGCTGCTGCTGCGGCTGTTGCTGCTGCTGCTGCTGCTGTTTGCTGCTGCTGCTGTTAATGTCGATGTTTCTTAGTTAGAAGAAGAAGAAAAAGAAGAAAAAAAAGAAAAGGAAAGAGAAGATGTTGCTGCTGCTGCTGCAGCAGGGATGCAGGTGCCCATACACTCCACGCTGCTGCTGCTGCTGCTGCTGCTGCTGCTGCAGGGAGAAGCAGCAAACACACTACTCAACAACGGCAGCAACGTAGTCTTTGAATGTGAGGGAAGCATGCAGCAGCCAAAGTTGCTGTTGCTGCTGCTGCTGTTGCTGCTGCTGCACGAGCTGCTGCTGTTGCTGCTGCTGCTGTTGCTGCTGCTGCTGTTGCTGCTGTTGCTGCTACACTAGATGCTGCTGCAGCAGCACAGATAAGTAGAAACACGAAAGACGAGTCCAAAGAATCCCCAACACGCTGCAGCAGACAGGCAGCAGCAGCAGCAGCAACAGCAGCAGCAGCAGCAGCAGCAGCAAATCACACTTGCTAGATAGCTGCTGTTTCCTCTGATATTGCTACTGAGGGAGTTAAATAGAAGAGGGATGCTGCAGCAGCAAACAAACGACGCCCGCAGCAGCAGCAAGAGCTGCTACGATACCCGCAACTGCAGCAGCAGCAGCAGCAACTGCAGCAGCAGCAGCAGCAACTGCAGCAGCAGCAGCAGCAGCAACTGCAGCAACTGCAGCAGCAGCAGCAACTGCAGCAAGAAATTATCTTCTTAAACAACACAAAACAAATACAGCGCTCAAACAAAACATAATATACACTTTAATGCTTTCTAGCACCTGTAGCCAAAGCAGCTATCAATCGATGCATTTGCTGCTGCTGCTGCTGCTGCTGCTGCTGCTGCTGCTGCTGCTGCTGCTGCTGCTGCTACTGTTGCTGCTGCTGCTGCTGTTTTGTAGTGGCTGCTGATGGGGCTGTATGACCTTGTCTGATTTCTTAAGAACATATTATTGTTTATAATTTAATAAATATATTTATTTTTTATTTAATTATACAATTATTGCTGCTTCAGAATAGACATAACCTTGATGGGGGGGGGGGGGGGGGGGGGCTGAGAGCGGCGGCCTGAGGTGGCTGCCTAGACACTCGAAATGTTAGAGATAATATTAATTTTGTAGGATTATTTTGAGTGTATTTGTATTTATTTATTAATAAACAAAATAAATATAATATTCAAAAACTGTGGGGAGGGGATTTTGTTTACTGTGCCTGGCGTCTGTCTTCTTGTATATATATATATATATATATACATATATATATATATATATATATATATATGTGTATATATATATATGTATATATATATATAATGTTGGATGTAGAGAACATACAGCAGAAATAATCAGAATATTATATATAAACATATATATAAACAGCCTCGAAATCAGACAGCACACACAGCACTAGCTATGTCCTTGCATGCATAAATGCAGCAGCTGCTGCAACAACAGCTACAATTGTTGTTGCCGTTGCAGCAGCTGCTGCAGCTGCAACAGCTACAGCAGCAGTTGCAGCAACAGCAGCAGCAGCTGTTGCAGCAAGAGCTACAGCAGCAGTTGCCGTTGCAGCAGCTACAGCAGCTGTTGCAGTGACATCTGCAGCACAGCAGCAGCAGCAGCAGCTGCTGCTGCTGCTGCAGCAGCAGCAGCAGCAAGGGTCTTTACGTTTAGCAGCATATCAAAGGCTGTTATGATCTGCACTAAAAGAAAATCTTTAATATGAGCATTCAAGATAGAAATAATAAACACCAACTAAACATTGTTTCTCTTCTTTAGACGTCATGATAAGAACAGCAGCACCAAGAAGAGCTGAGGATAATAAGAAGAGAAAACATATTTTGTTTTGAGTGTTTGCTACAGGCATGTAAGAAGAAGCAGCAGCATATAGCAGCATGTAGGTTCTTCTTATCTGTATATATAATGAGGCATATCAATCTATAGAGAGGCTTCTGTTTGTTTATATGTATGAAGTCAACGATAAATAGCTAGAGTTTCTTCGTCTTCTTCTTTAAATATTTATCTTTTCTTTCTTAAGACCTTCTCAGATCTCCGCTGTCTTCATCCTCTGTCTCCTTTTCTGTGTGGGGATCTGTCTCCTTCACAGCTAACAAAATTAGGAGATAGATATATTTGTAGTGTTTCTTTCTCCCTTGTTTTATATTTAACTACTCAGATAAATGAGAGCATATTCTTCTTCTGAGGAAGCTAAACTATCAACCCTTCATTGTTGTGTTGTTGAGGTGTATAGGCAGGTCTAACCGAAGACCTGCCTATACACCTCAACAGCTCAACAATGAAACCCCTCCTTCAGTCATTGTTGTCTTGACTCCACCATCACCCGCTAAAGTATGATTTTGTTGTTCTTAAGAAATCTTCTCGAAGAGACGAAGCTGAAAAGGATAAGTAGGGTATCTAAGGGGAGTGGGAGGGGAGGGATAGTGGGAGAAAAGAAAGAAAGGAAGGGGGGACGGGGGGGCGGGGGAGGGGGGGGCACTTCGTGTTGTTGGTGTCTGTTGATGTTGTAGCGCTTGGTGCTTCATGCTTTGTTGTGCTTTGAAAGAATCGCAGTGGCGTGAGTTTCAAGGAAAGCCGAAGAAAGCATATTATATATATATATATATATATATATATATATATATAATAAAGCAGCATACAGTTGCAGAATACAGGGCCTGAGAGCCACGCCGTTTGTGTTTTACTTGACTGTGAAGGGAGCAGAGCCATCAAACACTTTGTAGATAATTATTACAGGACTCATACGAAGAAGACTCTTTATCATGTGTTTCAGCGATTGAGGAGGAGGGATAGGGTGAGATGAAGTGCTAAGTGTATGGGGGATTTGTATTCCTTCTCTGTCTTTCTACAAGATCAAGTAGATCTCCTCTTCATCATTTGTTATCTCTTTTCTAAACAGTGTAAGTACTACGTAATTGTTTGATGTTTATATTCGAGTCATACGCGCGCTACAAGAGCATCATCCAAACATGTGCTTGCAATAATTGTGAGGAAGAAAAGATTCGTTGAAGTCAGAGAATGGTGCTGTCAGAGACAAAACAAAGTAGTGTCTGTCGATGTATCTCACGACTTCTTCTTCTCTCCCTTCTCCAATACTTTGTTTGTTTGCCTCATCAAACTTACAGCGATACAAACAAAACAGAAAATGAAGAAGCTGCGGTGATATGATGAAAACTCGAAGAAATTCTGCAAAGGTATTAGAGACACGAAATCAAATACCTTCTTTTGGTGTCTCTCTTCTCTGTATCTGACTCGGCTATCTTCTCAGAGAGAGAGAGAACAGTCTAGAAAGTTAATTGTCATCTTATGGTTTTACAAATAGAGGTCTTCTTCAGGTGTATCTGCAGGTCTGAAGACCTGCAGATACACCTGAAGACGACCTCAGCACGTCGCTCCCGTGCACAACATCCATACCTTCATATTCGATCCCAAGAACCTAAGAAATCGTGTTTGACCTGTCACTGCTGCATGCGCTGCATGCATGCGCTGCATGCATGCATGCCACACCCCACAGAGGATGCACATACAGCACAATCTACGGATGGGGCTGTACAGCAAGGCCTTTGGCCTATCGTCTAGATGCGTTGAAATATGTAGAAATACAGAAAAAACAACACAGCGAGAACGTTAGATCAAACACCCTGAAAGCCCCCACACCAACCCCACAAGGGGGAGGGGGGGGAGGTTTCTGCAGATCGCCTATTAAGAACTATTCTCCCTGTCTATTCCCCTTTATTATACGGCAGCCGCAAGTGCATGCATAGATGCATGCATGCATAGCTTAGCCTAGCTTAGTTTATCTTAGCTGTGGGGAGTCTCCAAACTTTCTCTACTTTTTTCTTTATAGCTGCACATGAAGCTGTTTATATATCTTCACCTATGAAGTGTAAATATTTGTTTTTCATAATCTTCTTCCCCTGTTCGAGTAAAGACTAACGCAGCCATTCAGAAGAAAAGATCTCTAATTTTATTTTATATATTATAGAGGATAAGCCCCGCCCTTAAGAGGGCCTTCACCCCACAAGCTGCTTCACTGTGGGGGGCTGTCTGTGGGCCTTAACATATCTTGTATGCTTGTAGAGCCGCTGCCAACGCATGCATGCTAGTGACGGGGCTGCAGGTGTCTCAGACATATCTTGTCTGCAGTAAGAACAAAACTCCTCATCTCCTTATCTTTTGTTTTGACTTGATCTTGATGTCTCTGCTATTCCTACCAACACATATCAAACATTTCTGTGTTTTTCTTGCTTCTCCTGCTTCTCTGCATGCAAGTGATAGGAGCAGGAGAGGGCATTGTTCTATCTAAGGCCTGTGTCTGTTTCCATATATTTGTGTGTGTGTTTGTTAACAATTGAAGATAAAGGAAGTGTTTATCGCGTACTGTCTGTGTGGCTCGTGCATGCATCGAAAGGGGGCTTGCTTGCGCATGCATGCGGGTAGATGGGGCTGTCTTGTATCAGGAGACGCAGCAGCAAATGCTGTGATTTAGAGAAAGGGCCCTCTCTCCCTGTCACCCTCCTGTCTCTGTTGTGTGTTATGTTTAGAATATCTCAAGCCAAACAGAGAAGTCAACTGTTTCATGCTAAGTTTGTTCTTCTTTTAATTTGCTGCTCTTTTCAATTTCTAGCTGAAGCCGACGACTCTCTTCCCCCTACTTTTTGTGTCTCTGTCTCTTTATGACTTCAACAGAAATTTATTATTAGCTGCATTCGGGTTATAAGAATTGATGCTGGGGTTATAAGAATTGATGCTGCAGCAAGATATACGTGTTGCTGGTCCTTGTATCTTTACTTTGAAGGTTTAGCAAGTGTCTCCTTTAATAGACCCCACAGCCTCTGTCTTATGTGTCTCCTGTCTCCTTTACAGGCCCCACAGGCTCTCATCACCCCTTGCAGCCTAGCAGAGGCCGGATGTCTACACATCACAGTCTACAGGATATCGCATGCATCCAACGATTGGGTATGCATGCAGCAGCAGCTGTCTTGCTGCAGCAGCAGCAGCAGCAAGGTCTGCTGCAGCACATAGCAAGCCTGCTTCAGCTTCATCCCCTTGGGGCTGTAGAAGAGGAGACTGATTGCCTCTCTTTCCCGCAAAGTGTCTCTTTAAATATTTGACTGTCTCGTAGCTCATTACTTTATTTTTCTGAGATCGAAGACAATCGTTACACTGTAGAGAAGATAAACCCTAAACCCTAAATGCTGCTGTCTCCCCCCTTCCTCAGAATCCAGAGACGCAGCAGCAGAAAAACCTAGGGATATAGGCTGTGTGAGAGACGAGTGTTAGCACATATTGCTCCATTTGCTGCTACTGCTGCTGCTGCTGCTGCTGCTGCTGCTGCTGCTGCAGATGCAGACACATTCAAGCCCTGTCTCTATGGGCACGCACAAACACTGTAAGGGCCCACATTATTTCATATTCCCTTGGTTGTATATATATATATATATATATATATATATATATATTATATTTATATAGACTGTATATAAACAAGAACTCGTACTAGTTATGCTTGTCTTTCGATGTCTGCATATTATTATCATATTATATTTTTCTTGCATTCTCTCATCTCTTATAATTAATTATTCTCTCAAATAATACAATTAGAGCTGAAGAAGGAGAGATAATGTAGAAAAAGAATAATGTTTGAGGTGTATAGGCAGCTCCCTTCGGACTACACGTTCTATAGACAGCGAAACTCAAATAAAAAATAATAATTTATTTATTTTTTGTAAGTTTTAAATACTTTAAAGAGGGATAAGAGGAAGAGTTGAGCCCTAAACCCTAAACCCTAAACCCTAAACCCTAAACCCTAAACCCTAAACCCTAAACCCTAAACCCTAAACCCTAAACCCTAAACCCTAGAGAGTGACCCTGGTGTGGGGTGGGGGATAT
Organism: Eimeria praecox; assembly: GCA_963920595.1. NCBI lineage: Eukaryota > Apicomplexa > Conoidasida > Eucoccidiorida > Eimeriidae > Eimeria > Eimeria praecox. Next base: position 1,293,275 of record OY986954.1, read on the forward strand.
TATAAAATAATATATCTTTCTGTGTTTGTTTCTTTTTTTATAAAATTATTTTTTATTTTTTTAAACAAAATAAAATAAAAAAAAGATAATATTTATATATTTCATGAAGAAGAAAGAGATACAATAGAAGTTAGATGAGGGGGGCTTCGTAAAGATAGATAGACAGATACCTACGTACCTACGTACGTACCTGTCTGGGGTGTACGTACACCTCAACGCTCTCCCCCGTCTCCTTCTAATGTAGATATTGTATAATATATATTCTGTAACTCTGTTCAATAAACAAATGAGGTATTCTTCTTAACAAAGAGGGTTTTACCTCTCTTTCTTTCAGGTGTATAGACAGGTAGTATCTAGCAGGTGTATATATATATATATATATATATATATATATATATATATATATAATAATATCTTATCTACAAATAAATAATTGCAGTAACAACAGTAGCTCAAAGGCTCTGTTGTTTGTTTTTTCTGTTATATTTTATCTTTGTTATCCTTCTAAACAAATTATATTATATATAATATATTAATTATATTATTTATATTATATTATATATAATTTATTAATTATATTATTCATACAAAGAAAATGTTTAGGAAACTCACACTCTTCGCTGCAGCAGCCATCGCTAGTACGTCCTTCTTCTCTCTTTATGGTTTATACACACAAGACACAGTATATATATATATATATATATATATATATATATATATATATAATATAATCTAATATATATAATATATAATAATATATAATATATAATAATATATATTATATATACTTATATATATGTATGTAGTATGTAAAATGCACATAAGCTGCTAGCATTATACATTTGTCTCCATATAAAAAAGTTTGTATTATCTATATAATATATAATATATAATGTATATTATATAATAATATAATCTAATATATAATATATAATATATAATAATATATAATATATAATAATATATAATATATAATAATATATAATAATAAAATATAATATATAATATAATACATAGAATATATAATATATGAATATATATAATATATTAATATATAACCGTATGTTTATATATTGTATGTTTATCTCTGTCTCTGTCTCTGTTGTGTATGTATGCAGGCTGCTGCACGGATGCTGAAGCAGCAGCAGTACAGCAGCAGCAGCAGCAGCAGCAGCAGCAACAGCAGCAGCAGCAGATAGTTTTAGGGTCTGAACACAGTCTCTCTCGCGAGTTCTATCCCTTCTTGGTAGTACCTTACACTTCTTCTTCTTCTTCTTCTTCTTCTTCTTCAACAACAACAACAACAACAACAACAACAACAACATGTGGTGCTAGCGCTAGGAGACAGGCATGGAAGGAGCAACAGCAGCAACTGCAGCAGCAACTGCAGCAGCAACAGCAGCAGAGTAGAGATAAGCTTAAATCATCTTATGATGATATTGTGTCTCTATGGAAAGAAGCAGCAGCAACAG
>OY986954.1:1302246-1304746 GCA_963920595.1 Eimeria praecox
AACCCTAAACCCTAAACCCTAAACCCTAAACCCTAAACCCTAAACCCTAAACCCTAAACCCTAAACCCTAAACCCTAAACCCTAAACCCTAAACCCTAAACCCTAAACCCTAAACCCTAAACCCTAAGTGAGGGGGGTTCGAACCCTGTTCCTGAGGCCTGTATGTTTTTAGGGTTTAGCAAGGCCTCAAACCCTAGACCCCTGGGCTCATGCTTAGACAGCCTAAACCCTAAACCCTAAACCCTAAATCTTTAAAAATATAAATATAACCCCGTAATCTTCGGTTCATACAAACCGTTCTCTAACCTCTCATCTAAACCCTAAACCCTAAACCCTAAACCCTAAACCCTAAACCCTAAGCTACAAGGGCTTCCTGCTATAGGATTCATCAGCAGCAGATAATAAACCCTAAACCCTAAGCCGCCTCATTTATAGACTGGCTGCGCGCTTGCTGCTAAACCCTAAACCCTAAACCCTAAACCCTAAACCCTAAACCTTAAAACACTTATGCATGGGCGTTTGGCTTTTGATAGCCGTCTTCCCCTGTATTTAAATTAGGGTTTAGGGTTTAGGGTTTAGGGTTTAGGGTTTGCTCAGCTCGAATTAGGGTTTACACACGAGTAAGCAGCAGCAGCAGCTGCTGCTGCTGTTGTCGTTGCAGCTGCAGCAGCTGCAGCAGCTGCAGCAGCAGCAGCTGTAGCAGCAAAGGCGGAGGCAGCAACAACAGCAGCAGCAGCAACAGCAGCAGCAGCAGCTTGCTGCTGTCTGCAATTAGGGTTTAGGGTTCTCCGCCAATACATACACACAACCCTAAACCCTAAACCCTTAACTACAAACCCTAAAAATTCTGCTGCTGCTGCAGCAATGTTTGCTGCTGCTGCTGCTGCTGCGGAGCGCTTGTTGCTGCTGCTGCGGTGCGTTTGTTGCTGCTGCCGTTGCAGCAGTCCTTGCTGCTGCTGCTCCCACTCCTGTTATCCTTGCTGCTGCTGCTGCTGCTGCTGCTGCTGCTGCTGTTAATCCTCTTTAAGGAGGGCGTCGCGGGCCTCAAAGAAGCGATGATGAAATGCCTCCTGAGCAGACAAAACCCTAAACCCTAAACCCTAAACCCTAATAAACCCTAATAAACCCTAATAAAATATTCATAAACCCTAATAAACACTAATAAACCCCAAGAAATACTCGTAAACCCTAGACCGTCTCAAACCCTAAACCCTAATAAACCCTAACAAACTCTACAAAACCCTAAACGCTACTAAACCCTAAACCCTAATAAACCCTCCTGAACCCTATATGTTTATAAAACGCTCTTCCGCGTGTATGTTTGATAGCTACGAGTTCCTATATCGTTGAAGCCTCCTAAAGCTAGGGTTTAGGGTTTAGGGTTTAGGGTTTAGGGTTTACAGGTATGCCTATATCAACAAGTTGCTGTGGTTTGATATGAAGGAGCTGCCGGCCCTCAACCCTCCATTCATGAAAATAATTAATTAAAGAGGGAAGAGCAGCAGCAGCAGCAAAATTAATACAGGCTGCAGCAGACCACAAACCAATATCGCATCGCTGTTCTAGACACACAGACCCAATGATTACGCCTCCTCCTCCTGCTGCTGCTGCTGCTGCTGTTGCTGCTGCTGCTGCTGTTGCTGTTTTTGTTGTTGTTGTTGCTGCTACTGTTGATGTTGTTGTTGCTGCTGCTGCTGCTGTTGTTGTTGCTGTTGCTGCTACTCGTTCGCCTGCTTCAGCTGATCCTGGTGGGGGTGGTGGTTCTGTTGCTGCTGCTGCTGCAGTTGTTGCTGCTGCTGCTGCTGTTGCTGCTGCTGCAGTTGTTGCTGCTGCTGCTGTTGTTGCTGCAGTGTTTAGGTTTTGCTGCATACAAGGAGACGACGCCACTCCTACTTCTGTCTTAACAAGCACAGAACTACCCTTCTGCTGCTGCTGCTGCTGCTGCTGCTGCTGTTGCTGCTGCTGCTGCTGTTGCTGCTGCTGCTGTCTAGCAACAGCAAGTAGGGAGAATCGATAGGAGACAGAAGGAGACAGAGAGGAGACAGGGCGATGCCCGCGGAGACAGTTGTTGTCTTTGTAATCTCTCTCTATTTGTACCTGCATCTTCTTTATTAACACAAACAAACAAAGTATAAATAAGTAAATAAATAAATAAATAAATAAATTAATTAATTAATTAATTAATTAATTAATTGAATCAATACAAGTATATATATATATATATATATATATATATATATATATATATATATATATATAAATTAAAACAGATTAAATAAACAAATATAAATAAATATATCTAAATTATATTAAATAAATAAAGTAGATAAAAACATTAATAATAAATAATAATAATTATTATGTTTATATGTAGTTATTATATAAACAAAATTAATATTATATTATATTATATTATATTAAATTAATAAATTAAAGAAACAAATATAAACAAATAATATAAATAATTATATTAATTAAATAAAATAAACTAAAATAAATA
>OY986954.1:1309746-1312246 GCA_963920595.1 Eimeria praecox
GGAGAGAAGAGGAGTCAGACTCTTGATGTAGCTGCTGCTGAACGTTTTATTAGCTTCCATACTAATAAAAAAGGGGGGGCCCCCAACGATCCGTCAGGGGCCCCTGGGGGCCCCTCAGGGGGGCCCCCAAGGGGCCCCCAGGGGGGCCCCACAAGGGGCCCCCAGGGGGCCCCCCAAGGGGCCCCCGGGGGGGCCCCACAAGAAACGTCGGGAAGTTGAAGGGGCCCCCGGGCCCCCAGATACAGTAGATGAGGACGAAAGGAGATGAAAGGGAGAGGGAGCCTTGTCAAAACAGCAGCAGCAGCAGCAGCAGCAGCAATAGCAGCAGCAGCAATAGCAGCAGCAGCAATAGCAGCAGCAGCAGCAGCAATAGCAGCAGCAGCAGCAATAGCAGCAGCAGCAATAGCAAGGGGAGCGAGAAGAAGAAGACGAAAGGGAAAAATAACAAAGACAGAAAAAAAATAATCCTAATTGTTAGCAGCAGCAGCAGCAGCAGCAGCGGCAGCAGCAGCAGCAGCAGCAGCAGCGCAGCAGCAGCAGCAGCAGCAGCAGCGGCAGGCAGCAGCAGCAGCAGCCAGTAAAAGCTGCTGCTGCTCGTCTTCTCATATTTATTGCTGCTGCCACACTAAGACAGAAGCCCCAGAGCTCCTGCATAAGAGCAGCAGCAGCACAGCTGCTTCTGCTGCTGCTTCTGCTGCAGCAGCAGCAGCAGCAGCAGCAGCACAGTGCGATGCTGCAGGCTGTTGTTGCTGTGTTGTTGTTGAGAGTTTCTTAAAACCTCTTGACAGATTTGCTTTATATTTCAGTGTTTTAGGGTTTAGTACACAGTGTTTAGGGTCTAGGGTTTAGGGTTTAGGGTTTAGGGTTAGGGTTTAGGGTTTAGGGTTCGAGGTTTAGGGTTTAGGGTTTAGGGTTTAGGGTTCGAGGTTTAGGTTTAGGGTTTAGGGTTTAGGGTCTCTCGTTCGAGGTTTAGGGTTTAGGCTTCTTCTTAAGCTGAAACCTGCTGAGAGATGGTTTAGGGTCTAGGGTTTAGGGTTTAGGGTTTAGGGTTAGGGTTTAGGGTTTAGGGTTTAAGGGCGTCTTGGGGGGTTTGCGCCTTGGTGTTATATTTTCTCTTCTTTTTGTTATTTTTTTATTTTATTATATCCCAAATAATTTATAATTTAAAATAAAATTAAAATATAATTAAAATATAATTAAACAAAACCCCCAAAACAACAATTTCATGGGCCTGACCGGTGGTCAGCAGCAGCAGCAGCAGCAGCAGCAGCAGCAGCAGCAGCAGCAGCAGCAGCAGCAGCAGCAGCAGCAGTTGGTATGTGTTCTGTGGGGCCCTGCGGCTTTAATATATTATTGTTTATATTTTTTTTTGTTTATTTATGTTTTGTAGAATAAATAATGGGAGATTTGTCTGTTAATAAACACAAACAAACACAGAAATACCACAAGTAGATATCTGCTAGATACGCCGCAGCAGCAGCAGCAGCAGCAGCAGCAGCAGCAGTGTTGGCCTCGTGCGGCAGTAAAAGCCTCTCTCTATGTTTTGTAAGCGTAATATTTATGTTTTTTTTGATTTTTTTTATTTAATATATTATATTTATTATTTTTATTTATATTTTAGGGTTTATTTTAAATTTATTTCGGCTTTTGTGGGCGTATCAGAGCCCCTGACTCGCCTGCCCCCCAGGGTCACCTACCACCACCATGCGGTGTAATGACAGCACTATAGCCTCCTGCAGCACTCTCTCTTTCAATACTAAACCCCGGGGGGCCCCCTCCGGGGCCTCTTTAGGCCATTTGGGGGCCCCCTGTGGGGTCGATGTGCCCCCGTATTGTCTGTCTGCTGCAGGGGGATGCACAGGTTCTCCCCCTTCTGCTCGGGCACCTGCTGCTGCATCTGCTGCTGCTATCTTTAGCTGTCGCGCCTCGACAGCTTCTCTTGAGATAGTTGTAGACAGATCAAAACCGAAACAGGGTTTATCTCGAAGCCCTTATGTTGTAGAAGGGGGGGCCTCGGGGGGCCCCCTACCTTCCTTTAGCAGCAGAAGCTTGTTTGCCGCTGCTGCTGCTTCTGCTGCTGCTTCTGCTGCTGCTTCTAATTCTGTCTGTGGAAGCACTGGCGACACAGGAGGACCCAGCCACCACCAGCAACAGCAGCAGCAGCAGCAGCAGCAGCAGCAGCAGCAGCAGCAGCAGCAGCAGCAGCTATCTTCCTTGCTTTCCCTCAGCTCTGCTCCTACCCTTCATCAAAGATCTACCTCTATCCTTAACACTTCTTCTTTCTTCTTATCTTCTTCTAAAGAAGACAGGGGGGCCCCCATAAGCTCCTATGATACCCAGGGGCCCCCAGGGGGGCCCCCAGGGGGGCCCCCCTCTGTTTCACAGCACCCTGGACTCGCAGCTGCGCTGGAGAGGCTGCGGCAGCACACCTCTAGCTCTTCTGTTGTTTCTTCTGCTTCTGCTGCTGCTGCTGCTGCTGCTGCTTCTGCTTCTGCTGCTG
>OY986954.1:1317246-1324746 GCA_963920595.1 Eimeria praecox
TTTAGGGTTTAGGGTTTAGGGTTTAGGGTTTAGGGTTTAGGGTTTAGGGTTTAGGGTTTAGGGTGGCGAGTCGGCGGTGGCACAGAGCCTCATCAATCAATGTCTTCTTCTTTCTTTTTTCTTATTTTTTATTTTTATATTTTTATATTTAAAAGATATATTTAATTCAATTAACACGAAGACAATCCGCGAGCAGCAGCAACAACAGCAACAGCAGCAGCAGCAGCAACAGCAGCAGCAGCAGCAACAGCAGCAGCAGCAGCAGCAGCAGCATCTTGAAACCCTGGGGCCCTGCTGTGAGCGGCGTTCCCCTCGTTTGTTTTTTTCTGCTTACTTTTTTATATTTGTTTGTCAATTTGTATGACTGGCTTTAACACAAACCCTAAACCCTAAACCCTAAACCCTAAACCCTAAACCCTAAACCCTAAACCCCCGCTTCAAAATGTGGGATGAAGTCCTGTCAGTTCTTCTAGGGATGGGCGCAGCCGTTGTGTGTCTGCTAGCCACAGGTAAGAAATAAAACAGATTGCTGTTGATGCTGCTGCTGTTGTTGCTGCTGCTGTTGTTGCTGCTGCTGCCGTTATTGCTGCTGCTGTTGTTGCTGCTGCTGCCGCCAGCTTGTTCTCTTCCCTCGGCTACCAGTCATGCATGCAGTAGCAGCAGCTGCTGCAGCAAGAGGACCAGCAGCAGCAGCAACAGCAGCAACAGCAACAGCAGCAGCAGCAGCACAGGTTTCAGCAAAGTTAGCGAGGCATTCCTACTACGCCAGTAGCTGCTGCTGCAGCTTCTGCTGCAGCAGCAGCAGCAGGAACAGCAGCAGCAGCAGCAGCAGCAGGAACAGCAGCAGCAGCAGCAGCAGGAACAGCAGCAGCAGCAGGAACAGCAGCAGCAGCAGCAGCAGGAACAGCATCAGCAGCAGCAGCAGCAGGAACAGCTGCAGCAGCAGCAGCAGCAGGAACAGCTGCAGCTGTCTCTGTTGCTGCAAGATGTCTTAATTGCTGTTTCTTTGTTTGTTTTTTCTGTGCAGCGGTTTTCTTGTTCCCTCAGAGACAATGAAGACACAAAAACCCTAGAAAGGCAGCACGGGCTGCTGCTGCTGCTGCAGCAGCAGCAGCTGCTGCTGCAGCAGCAGCGGCAGCAGCAACGGCAGCAGCCCGTGCTGCTGCAGCAACAGCAGTATCATTTTTAAGACTTATATAATGCCTGTGGCCCCGGTGGTAGAGCAGCAGCAACAGCGAAGACAGCATATGCAACAGCAACAACTGCAGCAGCAGAAACAGCAGCAGCAGCAGCAGCAACGACAACAGCAGCAGCAGCAGCAGCAGCAGTAGCAGCATGCATATATAAACATATCTATCAGGGTTTTGCTGTTTATGAATTCTGATGAAGTTGTTTGATGCATGCATAGACAACATATTAGATATAATATTTATTTATTTTATTTATTTATTTATTGTTGGGGTGTACGTACACTGGAGCAATTTTCTTATCTTCCTCTGAGGCTTCTCTTTCCCTCTCTCTCTCTCTCTCTCTCTCTCTCTCTCTCTCTCCCTCTCTCTCTCTCTCTCTCTCTCTGTCTCTTCTTCTCTCTCTCTGTGTTCTCCTTCTCTCGTAGAGAAGAAAGAGTCAAGGGGTTGATGAAGCCCTCGAGCAGCAAATCTGTTGCTGCAGCTTAAAAGGCTCCCTCATTCTTTGTCTCTCTCTCTCTCTCTCTCTCTCTCTCTCTCTCTATCTCTATCTATCTATCTATCTATCTATCTATCTATCTATCTATCTATCTATCTATCTATCTATCTATCTATCTATCTATCTATCTATCTATCTATCTATCTATCTGTCTATCTGTTCTTTCTCTCTTTCTTTTTATTTCTTTTGTTTTTTTTCTCTCTCTTTCTTCTGTCTCTGTTTCTGTCTCCTCGTCTGCCGGCGCTCCTCAATTACTATGTTTGTTGCTCTAATGTATAATATATATTATTTACACACACTCATACAATGCATACATACATCTAAATAGTATATATATATATATATATATATATATATATATATATATATATATATATGAGCTGTCTGTCTCTGCTGTGTGATGTCTATCTATTGCCGTGAATTCGCCTGGGCTAACATTTTCTAAACCGATTTTAGTTTTTCGCCTTCTCTGCGTATTTATATTTATTTGTTGAAGTAGATAGATAATAAATTGTTTATTTAAACGATATACAGAGCCACAGAGAAACCCTAGAGACAAACCCCCTTCTCCCCCCCTCCCCCCCCCCCCCCCCCCCCTATAGGCAAACATCTAAAACCCTTAACATTACCTTCAGCAACTTCAGACTGTCGCTTCCTTACTCTTTAATCAGAGGCAAACACTTTCGCTACACTGCAGATTTCAGGTGTATACGCAGCTAAGGTTTTCGTGTGTAAGTACGTACACCTCAAGGGCTGCAAAACAGACCATATATATATATATATATATATATATATATATATATATATATATATATATATATATATATATGATCTGTTTTGCAGCATTGTAATTGTGGTGAAAACACTGAAAGATTTGTAGAAAATCCCGCGCGGCAAATCCATAGATGGGACGAAGGGAACAGCATATTTTTTTCTGGTTTTTTCAGCTACTGTGGAGGGATGAACGAAGCATCTAAGAAGGATTTAACTGCAAATATATTTAATTTCATATATTGACACAAATAAACTTAAAGTATAAATAATTAGGGGGGAAAATATGAAAAAAGTGTTGACGGCAGTTTGCAAGTTCGAAGGTGCCGATACACCCAAAATCGACACAGGTGAGAATGCAAGTTTCTCTCAGTTCCCATGAATGTATTTTTCTTTTAATGGCTGTTTATGAAGTAAAACACTATTAGAGATATTGTTTCAAAAAGAAAGCAGAAAATACTGTAATCTCATAAACCAAACATCCCCCTCTTGTTGTCGGCTTCTGTAGGCGGCGCCGTCGGCCGTCCGGCTGTTTCACTTAATCTTTTCATGTTTGTATTCTCCCTTTATATCTTCATTTTATGATTATTTTCAGTGTTTTATTCTTATAAACTAACAAGTTCCGCTTTTTAAATACTAAAATACCCTCGTTTCCAGGGAAGATCGCCTCCACCGCAGCTTCACCGACGACCGAACCTGAACTTGCACATGTTCGAGGTTTCGCATGTTTTTGAATTTTCTCCATCGTTTTTTCCTATTTAACTCATTTCAACAAGAATTTTTACATCTTTTAAACGTTGAATGTACTTTCGGGGGCCCCCGGAGGCCCCCGTCTCGCAGCATCAGCAGCTAGCCGGCCTCGACACAAGCATCGATACGGTGCTGTCGTTCCCCCCTTTTTCTCTTTCTCTCTCTCTCTCTCTCTCTCCTTTGCATTTGCCTTTAATAGAGAGAGATTAAAGTATTAACAAGAACAAGCAATTTAGGAGCAACAACATCAACACCACCACTTAACAACGACAGCAACAACATCACCAGCAACACCAACACCACCAACACCACCACCAGCAGCAACAGCAGCAGCAACAACAGCAGCAGCAGCAGCATGCGGCCTGCAGACCCCCCGATTAATCGGCCTGTGGCCGAGTTCTGGGATACATGGAGTGATACCAACTCAGGCTCCTTCGAGGGGCCCCCGGGGGGCCCCCCCCTTTCAATATCTTGCTGCAGCGGCCAGCGGGTTAGACCTACATTTCTCTTAGTTTCCTCTGAACCCTCTCAACATCAGCTATCTCCATCTCATCTACAGCAGCAGCAGCAGCAGCAGCAGGCAGGAGAGGCCTTGGACGGAGCCGCATCTGAGCAGCCTTCGCAAGCTTCGCTGCAGCAGCAGCAGCAGCAGCAGCAGCAGCAGCAGCCTCCCAGCACAACTCTTGTACACCTCAAATCTTCATCTGCTGATAGATCTGTCTCTCCCTCTACCAAGAACTTGGTGCTGCAGCAAACAGCAGCAGCAAATTCAATGCATGCAGCAGCAGCAGCAGCAGCAGCAAGATCCAAACCCCTCAAGGGATCTGCTGCTGCAGGGCCTTCGTCTAAGACGGAGGGAAATACAACTTCAAAGAAAATGAATAAAGAGAAAAACAAACAAAAAACAGAAAAAAGAAAAACAACAACAAAAAAAAACAATAAAACCGCAGCAGCAGCAGCAGCAGCAGCAACAGCAGCAGCAAGTCGTGCGGCAGGTAGAACGAGGCTAAAGCAGCGCCAACCCCACACACAAAAGCAGCAACAGCAGCAGCAACAGGAGCAGCAGGAGCAGCAAGAGCAGCAGGAGCAGCAGGAGCAGCAAGATCAACAGGAGCAGCAAGAGCAGCAGCAGGAGGAGCATTATGAGCAGCAGCAGCAGCAGCAGCTGCTGCAGCTGCAGCAGCAGCAGCAGCAGCAGCAAAGCAGCTCCCCCATTTTCTATGACTCTCAGGGCCGTCCAATACGCCTTCTCTCATCTGGCAGATTTGAATTGCTTGTTCCCTACTCTTCTTCACCTGGAGCAGCAGCAGCAGCAGCAGCAGCAGCAAGTGCTGCTGCTGCTGCAGGCAACAACAACAGCAACAGCAGCAGCCCAGGGGATATGCATGCTGCTGGTGCTGCTGCTGCTTCTGAAGCAAACGAGTTTGTTCGACGTTTCCCTCGAAGGTTACCTAACAGCGTTCTGTTGGGGCCAACAGCCTGCAGCAGCAGCAGCAGCAGCAGCAGCAGCAGGAGGCCTACTATACCTGTGAAGGTGCGGCTGCTGCGGCGACAGACGAAGACAGCAGCAAAAACAGTTGAGCAATCTATAAGACAGCCCAAACCAGTAGAGGATGGGTTTATACACTTTCAATTGCTGCAGGTGCAGCAGCAGAAAGATAAAGAAAATAGAAGAGCTGTGTCGTATCGTTGGGAATCCAAGCAGCAGCAGCAGCAGCAGCAGCAGCAGCAGCAGCAGCAGAAGCTCCTGCAGCAGCTGCAGAAACAAAAACAAACACCCCCACAAAAACCTATATCGACTGTTGCTGCTGCTGCAGCAGCAGCTGCTGCTGCTGCTGGGGCTGCGATCCAACATGTACGTGAAGCCTTCGGCTCTACTGCTGCTGCTGCGGAGACAGAGGAAAAACTGCCTGCTGCTGCTGCTGCTGCTGCTGCTGCTGCTGCTGCGGCTTCCCCTAGCTACTCGCAGCAGGATGAACAGCTGCAGCAGACCCAAGATATGCAGCAGCAAAACACAGAGCAGCAGCAGCAGCAATGGAGCCCTGAGCAGCAGCAGCAATGGGAACAGCAGCAGCAGCAGCAATGGGAGCAGCAGCAGCAGCAGCAGCAGCAATGGACCCCTGAGCAGCAGCAGCAATGGGAGCAGCAGCAGCAGCAGCAGCAGTGGACCCCTGAGCAGCAGCAGCAATGGGAGCAGCAGCAGCAATGGGAGCAGCAGCAGCAATGGGAGCAGCAGCAGCAATGGGAGCAGCAGCAGCAGCAGCAGCAGCAGCAGTGGACCCCTGAGCAGCAGCAGCAATGGGAGCAGCAGCAGCAATGGGAGCAGCAGCAGCAGCAGCAGTGGAACGAGCAGCAGCATTTCGCTAGCAGCGGGGATCAGGTTATGCAACAAGAGCAGCAGCAGCAGCAAGAGCAACAGCAGCAACAGCAGCAACAGCAGCAACAGCAGCAGCAGCAGCAGCAAGGACGTCTGTCTGATGGCAGCAGCGGCGTGTCTTCCCTCAACTGTCTCTCTAATCCTGTTTATTGTATTTGCTGTGGGGCCCCCTCTTTAGAAGAACAGAAAGAAGTTGTAATGGCAGCACTAGAACAACCTGCAGCAACTCTCTGTGCTTGTTGCCCTTCGTGCAGCTACGAGCGAGATCCTACTCAACAACAAGACCAGCAACAGCAGCAGCAGCAACAGCAGCAGCAACAGCAGCAGCAGCAGCAAGAATTCCACTTGCTGCAGCAGCAGCAGGAGATGCAGCAGCAACAGCAGCAGAAAGAGCTGCAACAGCAGCAACACGAGCAGCAGCAGCAACAGCAGCAGCAGCAGCAGCAGGAAACAGATAGTAAGGGTCTCTTCAGTGGAGTGGCTGCTTGGTTCAGCAGGTGGCCTGATGCTGCTGCTGCTGCTGCAGCAGCAGGAGCAGCAGGAACAGCAAAGGCAGAGGGAGACGCTAAAGATAGAGCAGCAGCAGCAGAAGCAGCACGTGAAGCATCAGAAGCAGCAGCAGCAGGAACAGCAGCAGCAGAAGCAGCAGACGCAGGAGAAGGAGGAGAAGAAGCAGAAGCAGCAGCAGCAGCAGCAGCAGCAGAAGCAGCAGCAGCAGCAGCAGCAGGATTGCAGGCCTGCGAAGTGAGGCCCCCTAAGAAGATATCTGCTGCAGCAATCAGCAGCAGCAGCAGCAGCAGGATCCCTTACGTTCCAGTTAAGCTACGGATTATAAGAGCAAAGAGAAGAGAGACAAGACCTGCTGCTGCAGCAGCAGACACGTGGCCGTCCCCTTGCATCTCTCCAGCAACAACCCCACGTGAAGCAGCAGCAGCAGCAGCACCAGCAGCAGCAGCATTTGGTTTTGTCTTGCTGCAGACACAAAAACGAAGAGATAACGAGCAGAGGAGGCTTGTAGCTTTCTATCCTCCTGTCTATAGTCCTCAACAAACAGCAATAATACGGCAGCAGCGGCAGCAAGAGCAGCTGATGCTGCAGCAGCTGCAGCAGCAACAGCAGCACCGCAGCAGATGCTGCGAAGCTGCTGCTGCTGCAGGGGCCCCAGGCTGCAGCGCCGCATGCAGCCTCCTCAGAGAGGCCTCTCAAGACTCCGATCAAACAGCCATAACAATCAACTTCCAGCACAGGACACAGCAGCAGCAGCAGCAGCAGCAACTGCAGCAGCAGCAGCAGCCGCAGCAGCAGCAGCAGCAGGTGGACGGGCAACAGCGGTTGCAGCTGCAGCAGCTCACCATGCAGCAGCAGCAGCAAAGAGAAAGATACAACCACTTAAACCAAAGGGAGCAAGAACTTCAGCAGCGCCTACGGATGCTGCAGCAGCAGCAGCAGCAGCAGCAGCAGCAAATCATGATGCGTCCTTCGTTGTCTGAACGATCCTCCAGATCCGTTTCGGGGGGCAGCAGCATCTGCGGTGTCTCCTCGAAGGCCTTCGAGACTGCAGCAAAGGCAGCAGCAAAGGTAGCAGCAAGGCGAGAGAGAGCAGCAGCAGCAGCAGCAGCTGCTGCTGCTGCTGCAGCTGCTGCTACTGAGGCTGAAGCTGAGGCTGAAGCTGAGGCTGAAGCAGATCCAGCAGCAGAAGCAGCAGAAGCAGACACTAGCAGAGCTACATCAGCAGCAGCCTTTGAAGATACAGCTCAAGCAGAAGCAGCAGCAGCAGAAGCAGCAGCAGCAGCAGCAGCAGCAGGAGAGGAGGAGCAGCAAGAGGCAGAGACTCCCAAGGGTGGAGACACCGCAGCAGCAGCAGAACCTGATTTGCTGCTGCGAAGCAGCAGCTGCTGCTCTGTCCGTACACCTCA
>OY986954.1:1329746-1338540 GCA_963920595.1 Eimeria praecox
TCTTCTTTTACTGTTGTTGTTGGACCCGCAGAACATATCATAAAACTATTTAATAACAAACAACATATTACTAACAATAACACTAACAAACACACACGAACACGTACACAGGGAGGAGGCCCCATTAGGGGACCCCCAAATCCCTTTAACATCCCCCCCCTCCCCCTGCCAGCCAACAATCTCAAATATTTGTTCTTGAATTTCTTCAGATTTCCTGATAAATGATAGATAGATAAAAAATGCAAGAAAAATAAGAAAATAAAAACAAAAAATAAAATAAAATATATATATATTTTAATTTTAATAAATAAAACAAACCAATATAAAAATTATTATCGATATATTAAACTTGTTCTTCACAATTCAACAAATGAAGTAGAAGAGGCCCCGATAGGAAAGCGTGATCTTGAGGTTATTTGGAGGTTTTCTTTTCTATTTTCTTCTTATAAATAACAAAAGCAATAAATAAAAAAGAATATACAACATAATTTAATAAGCTTTCTCCCCTTCAAACAGCAACAAAGAACTGTTGGAATGATAGTAGTAGTGCTGTTCTTGCAGATACGGCTTCTACCACATTTGCGGTGTAACTACAGCTCCTCCTTCGATTTATCTATCATATATGTTGTATCGCAATAATAAGAGAAATTAAAGAAGAATATTATTATTATTAGTATTTAATATTAAAATATTAAATTTACCCCCATATATATCGAAGCATCTTGGGGCTGCAGCTGTCTATACAGTTTGAAGCCGCTCACCATGAGCGGTTCTCAAAAGCCATAGCTACGGCTGACGCAGTATACATTTATACAGCTTTCGTGTTTTTTTTATAAAATTAATTAATAATTCTTTATTTAATTTATTAAAGAGATTATTAGGGTTTAATTTACCGTAAAAATAGCCTGGAGCAATCCCCCCTCACACCACACCTCAAACACGCAGCTTCATGATATAACACCATTCCAGATATATATATATATATATATATATATATATATATATATATATATATATATATATATATATATATATATATATATATATATATATATATATATATGTATATATACATATATGTATATATATATAAATATATATATTCTTCTGTTTGCATGCAGGCTGCCTATTAGGGGTAGAGTGAGTGTTTAACAACTGTCTTCAAACCCACCTTCAATACTAACTTCTCTAGTGGAAGGGCTTCTAGTTGTGTCTGCAGATGCTGCTGTTCTGCCCTGCAGCAGTAGCTGCTACGGGAGATGTAGTGCAGCAAGAAGAGCACGACTATCTCTTGCCCCCATCAACCCTACTTATCCCCTTGGGCCACAGTACTTAGAACGTTTGGAGGCTGGAGGTGAGGTTATGCTTGGCTGCCTTCTGATGGCTTCTTCTTTTATAAATATTTGACTCTATTGTATCTCGTGAAGGTCTTCTGCTACGATCGGAGAGCCCCTCTAAGCATCAGCCCAAGGAAATACTTAGAGAGAAAGAAGATAAGCCGTAGCTGCGAATGTTTAAAGAAATATTCTGCCCTAGTATCTCAGAAAGTAAACGGAGTCATAATGGGGGGACAGCTCAGAGTGTAACGGCATGCATCGATTTTGCTAGCTGCAATACCCTCAAACGAGTTGCGAGTTGAGGCCCCCAAAGCAGCCAACCTCCCCCTTTAGGTATTCGGGAGTCGTAGGCCTAGCAGTAGAAAGGTTTCGACAAAGAGAGAAGACGGCCTGTAGTGAGATGCAAGATGCCTTGCTGCAGCTAGTGCTGCAAGACAGCCCTTCTTGCTAGCACAGCCAAAAGCCTTTTAATACTTAAGGCTCTTCATACCTAGCTTGCATGCAAGGAGAAGTGCACGTACCAAGTTTGTAGAGTGCACTACGTGATAGTGCTACTACCCGTATGTCTACTTGCTGGCAGTCTCACTACGGAGCATTCATTTAGTGTTTAAAGATAGTCTACACTACCGTCTACAATCCTAGCAAAGGGACAAAGGATGTGAGCGCGTGTGGGGCTGCCCTTCAGCTCTAGCTGCAGCAAGTGCGTTACTGCTCATGGCAAGCTCGGCTGTATTTCCACAACTCTAGGCCCTGGGGAAGCTGTGCTGAAGGGAGTTGGAGGCTGGAGGGGAGATCAGCTGCTCTTTATGAACTCTTCTTCTAAGTATTTGACTCTGTTGCAACTCGTGAGGGGCCTCCATGGCTAAGGTTGAGGACTCTCGTGACACGTTTCACACAACCCATCCTGCATTTGCTGCCTCTCTTTCCAGCCCGTCTCTTTCGGGCGGTGCATGCACATCTATGCCCGGCGGCCCTACAAGCAAGATGCAGATACACCAAAGAAGGGGGAGAAGATTGAGTTTGAATCCAGAGTATACAATACGGAGAGGAAAAGGAAGATAACAGCGGCAAAGGGGGCGCGGGGCACATGAAGATAATGCTTCGGTCTTCCGCTGCAGCTGCCAGCCGGCGTCTCAATTTTACACTCCTACTAAGTGGTGTGACCACTGGTCTTGTTCGTGTCCACGTGAAGAAAGGGGCTGACCACCCATAGAGCACCAATATACGAAAAAATGAAGTCGCTGCCTGTACCTGCTCCAAGCTAATTATTGATAGGGGAAGGGGAATAAGCCACAGACCCGGCAGGTGGAGAAGATATAGGCTGTTGCATATGTGCAATAAAACAATTGTGCACACATATTTGTAGGTAGCTCGGCTTTAAGCCTCCGAGGGCTCGCCAAGTGTTGTAGTCGCCTTCTTTGTGTCAACGAGGACTAGTAGATTTTTCCAGGGGCTGCGTCACGCACCCCATTCTCAAATGCCCACTCAGGCTTCCAGAACCCGACTACTCAATGTATATTCTAGCTTGTAGTAACACTGCTCGTTGTTAAGCTAATAACCAAAATATCAGCCTCCACCTCTTGTGCTTTGAGGAAATGATGCTGTTGGATTTGTGTGGGGAGAACCCGAAGAAGTTTGGGTGATTCTTACAATCATTGTAGGAAACTGATGTTAGGCCGTCAGACAGACCGACCCTACAAAGGCCTTCTAGGACCAGGGTAGTCTTCACTCCTTTATCCCTTATCAGGCCGTATAACACCCTCCTCGTCGCATCTTCGATGCATCTGCTCTCTTTTTGTGAATTGACGTGGACAAAAGGCGATTACTTGGTGCTTCTCAGAGGTTGTTGAGAGTAATTCATCCAGACAGTTGGGTCTTTTGCGCTGCCTGCTAGGAAGAAGGGCTCGCCGAAATCAATGAACGAGAGAGTTGGAGGAGTTGTAAGCTGTCTAGAGATGCTTCTGGCGGCTTCTGCTTGTGTTTCCATCCAAATAAATTGTCGATTGTTCTTAAGCTGGCCCGTTCGGAGGTATGTGATGAGAACAATTCCAGGGGTGAAGCTACGGTAGTTTGAGGAGACACCGAGGGACTGCTGAACGGCCGTGCGAAGCTTACAGAGGAAGCGACGACCTCCGAAAGGCTTCTATCTTTATCGTATCCTCTTCGACTCCTGCAGCACAGATACAAAACCCGAAGAAGCTAGTACTCTCCATAAAATAAACATGTGCATGTTTTGCGGACAAATTCTTCTTATAGTAGGTGCGAGGAACGCCGCAACTGCTGCCGCTGCGCGGGTTTAAACGCCTATAACCACCAGTCTCACACTGATTGGGCTAAACGAAATCGTAATAGACGCCTCCAGCCTCCGCGCGCATCGAGCACGGCAGGCCTGGGGTCGGTGCCGCTGCGGAGAAGAGCAGGCCTGCCACTTGTTGCATGCAGCTTGCTGTCACCTCTGCTGCAAGCCAGCTACACGCCCAAGTGAATCCCATCAATGTATTTGCTAGATCTGAAAGAGCATCTACTCCCCCTATTGCTACATACGGTAAAAATGTAGACTAGTGTTGACACTCTTCTCAACATTTACTTGGCTTTTAGTAAGTAGCATGCACCCCGAGTAGAGATAGGTATAGAGGTAGGTATACCAGCGTCTCATAAACTATGCTACACTTGCTGGGTGAATGACCCAGAAAGTGTAGCTAGAGCACCATATTCTATCCCAACGCGCTCGTTAACGGCTAAGCTATATTATTTCTTAGCAGTTGACGTGCTAGCCCTTCTCTTCCCTCTTTAGGATCTCCCGTATCTCGTCAAAGAAGTTGGAACTGCTTCAGGAACTAGTTGAATAAGCTGCATTAGGGGTCTAGGGTATGGCCAGCCAGCGGGACTCCCCTTCATACTGAGTACCTCTAAGAACTTTTCTTCAGCTGTGCTCACTTCTGCTGTTCCTTCGATGCAAAGCCAATTAAATACTCTAGAACTGCCGTCTTGATGAGACCATCACGATGGAGTGCATGCATTTCTCCCTCGTTCTTTCCGCCAATGTCTATGCACTATGTTAGAACCTCTTCGCACGATGTTTCTTAATACACAAACTCCAGCCCTCTTACTGTAGAGGAAGCAAATACTGTTGAGGGCTCTGTGAACGGCACTCACTCGTTGCCTGCCGGTATATAGTCCTCAATATTTTCGTTTCGAGGCAGCATAGGCACCCTCCACTGAGTCCCTCACAGCATCTGTAAGATTATTTAGCAATGAACTCCATAAACATAGAAGCCCCGTCCTTTAGTTGCAAGGCCCATGCATGAATTGAGCTCGTACTTAACCCGCGTGGTCTTATCTGCTCTCATCCTCTGCTGGTCACCCGCGAAATGTAGTCGCAGATACTGCACCAACCAGAGGACAGATATGTTTTCCCTTCCTTGCTTTTCCTTGAGGTATCTACTCGTACCCTGGACCACGTGGAGCTATCAACTCCTGAGCACTGTAAGAAACTTTCGATAAGCACTGAGCTGACTCGAGGAGGAAATGCATGCATGCGTTGCTGACAGCTGTTCCGCCCATAAGTACTGCCCCTCACCTTTCGCGGTGGCGATGGGCTTTTCATGATCTGGTCGTTTGTTCCCGGGGTAGCGCTGCTCGCAGTCTTGCGTCTCCAGGTCCCTAGCTCTTCTCACTTTCCTGAGATTCTGAGTTATATGACGGCGTCTCTTGCAAAAGATGCAGAGGCTTTCCTCAATAGAGCTACACAGCTTTCTAAATGATGATTTCGCCTGCTGCTGTAGACGTTTGAAAATGCCAATAACAAGAGAAACATATCAAATGTATTTTAATGGGGGAGGTACAATTCCTGATAAGCGAGGAATTCCTCACTATCCTTCATTCCAGGATCCGCCACACTTGGACTGCTGGCCAAAGCGTAGGCTCTTTTTTTATGAATTGGTTTCGCGGTTGTTAAAGTACTTTCCTTTTGATGAGATGCAGATACGGCAGTTGTTCCCATGCAAGGAGGCATTGAGTTGCTAACAGCATCACATTCACAGGGAAGATCCTGCTAGCTTTCCGTTATGAGAGAGAAGAGAGAAGCCGTACAGCTGGGAGGCCTGAGGCACAGCATGTGCTGCGTGGGTGGATCCCTTTGCTGGAGACAACAACATTGATGGGCCTTGCGATGCTAGCAAGTGTTGAGAGGGATATCGATCTTAGATGAGGAGGCATGTGCGCTACAACAGAGCAGCAGATATACGATAAGAGTTTCGAAAAAGCAGCTGACTCTCCCCCGCCTCCCTTGCTTCTTAGAAACAGTGGCTTAAGTACTTGGGGCTGGCACAGAAGAGAACCGGTCAGACATGCGTTGCTGCTTACAATCTTAGCTGCGGGCTTCAGCGGGCTGTAAACGTCACGATAATCTTCGAAGTTTACTGAAGATAGTCACGAGTTGTAATGCAAAGGAAGGCTTAAAGAAATATTTTGTAAGAATATTTGCTATCTTCATCAGCCTCTATGCCTCCTGTGCTCAAATGTTTAAGGGTCTGGGCGGGTAGTGAGGAGAGGGCCAATCTGCCGTCTAAGGCAAAGTCCCTTGCTGCAGTGAGTGCTCGAAGGCAGCCCCGCATGCATGCATTCATGCATGCATGCACAACCTATTCCCCTTCTGCTGCATGCAATAGCATTCTAGTTTGTAGTGAAGACTGTCTCTATAAACACTTGTTGTACTGGCTAGAGTATACTGAGCCTGCAATCATATAGAGATACGAGCATAAGCGTACGCTTATAAATGCTACAGAGTCGCTCATAAGGGCACGAACGGTGAACGGAACAGCAGTGTATACATTTGTTAAACACCTTATTATTTATACAGCTGTTAAACACCGTATTATTTATACAATTATTGAACATCTTCTTCTCTATACACTTGTTAAACATATTCTTCTCTATACAATTGTTAAACATATTCTTCTCTATACAATTATTAAACATCTTCTTCCCTATAGAGTTATTACTAACACCTTCTTCTCTATAGAGTTATTATTACTAACACCTTCCCTTCCATAGATAACCAGGGGCCCTTATGGTGGAGGTACTAGCAATGTATCCTCTCGCTAAACACTTTCGTTTTCGTAGATAAGAAGAAACTATCAAAGTAGAAGTGTTAAGGAAAAGAATGAAGAAGCAGCCTACCCCCCCCCCCCCCTCCTCTTAATCTCTAGTGTATCTACAGCTATGTATAACCTCTCTATATCACCTAGCAGCACTTCGCCTGCTTTGTTTCGAGGCTAATAGTAATTTATTTATTGTTTGTGTTGAATATATTCTATAAATAAACATATCTAGAGGAGTTCGAGTGTACATACACCGTAGAAATCTCAGGCCGGAACAACGGGGCATCTGCATGCAGTAAGAGGAATAGTTGCTCTGTGTATTAAAATTATATGAATAATATGAAATTTAAATTAAAATATAAATTAAATTGAATAAATAATACTAATTTGTATGAAAATACAAATATTATATATTCAACAATTCTTAGAAAGCTGCCTATACACCGCAGGCAGAGGGGGGGGGGGGGGGGGGGGCTGTGGGGGATGCATGCGAACGCTCCCCCACAGGAGGAAGTAGTAGATGTGTTGTAAAGTAGTATAAAAAGTATGTGTTCATAAGTATTTATTGTTGTTTAATGTTAGGAAATAGTTTATGGTCTTCTGTAAAGGTTTTAGATTTAATAGAAGATGGGGATATCAAGAGACAGAAGACATAAACATCGTAAAACCGGTGGTAGATTTCCGGTGCATCAAAAAAAACGAAAATATGAATTAGGAAGACCTGCAGCAGTAACTAAGTTAGGATCTAAAAGAGTTAGACCTGTAAGATGTAGAGGAGGCAATATCAAACATCGTGCTATCCGATTAGATACAGGAAATTATTGTTGGGCGAGTCAAAGTACGTTCTTTATATTTATCCTTCTTTTATCTATTTCTAGAGATATTATATACTCATATTAATTGTATTTGTTGAATTATATTATATTTAAGATATATTTATATATATATATATATAAACACAGATCATACAGAAAGGATCGAGAGAGAGAGAGAGAGGTTTTATTAAGAGACTCATCAGATATATTTAGATATATAAAGATATGTTCTCTCGTTGCATGCATGCATGCATACTTCTTCTTTTTCTTTCTTCTTCTTCTTCTGCTTCTTCTTCTTCTTCTTCTTCTTCTTCTACTTCTTCTTCTTCTTCTTCTTTTATTTGTTTTTCTTCTTCTCTTCTTCTAAATCCTCATTAAGCGAGATTTACTCTCTCAGCAGATATAAAACAACATTTATCGAAAAGAAACAGAAATTGATGTGTAGTGTACGAATTTGAATATCTGCTTCTTTCTGTTGTTTGTGTATGATTTTATATATTTTTTTGAATAGAAGATCCATTTAAATATTAATTTATATTTAGATCATATATTGTTGTGGTGTTTATTTGCAGAAATCGCAAGGAAAACACGTATCCTCAATGTTGTATACAATGCATCAAACAACGAATTAGTGCGAACGAATACATTAGTTAAGAACTCTATCGTTCATATCGATGCTACTCCTTTCAAAGCCTGGTGAGAGATTATATTTATTAAATAGTTTTTAATACATAAAAAATTTAAAAAAAAAACAATTAAATATGATAGAGATGCATCTCAATAAGTTCCTCTACTTGTTTCTGAATATTGAGGTGTACATACACCTCAACAGTGTTTATGTTGTATATATGTTGATTTGTGTGTGTTTTGTATTGTTTTTTTCATGGTTTTTTGCGTATAATATAAATATTTCTATTTTAAAGTATACTATTAATGGTGTGTTTTCAAAGCAATGTGTATTTCATGTACTATTCAGGTTTCGGTCCTACTATGGTCTTGATGTAGGTAAGAAAACTCAAGAAGGAGAAGAGAAACAACCATCAAAACATACTCTTTTCGCTCAAGAACAAAGAAGAAATAAAGGGACCCCAAAGATAGATCCTTTATTAGAAGAACAGTTTAATACAGGAAGACTTCTTGCATGCATTAGTAGCAGACCAGGGCAAGTAGGTAGAGCTGATGGTTATATCCTTGAGGTACGTTCATCTCTCTCTCTCTCTCTCTCTCTCTCTCTTTCTCCTATTTAATATATGTTTATTTTATTCTATTATTAATAACATATCTTGTTTCAGATATAGGCATAAGTAATTTCATATAGAGATTTGTTCCGTATTCATGTATATATATATATATATATATATATATATATATATATATATATATATATATATATATATAATAGAATTTCAGGTGTATGTACAGTTCAGCCACGTCTTAACATCTAAACAACGAACGTGTAAACATTATTTTAGTTTATTTTTCTGTTCGTTGGTTGTTGTCGATGGCTGAGAGAAAATGACTTGGGACTGCGGAGTTGTTG
>OY986954.1:1353740-1356541 GCA_963920595.1 Eimeria praecox
TACAAATACATATATTCTATACATGCATCTCTCTCTCTCTCTCTCTCTCTATATATATATATATATATATATATATATATATATATATATATATATATACATATATATATATATATATATATACACTATGTGTATATATAATATGTATATAGTTTCTCTTCTTTAGGTGTATATACAGTGATGCGAAGCCAGCTGTTTGATTTTTGTATTTGTTCTGTCTGTTTTATTATAATTTGTTATGTTTATAGTAAATTAATTCATAATATAAATTAATAAATAAAATAATAAATAATATAAAATACTCTAATTGATTGAAAGAAGAATAAAGAGAAAAATAGTAAAAAATAAATAAAGTAGATTAAATATTAGAATGAAAGTTTAAAATAAATATATAAATACATTTAAATAAACATATTATATAAAATAAATTAAATAATTATATAAATCAAATAAATTAAAACATTAAAATGTTTGTAAAGGACAAACAAACAAAAAAACGGAGAGAGACATTTGCGGTGTACATACACCTCAGACATCTCTCTGTTCTCTCTCCAATGAAAATATGCTATTATTATTGCTACAATTATTATTATTATTATTATTATTATTATTATTATTTTTAGGCTGTTGTTATTAGATAGGTGTTTATAGAATTAAAAGAAAGAAGAAACAAAGAAGAGAGACAATAGCTGTGAATGTAAGGCTAAACTTATCAGCAGCATGGTTCTTTGCTGCTGCTGCTGGTGCTGCTGCTGCTGCTGCTGCTTCTGTTGCTGCTTTTTCTGCTGCAGCAGCAGCAGTCTCTCCTATCTCCTGCTGCTGCTGCTGCTGCTGCTGCTGGTGGTGGTGGTGGTGTTCGGGTTCAGCAGCAGCAACGGTCAGATATCCTAGTTGTGCTTTGAGTAGTATATCTTGTTTATTTTGAAAATGTTTAAGAAGAGAAAGATTAATATGTTCTTTTTTTAAAGTAGATCGTAATGCCTCAACATCTTTAATTATCTCTCCTCTAATTTTTCTGGATTTGTTTGCTGCTGCTTCTAATCCTTGCGTAGTTTTTATTGAATCTTTTAATATATTTACGACTAATGAACTTCGCTCTAACATGTCTTTCAATATATCTTTATGCGTAACCTTCGATTTATTTCTTATTAGCGATTCCGATGGTTCTTTACCTTCTTCTCCTGCTGCTGCTGCTGCTGTTGTTGCTGCTGCTGTTGTTGTTGCTGTTGTTGTTGTTGCTGTTGATGATGGTGCTGCTGCTGCTGCTGTTGATGCTGATGGTGATGATGTGGATGTTGATGATATTGTTGCTGGTGGATGTGCTGCTGCTGCTCCTGCTGCTGCTGCTCCTGCTGCTGCTGCTGCTGCTTCTGCTGCTTCAGGTTGCTGCTGCTGCTGCTGCTGCTGCTTTAGCTCTTCTGCTGATTCTTCTTGTGTTCCTGTTTCCTCTGCTAGCTTGAGAGCAGAATCTTCTTCTGTTTTGTTTTGGTTTTCATGTTTTTTGTGTGATATTTCAGGTGTATGTTCAGGTGTATGTTCAGGTGTATGCTCAGGTATATCTATCATCGATGCGGAAACATCATGGATAGAAGCTGTTCTTGTCGGTAGTAGTGTAGAACGAGAGAGAACGAGACAATCTCCTCCTGAAATTGTTATTAAAAACAAACAAAATACGAAAAATAAGCTTAATTTATCTTTTAAATGCACTTTTCTTCTTGAATGTATCCTGTATATGATCTGAAACGACAGCTGCGGCACGACGGCTGCGGCGGCTGCCGCACTCCTCATGGTGGAAACCCGCGTGTAAATAAGAAGAAATCAAAGAATTTATAACTTTTTGTGATATATTAAACAAAAAGAAAGAACTTCAATCAAAAAATACAGAGAAAGAAGAAGAAAAAACAAAGAAAATCAACATATTCAACATCCGCACAGGAGCATCTCAGTGGTCTCGTGCTGTTGAGGTCCTTCTTTATGGAGGAAACTTTAAATATTTCGGTAAATTAAAATATATTTAAATTATATTTTATGTTTATTTTGTTTATTATAACTTTTAATTCTTCTAACATTCCAAATTTTTCTCCTTTTACTCATTATTTAACTTCGACGAGCTGTTCAGACACCCGAGCCTCACCGTGGCCTACACCGCTCAGTCTCTATATAGTAGAAGGCGAAGCAGAAACAAACAAATAATCATTAATTAAATACGAAAACAGTAATATAATTGTTAAAATATTAAATTAAATATATTTAAAAGATATTTATTTTTTTTATCTTCAAATTAAACACAAATTCCACAAAAAAGATGAAACATCTGTAAACTCGAGATTTCTGTTAACACTCAAGAAAGTAATAATAATTAAATAAATCTAATTTGATATAAATACAACAAAATATAAATAAATCAATTTTATTTTATTTTATTTAAATATAAACAATGAAGAAGAAGGTAGCTTTTATGAATATAATTCAAAATTTCTCTGTTTTCTTCCTCTCCTATGATGTCCATACAGCCGGAGAAGAGAGTCGATTCTCTCTGTTTTTTCTATTTATTTTTATTTTTTTATTTATTTTTATTTTTATTTTTATTTTTATATTTCCTCCTCTCTTTCTTCTTCTTCTCGTTTGCTTTCTTTTTAATTTATTTTTTTGTGTTTGTTTTTTTTAATAAACCGTAGCTCACAGTCTCGGCGTTTCAGATAAAACCAATCTGCTGCTGTTGCTGCTGCTGTTTCTCCTGCTGCCGCTGCTGCTGCTGTTTCTCCTGCTGCTGCTGCTGCTGCTGTTTCTGCTGCTGCTGC
>OY986954.1:1356741-1359241 GCA_963920595.1 Eimeria praecox
AAACCCTAAACTCTAAACCCTAAACCCTAAACCCTAGAACCCTAAACCCTAAACCCTAACCCCTAGGAGAGAAAAATCGTACAAGGTAGATTACAAACTGATTAACGTATGTACCCTAAACCCTAAACCCTAAACCCTAAACCCTAAACCCTAAACCCTAAACCCTAAACCCTAAACCCTAAACCCTAGATAGAGGCGACGTAGACAAAAAAGACAAGAGAAACAAAGAAGATCTCCAAACAAAATAAACAATTTGATAAACCCCACTCAACAATTCAACAATATCTACAGTCTAGGGTTTAGGGTTAAGGGTTAAGGGTTTAGGGTTTAGGGTTTAGGGTTTAGGGTTTACCTTGAGAAGAAGGTTTAGGACGGTGCCTGCGACTGTGAGGCCCCTTCATAGGAACAGCATTATGTTTATTCATTGTTTCCTCCATTATTTTAAATTATATAGAAATAGCAAAGACAGCAGGAGAAAATCAAATTAAATTGCTGCTGCTGCTGCTGCAGCTGTTGCTGCTGCTGCTGCTGCTGCTGCTGCTGCTGCTGCTGCTGCAGACGGAGAGGCTGCGGGGGTGTTGTAGTTTTATTCTCTCTAATATCATTAGTTATTGAGCTTTAAATGTATAAATTAATAAATAAAAAAGAAGAAGAAAGAAGGAAAGACAGACAAATACTCCTGATGCTGCTCCTGTTGCTGCTGCTGCTGCTGCTGCTGTTGCTGCTGTTGCTGTTGCTGCTGCTGCTGCTGCTTGTGTGATTCTTCTTAGCTAGCTAAGGCAGCCACACAACACCTGCAGCTACTTGTAAGCATTTGTTTAGATAAATAAAAGAATATATAGCTCTATTAAACCCTTATAAACGATATTAAGGGTAAAATAGAAAGAAACACACAAGAAGAACAGCAGCAGCAGCAGCAACAGCAACAACAAACTCGATCTGCTGCTGCTGCTGCTGCTGCTGCTGCTGCTGCTGCTGCTTTCAATGAATATTGATGATAATGCAACAGCATCAAAAAATTCTTTTTTTATTAAATTTTGTTTTCTTTGTTGTTTTAAATACAAAAATATATACATTAATACATTAATTTATAAAATATAAACGTAAAAATACCCGAAATAAGCAAATAAACTCCGGCCACAACGTCAATGAAGCAGATCTATTATATATTGACTTTGGAGTTATATTTGTGTGGAAAGCTGCGATTTTATGTTTTAAATACATAAAATAAATATATTTTATTTATTTTAAAACATAAAAATCAAAAAATAAACACAAAATAAACACAAAAATACAACAAACAGAAGCACAAACAAACAACGATTTCATAAAACAATCAGCTGTACATACACCGCACACGCGCCAACAACTTTTTGTTTGTTTTTCTTTAATTTATTTTTATATTTATTATTTTTTAAATTTTATTTTGTTTTATTTTACTTTAATATCATAATATTAAAAATTATGCTCTGCTCATCTCCTTGCTTCTCTCCCTCTCTTTCGCTCAGGGCCTTGTTTATCGATGCTGCTGCTCTTCTTGTATACATAACAAATAAAAGAATATATATATATATATATATATATAATATATATATTAAACTATTTATTAACTAAATATATTAAATATATTTATAATATAATAATTATTTTTTACGTTTATACATTTATTTCTACCACAAATATGTTCTTCTTCTCCCATGCCTCCTCGTTCTTCTTGCTGCTCTTCCGCCACACATAACATATATAATTTAAATACGTTAGTATAATATTATAAAACATGCATATTTTAAAATATATTTAATTAGATAGATATATATAGGTAAAATATCTATATCTATGTATCTATATCTATATATCTATATATCTATATATCTATATATAGGTATATATCTACATAGATATATATCTATGTAAATATATATGTTGATATATAAATATATATCCAAGATCTGTATGTTTATCTACCTATACACCTATCTACCTATATCTATATATCTTCATCTATAAATCTATATATCTATATATCTATATCTCTGCATCTATATCTCTATCTCTACATCTATATCTGCAACTATATCTAGATGTAGATATAGATGTAGATATATCTACATCTATATCTGTATCTGTATCTATATCTATATCTATATCTATATCTATATCTATATCTATATCTATATCTATATCTATATCTATATCTATATATCTATATCTATATCTATATCTATATCTATATCTATATCTATATCTATATCTATATCTATATCTATATCTATATCTATAATCTATATCTATATCTATATCTATATCTATATATCTATATATCTATATCTATCTATCTATCTATCTATCTATCTATCTATCTATATATATATATATATATATATATATATATATATATATATATACAATATCTATCTCTCTATATACAGTAATAAACAACTATCTAACGTGTGTTTGTATAGGAGACTATAAACATAATATTTGTACTTAATATTTGTAC
>OY986954.1:1364241-1366741 GCA_963920595.1 Eimeria praecox
TTTCTTCCTTTCTTCAGCACTAAAAAAATATTATTTCGATTTTATCAAACAAAATAAACATATTAAATATATAAATACATTTAAAAATGCGATTTCACCGCCTCTGCTGCACAGGTAGTCATGATGCTCTTAGCGTAGAAGGAGGCTACAGACTACGAGCTTCTTCGTGAAGAACTAAAAAATAAATAATAATAATAAAGATTAATAATTAATTATATTTGTTGATTGATAGATACTTTTTACACTTACTTTTTTTCAGGTGTATTGTTGTATTTATTTGATGGTTAATAACAAACGTAAGGGAATCTTTGATTCTTTCTCGTCGCGTTGCTGCTGCTGCTGTTGCTGCTGCTGTTGCTGCTGTTGCTGCTGTTGCTGCTGTTGCTGCTGTTGTTGCTGCTGTTGTTGTTGCTGTTGTTGTTGCTGTTGTTGCTGTTCCTCTGCCGCTGCATGCACACCTGTGTTTTCTGCTGCAGCATTTATTATATTATTTTCTTTATTTTGTTCCTTCAACTGTAAATATTTTAACTTTCCTGAAAACTTCTTTACTTTCTCCAGAAATCAACGACTGTATCTACTTCGCCTCTTCCTCTACTTCTCTTACACTCTTTAACGTTTATACAAATACATATATTCTATACATGCATCTCTCTCTCTCTCTCTCTCTCTCTCTCTCTCTCTATATATATATATATATATATATATACATATATATATATATATATATACACTATGTGTATATATAATATGTATATAGTTTCTCTTCTTTAGGTGTATATACAGTGATGCGAAGCCAGCTGTTTGATTTTTGTATTTGTTCTGTCTGTTTTATTATAATTTGTTATGTTTATAGTAAATTAATTCATAATATAAATTAATAAATAAAATAATAAATAATATAAAATACTCTAATTGATTGAAAGAAGAATAAAGAGAAAAATAGTAAAAAATAAATAAAGTAGATTAAATATTAGAATGAAAGTTTAAAATAAATATATAAATACATTTAAATAAACATATTATATAAAATAAATTAAATAATTATATAAATCAAATAAATTAAAACATTAAAATGTTTGTAAAGGACAAACAAACAAAAAAACGGAGAGAGACATTTGCGGTGTACATACACCTCAGACATCTCTCTGTTCTCTCTCCAATGAAAATATGCTATTATTATTGCTACAATTATTATTATTATTATTATTATTATTATTATTATTTTTAGGCTGTTGTTATTAGATAGGTGTTTATAGAATTAAAAGAAAGAAGAAACAAAGAAGAGAGACAATAGCTGTGAATGTAAGGCTAAACTTATCAGCAGCATGGTTCTTTGCTGCTGCTGCTGGTGCTGCTGCTGCTGCTGCTGCTTCTGTTGCTGCTTTTTCTGCTGCAGCAGCAGCAGTCTCTCCTATCTCCTGCTGCTGCTGCTGCTGCTGCTGCTGGTGGTGGTGGTGGTGTTCGGGTTCAGCAGCAGCAACGGTCAGATATCCTAGTTGTGCTTTGAGTAGTATATCTTGTTTATTTTGAAAATGTTTAAGAAGAGAAAGATTAATATGTTCTTTTTTTAAAGTAGATCGTAATGCCTCAACATCTTTAATTATCTCTCCTCTAATTTTTCTGGATTTGTTTGCTGCTGCTTCTAATCCTTGCGTAGTTTTTATTGAATCTTTTAATATATTTACGACTAATGAACTTCGCTCTAACATGTCTTTCAATATATCTTTATGCGTAACCTTCGATTTATTTCTTATTAGCGATTCCGATGGTTCTTTACCTTCTTCTCCTGCTGCTGCTGCTGCTGTTGTTGCTGCTGCTGTTGTTGTTGCTGTTGTTGTTGTTGCTGTTGATGATGGTGCTGCTGCTGCTGCTGTTGATGCTGATGGTGATGATGTGGATGTTGATGATATTGTTGCTGGTGGATGTGCTGCTGCTGCTCCTGCTGCTGCTGCTCCTGCTGCTGCTGCTGCTGCTTCTGCTGCTTCAGGTTGCTGCTGCTGCTGCTGCTGCTGCTTTAGCTCTTCTGCTGATTCTTCTTGTGTTTCTGTTTCCTCTGCTAGCTTGAGAGCAGAATCTTCTTCTGTTTTGTTTTGGTTTTCATGTTTTTTGTGTGATATTTCAGGTGTATGTTCAGGTGTATGTTCAGGTGTATGCTCAGGTATATCTATCATCGATGCGGAAACATCATGGATAGAAGCTGTTCTTGTCGGTAGTAGTGTAGAACGAGAGAGAACGAGACAATCTCCTCCTGAAATTGTTATTAAAAACAAACAAAATACGAAAAATAAGCTTAATTTATCTTTTAAATGCACTTTTCTTCTTGAATGTATCCTGTATATGATCTGAAACGACAGCTGCGGCACGACGGCTGCGGCGGCTGCCGCACTCCTCATGGTGGAAACCCGCGTGTAAATAAGAAGAAATCAAAGAATTTATAACTTTTTGTGATATATTAAACAAAAAGAAAGAACTTCAATCAAAAAATACAGAGAAAGAAGAA
>OY986954.1:1379241-1459241 GCA_963920595.1 Eimeria praecox
CCGTAGATAGATACATAGAGAGATAGATAGATAGATAGATGGGTGGCTAGCTGGCTAGCTGGGTGGCTAGCTGGCTAGCTGGCTAGCTGGGTGGCTACCTAGCTAGCTTGTTGGTTAGCTGGGTGGCTAGCTGGCTATCTAGCTAGCTGGATGGGTAGCTGGATGGCTAGCTGGCTAGCTAGCTAGCTGGATAGCTAGCTGGGTGGCTAGCTAGCTGGGTTGCTGGCTGTGTGGCTAGCTGGTTAGCTAGCTCGCTCGCTAGCTAGCTAGCTAGCTAGCTACCTCCTGTGGACCTAGCTACCTCTGCCGTGGCAGCTAGCCGTTGCAGCCTGGCAGCAGCTAGCTAGCTGTAGCTAGCTAGCTGCCAACAGCTAGCTAGCTAGCTAACAACAGCTAGCTAGCTAGCTGACTCGTTTGGGGGGCTACACACCAAACGGACTCCTCCCCAAACGACTTTCCTTCGGGAAGGGCCTTCTGTCTAGCTAGCTAGCTAGCCAGCTAGCTAGCTAGCTAGCTAGACAGCCAGCCAGATAGCTGGTTAGCTAGCTAGCCAGATAGCTAGCTAGCTAGGGTTCTTCCTGGGGGTGTTGAACGCCTTTCGATCGCCAACGGGGCGTGGTGGGACTAACTAACAAATCAACAGCTAGCTGTAGCTAGCTATGAGATGTATATGGCTAGCTGTGGCTAGCTGTGGCTAGCTGTTAGTTATATACAGCTGGCTAGCTGTAGCTAGATATGGTCTGACTGTAGCTAACTGGTAGTTATATGTAGCTAGCTGTAGCTAGATATTAATTATGTGTAGCTAGCTAGGAGTGTTAGTGGAGAGAAGAAGCGGAGAAAGAGACAGAGACAGACACAGAGACAGAGAGGAGAGAGAGGGGGAGGAATCGTAAAGGAGACAGTTGGATGAGACAGCTACAGGAGACAGACAAGAGAGGCAGTCGAAGGATTCAGTTGAGAGAAACAACTGAAGGAGACAGATAAAGGGGAGAGGTGGAGGAGACAGGCGAAGGAGAAAGTCAGAGGAGACAGTAAGAGGAGACAGAAAGAAAAAGAAAGAGAAGAGACAGATGAGGGAAGCAGCAGCAGCAGCAGCAGCTGCTGCTGCTGCTGCTGAGTGGCAGGGAGACAGAACATCAAGCTACAAACAAAGAAGGAGACAGAAGAAAGAGAAGAGACAGAAGAAAGAAGAGAGAGAAAGAGAGACAGAGAAAATAAAGAAAAGAGACAGAGAAAATAAAGAAAAGAGACAGAGAAAATAAAGAAAAGGAGACAGACGAAAGAAGGAGAAGAGACAAACACACGAAAAAGAGGAGACAGATGGAAAGGAGACAGAGAAAATAAAGAAAAGGAGACAGAGAAAATAAAGAAAGGAGACAGAGAAAATAAAGAAAAGGAGACAGACGAAAGAAGGAGAAGAGACAAACACACGAAAAAGAGGAGACAGATGGAAAGGAGACAGAGAAAATAAAGAAAAGGAGACAGAGAAAATAAAGAAAGGGAGACAGAGAAAATAAAAAGAAAAGAGAAGAAACAAACAATAGAAAGAAAGGAGACAGAGAAAATAAAGAAAGGAGACAGAGAAAATAAAGAAAGGAGACAGAGAAAATAAAGAAAGGAGACAGAGAAAATAAAGAAAGGAGACAGAGAAAATAAAGAAAGGAGACAGAAAAGAGAAGAAGAGGAAACAAGCAAAAGAAAGAGAAGAAACAAACAAAAGAAAAAGAGGAGACAGAAAAAAGAAGAAGAAAGATGGAAAGGAGACAGAGAATATACAGAAAGGGAGACAGAGAATATAAAGAAAGGGAGACAGAGAATATAAAGAAAGGAGACAGAGAAAATAATTTTAAGACACAAACGTCTCGGAGTCTGCACAGAAGCAGCAGCAGCAGCAGCAGCAGCAAACGTCCTCTGCTGCTGCTGCTGCTGCTGCTACTGCAGGACAAGGAAGAGCAGCAGCAACAGCAGCAGCAGCAGCAGCAGCAGCTGCTGCTGCTGCTGCTGTTTGGATGTCAATGGCAGTAAACTGATGTCGGTACAATTTGTGTTTTATCTGCTATTCTTAGATGCTGCTGTTGCTGCTGCTGCTGTTGCTGCTGCTGCTGTTGCTGCTGCTGCTGCTGTTGCTGCTGCTGCTGCTGTTGCTGCTGCTGCTTCTGTTGCTGCTGCTGCTGTTGCTGCAGCTGATTTGCGTGTGCTGCAGCAGCAGCTGCTGCTGCTGCTGATTTGCATGTGCTGTTGCTGCTGCTGCTGCTGTTGTTGTTGTTTCTCTTGTTGCTGTTGTTGCTGCTCTTATTGCTGCTGCTGCTCCTGTGCTGCTTGCTGCGGCTCCCCCACCGATGGCAGTTGCTGCTGCTGCTCCTGCACTTGCTGCTGCTGCTGCTGTTGTTGTTGCTGTTGCTGATGCTGCGTCTGTTCAGTTTGCTGCTCGTGCTGCTGCGGCGGCTGCGTGTCTTGCTTCTGTTGCTGCTGTTGCTGCTGTTGCTGCTGTTGCTGCTGTTGCTGCTGTTGCTGCTGAACGTGATGCTGCTGTTGTTCTTCATGTTGTTGTTGTTGTTGTTGCTGCTGCGGTTGTTGTTGCAACTGCTGTTCCTGTTGGTGCTGCTGCAGCTGCTCCTGCTGCTGGTGCTGGTGCTGCTGCTGCTGCTGCTGTTCATGCTGTTGCTGCAGCGGCTGTTGCTCGTGTTGTTGCTGTTGTTGTTGCTGCTGTTCCTGCTGTTGGTGGTGCTGCTGCTGTTGCTGTTGCTGCTGTTGGTGCTGCTGCTGCTGTTGCTGTTGGTGCTGTTGGTGCTGCTGCTGCTCTTGCTGTTGCTGCAGCTGCTGTTCCTGCTGCAGCTTCGGTTGCTCTTGCTGCTGATGTTGCTGCTGTTCATGCTGTTGGTGCTGCTGCTGCTCTTGCTGTTGCTGCTGCATAGTCGTGTTGCCGTGGTGCTGCTGCTGCTGCTGCTGCTGCTGCTGTTGCTCTTTTGCTGTCTCGTTTGTTTTAGCTTGGCTTTGTGCCTTCAGTGTCGCTTCTGCTGCTGCTTCTGCTGCTTCTGCTGCTGCTGCCTGTGCTGCTGCTGCTTCTGCTGCTGCTGCTTCTGCTGCTGCTGCTTGTGCTGCTGCTGCTTGTGCTGCTGCTGCTTCTGCTGCTGCTGCTGCAGTGGCTGTGTTCTCTAGGAAAGACAGAAGATCAGCAGCAGCTTCCGCAGTAGCTCTGACCATCGAGTCTTCTGGAGTCAGCGCTGCTGCTGCTGCTGCTGCTGCTTCGTCTTCTGCTGCTGCTGCTGCTGCTGTTGCTGCTGCTGCTGCCTCTTTTTCTTCTGCTGCTGCTGCTCCTGCGTTTGCTGCTGCTGCTGTCTCTTCTGCTGGTGGTGCTGCTGCTGCTGCTCCTGTGTCTGTTGCAGCAGCTGCTGCTGTTTGTTCTGCTGCTGCTGCTGCTGCTCCTGTGTCTGCTGCTGCTGCTGCTGCTGCTGCCCCTGTTTCTACTGCTGCAGCAGCAACTGTTGCAGCAGCAGGGATTGCAGGGCTATCAGCTGCGGGGATGGGAGCGCTTGCTGCTGTCTCGCTGCTGCGTATTTGTTCGCCTCTGGCCTGCTGCTGCTGTTCTTGCTGCTGCTGTTGCTGCTGCTGCTGCTGTTGCTGCTGCTGCTGCTCTTGCTGCTGCAGTTGCTGTTCTTGCTGTTGCTGCTGCAGCTGCTGTTCTTGATGCTGCTCCTGTGGCTCCTGCTGCTGCTGCTGCTGTTCTAGGTGCGGCTGTTGCTGTTGCTGCTGCTGTTGCTGCCTTTCTTGCTGCTGTTGCTGTTCTTGCTGCTGACGGTTTATGTCCTGAGTTTGCTGCTGCAGAGGAGGTCTTTCATCTTGCTTCTGCTGCTGCTGCAGTTGTTCTTGCTGCTGCTGCGTTGCTTCTTGCTGCTTATCTTGTGCTGTTCGCCCTCGCTCTTTCCGTTGCTTCTGTTCTCCCGTCTCGGGCTGTTGCTGCTGCTGCGGCTGCTGCTGCTGCTGCTGTTGCTGTTGACCTTCCTGCTGCTGCTGTTGACCTTCCTGCTGCTGCTGTGGCTGCTGCAGGTGCTGCTGCTCCTGCTGCTGCGATTGCTGCTGTTTCAACTGCTGTTGCTGCTGTCCCTGGACGCCTACTGTGTGTTGCTGCTGCTGCTGCTGCTCTTCCTGCTGCTGCTGCTCCTGCTGCTGTGCGTGCTGCTGCTGCTCCTGCTGCTGTGCCTGCTGTTGTTGCTGTGCCTGCTGTTGTTGCTGTGCCTGCTGCTGCTGCTGCTGCTGTTGGTGCTGCTGATGCTGCTGCTGCCGGTGCTGCTGCTGTTCCTGGTGCTGCTGCTGCTGATGGTAGATCTGCTGCTGCTGCGGTAGGTTTTCGGTGTATCTTCGTCTCTCATCGTGGTAGCTGCCTGCAGCAGCAGCATTTCCTTCATGCATATCGAGTTGCTGCTGCTGCAGCAGCAGCTGCTGCTGTTGCTGCTGCAGATACGGCAGAGCCGTCATTCGTTTTGATAGACCCCACGAAGCAGCAGCAACAGAGTCTACAGAAGCTTCATCGTGAGTAGACAGCCGTGATCTGCTGCGGAGGCCCCACAGTTTGCTGTGTTGCTGCTGCAGCTGCTGCTGCTGCTGCTGCTGTTGTTGCTGCTGCTGTCTTTTGGAAGCTACACTAGCAGCAGCAGCAGCAGCTACTCTATTACAGCTATCATCTACTTCTGAGAAGGAAGGCATGAGTTTATCTATCAATGATATTTGTCTCTGAGACCTCCTGCTATGTTGATGCTGCAGCTGCTGCTGCTGCTGCTGCTGCTGCTGCTGGCGGAAAGGACGGTTAAGTATAAGACTTCTTGATGCTCTGCTGCGATTAGATTCAAATTCATTTTCTTCAGAATTTTCTCTATCTAGTAAATCAAGAGGAGCAAGAGCAGCAGCACCAGCAGCAGCAGCAGCAGCAGCAGCAGCAGGTATATCTACAATCCCAGGTATACCTTCTGTCTCTTTCTTTGTTGTTTCTGTCTCTGCTTCAAAAGGAGAAAATGAATCTAAATCTATACTGTAGCGTATCCTCATCTTCAAAGATAAAGCGAAGGCGTCATCAAACACTAAAACAAAAAAACAAATATATAATATATTTAAAGATATAATCTTCTTAATTTATATATATCTATCTATTTATCTTATTAATTGGGAATTAGTTTATTTACTTAGTTTATTATTTAGTTATCTGTTTATCTATTTATTTATTTGTTTATTTATTTATTTGTCTATTTGTTTATTTATTTATCTGTTTATTTATTTATTTATTCATTCATTTGTTTATTTATGTATTTATTTATTTATTTGTTTATTTATCTATTTATTTATTTATTTATTTATTTATTTATGTATTTATTTATTTATTTATTTATTTATTTATTTGTGTATTTAAATAATTAATTTATTAATTAGTTCGTTCGGTGAAGTAGTTAATTATTTTGCTGATTAGTTAGTTAATTGATTATTTGAGTTTGTTAACTTAGTAATTAACTAATTGAATTAAATAAACAAATAAACGCATAAGTAATTACTAGATTAATTAATTAATTAATTTATCTATTTATTTGTTTATTTATCTATATGCTTATTATATATATATATATATATATATATATATATATATATATATATATATACATATATATATATATATATATATATATATATATATATATATATATATATATATATATATATATATATATATATACGTAGTAAAAAGACAGAAGGAAAGAAAGGCAAAAACAAACAAAAATATGAAGAGGCGAAGGAAACAAAATTATAAATGATAAAATAATAAATAAAATAAATAAATAAATAATAATAAATAAATAAATAAAATAAACGAACAAATTAACTAACTAAGTAAGTAGCAGATATAAAACAAAGAAAAACAAAAGATATAGAAAAGCAAGCAGCTTCAATAAACAACAAAAGGGAATGGCCGTACAGTCGAAACAGAAAATAATAACCCTAAACCCTAAACCCTAAACCCTAAACCCTAAACCTTAAACCCTAAACCCTAAGCCCTAAACTTACAAGGATATTGCTCTGCTACAGCATCAACTTCCTTCAGGTTTTCAGGCGAATACAATTCGTACATTTGTCGAAGACGATTCTGCTCAGCCACACTAAACCCTAAACCCTAAACCCTAAGCCCTAAACCCTAAACCCTAAACCCCAGGTCTGGCTTTACAGATACACATCTGGGGTTATCATGAAACTGAAAGGTACAACCCCCACCCCCCCCGTGGCCCCCCGTAGCCAGCTAGCTAGCCAGCTAGCTAGCCAGCTAGCTAGCCAGCTAGCCAGTTAGCTAGCTAGCTAGCTAGCTGCGTAGCTAAATAGAGGAGTATCTAGCTGGAGATTAACTGTATAGAAGTATATTTAAATATACATTTTGTTTTGTAAGGCAAAGAAAAATGAGAGAACACACAAAAAATCAAACACTCTTCAAGAGCTGATGCTCGGGGTTAATGCAGTGGCAGTTGCTGCTGCTGCTGTTGCTGCTGCTGCTAGTGCTGCTAGTGCTGCTGCTGCTGCTGTTGTTAATGATGATGCTGCTGGTGCTGCTACTGCTGCTACTGCTGCTGCTGCAGCCTTTGACTCGTTCTTGCGGCTGCGCTGACGTTTGTGTTGGGGTGTCTAGGGAGAGGAGGACTTAGAATATTTTGTGTTTTTGTATGTACAAGTGTTTGTGTTGTATGTTTGTATTTATTCGTTTTGTTTTCTGTTTTTCTATGCTGATGATGTTGAGTTATCTGCTTTCTAAGAGAAGTGTTTCTAAGGGAGAATATCTTACATATATATATATATATATATATATATATATATATATATATATATATATATATATATATATATATATATATGTTTGTGTACAAACAGCTACATCGTGTCGTTTTTTTTTTATTATCTTATTTCTTTTTCTGTTGCTGGCTTTTATTACTGTGATTCTCATGGTTGCCTATCTCGTGCTAACAGAGAAAACGAATTTGAATATGATGAGGTGTATATACACCTGAGGTGTAGAGTGTATAGGCAGCTTGCTGCTGGCCTTTAGAACTGTATATTTGACGTTTCAAGGGAAATAAATATAACTGATGCTGATATTGCATGCTGTAAACATCTATTCGCATTAAAAGAAGTTGTCTATACACCTAACCTCGCTTGTGTAGAGCTGCGTATACACCTGAGAGGTGCGCATACACCCGAAACCTCTAAACCCTAACTTTTTAAAAAAGGTGAATTACCTTCAAAAGAACATTAATTCCCTTTTTATATCGATCTCGTAAAAACGAATCTACCGTTGCAGGACGTAGGAGTGCTTGCTCAGCGACGGCCTACAGAAAAATATAAAATAAAAATATATCTAAAAAATAAAAAATTAATTAAATAATTATGCATGCACTTGTTTTGTTTTCACTGATATTCTTTAGCTACGATTCAGGTGTATGTACACCTCAGAAACCCTTCCAGATCTCTCATTTCGTTGCCCATCCATAGCTCCAAACCCTAAACCCTAAACCCTAAACCCTAAACCCTAATTAACCCTATACCCTAAGTTGTACAGTGGTGCTTACTCCAATTTTGAGCAAGTCTTGTCTTTTCTTCACCACGTCGAAGTACTCAATTAACATCGCCTCGACACCTGACAGCAACCCTCAAACCCTAAACCCTAAACCCTAAACCCTAAACCCTAAACCCTCAATCGTAAAAGGGTTAGGCCCCAACGCAGAACCCTAAATCCCTAAGGCTATTTTCTGGGAATGAAATACTATGTTGGAGGCCTCTGTTGCTGCCTTACTCATTGCACGCCGCTTGTTTAGGGTTTAGGGTTTAGGGTTTAGGGTTTAGGGTTTAGGGTTTAGGGTTTAGGGTTTGCAGCTACTTTGTTTGCGCCTGACGGAGCAGTTTGACATATCGCTGCCATAGGTTTTTCTCAGGAACTCGTTGAGTTTCCACGACTGTAGCCAAATTCACCGAAGGCTTCACAACCCCTAAACCCTAAACCCTAAACCCTAAACCCTAAACCCTAAACCCTAGTAGGAGAGCACAAACCCCAACCCCTGCCAGCAAACCCACTATTCGAACACGAGAGGCAGAGCGCCCTTTCAAATTCAAGCCACGCCGACAGAGATATTGTGGACCAGGGGAACAAATATGAATTAGGGTTTAGGGTTTAGGGTTTAGGGTTTAGGGTTTAGGGTTTAGGGTTTACGTCGCCGTCGAAGTCCTCGAAGATGCGGTCAACTTGAGACAGCCGGCGAATGTCGTGTTGTCGGAAGAAGTTTGTGAGCTTGCGTTTATTAACTGAATCGTAAACCCTAAACCCTAAACCCTAAACCCTAAACCGTGGCTGCTTCCGTTGCTTTCAGTTTATTAGGTGGTAGAGGCTAGAGAGTAGCGGAAGCCTGTGAAGGTTTTCAGGCCTAGGGTTTAGGGTTTAGGGTTTAGGGTTTATTTGAAATGAATGCTTCGAATGTAATAACTGGGCCCAGTTTAGGTTCGTATGCGTCTCATGATCCCGTACACAACTTCAAGGCCTAGGGTTTAGGGTTTAGGGTTTAGGGTCTAGGGTTTAGGGTTTGAGGGCGGCTGACTATCACGGGCATACTGCGCGACGTCTGTCAAATCCTTGCCGTAGGCCTCTTTCAATTCTTCATTGAATTCCTGCAGATTCGACATCCTAAATACTAAACCCTAAACCCTAAACCCTAAACCCTAAACCCTAAACCCTCAACTGCATGCCGTAAGGCCTAATGTTTAAACCCTAAACCCTAACCTGCAAACGCTCCACCCCAATTTACAAACCCTACATCGTAAACCCTAGGGTTCAAACCCTAACCCTAAAGCTGAATCTTTGTGAGGTCAGCATCGTAAACCGCAAACTCTAAGCCTCAACCCCTAAACCCTAAAACGTAAACCCTAAACCCTAAAACGTAAACCCTAAACCCTAATTCCTTGGGATTTAAGACACACCTTCTGCCTGGAGATGTTTAAGACGACCATCCCTTTTGCCTTTGGCACCATAGGTGGGTTGAAGCAGGAGTAGAAGAGTTTGAGCTCATCCTGCCCACAAAACCCTAAACCCTAATCCCTAAACCCTAAACCCTAGGCAATAAACCCTAACCCTTAATCCTAAATTCGAGACAACAAGCCCTAACACCAAATTCTGAGTCATGCATCCGGAAACCTAAACCCTCAACCCTACACTTTAAAACTTCACACCTCGTCCCTATAAACCCTAAACCCTAAACCCTAAACCCTAAACCCCAATTCCACAAGCCCAAACTCTAAGCCTCCATGTGTTGTCTCCAAACCCTAAACCCCACCCCCTAAACCCCAATATCTCCAAGCTAAAGCCAAAACCCGCAAACCTAAACCCTAAACCCTAGACCCTAATTGATAAAGAACAACCAACCCTATTATTTGAATAATAAACCCTAGTATATATGTGTTTATAATCACCAGCATAACATGAAATTTGGCGAGCCTGTAGCCAAATGCTCTAGCAGCAATTGGGGCAGTAGAAAGGACAGAGCCCTTTGAGACCCTCGAAATTTCTCCATTTAAACTAAAATTTTTCCCCCCAAAATTAATTTCAAGCTCTCCTCTTCCTAATACCCCCAGGGTAATATACATATCTGGAGACGAAGTATATATGGTGCCTGACGATCCTGAACGAGGACGGAGACGATCCCGAGGCGATCCCAACGGAGACAGTAAACCCTCACCCCCCCCTGTCTCAGGTAATAAAATATCCTCACATTCAACCGTCCACTTGGGGTCTCCATTTAAAAAAAATAAAATACGCCCCGTCTTCCGACAAAACAAACACCCAATCACGTCTCCCTCCTACTCCAAACACACACACACACACACACAAACCGTAAACCCTAAACCCTAAACCCTAAACCCTTATCCATATACGCTGTACTGGAGACACTAGCGAATAGAGGTTGGACGGGTATGAAGGCAGTGGTGAGCCCACGAAGATTGACGTAGCTTCCCTAACCAAACTCTACACAAACCCCTGCTTCGCAGCTTACTTGCTGCGTTCTATGGTTTGGGGTTTAGGGTTTAGGGTTTAGGGTTTAGGGTTTAGGGTTTAGGGTTTAGGGTTTAGAGCAGCGGTTGTTGATGTGAGGAAGGTGGCAAAGAGATAGAAGAATGCCCACCATTAGTACGTCCGCGTCAGCTACAGAGACACAGTTTCCTTTAAACACCTGTCCTGAACACAGCGCTCTAAACCCTAAACCCTAAACCCTAAACCCTAATCCGTAAACCCTACATCCTAGGCCGTGCAGCTTAAATCTGACAGCCGAGGCTCGAAACTCTCCCCGCAAATGTTTAAGTCTAAACTCAAACCCTCAACTCCACGCATTGAGCTATACACCCCGTCCCACGAGCCCTAAACCCTAACCCCTAAACACTAAACACTAAATCATAAACCCTAAACCCTAGAGAGCAAGCCAAAAACGCTACCCCCTAACTCTTGAAGCTAAACCAGAAACGTTAGGCCCTCAGCACTAAGCCCTAAACCCTAAACCGCCGACAGAACATCTCAAACCCTAAACCCTAAACCCTAAACCCTAAACCCTACCGGTAGAAAGGAGAGCACAAGAGCCTGGAAGGAGACCAGGAAGATGGTGGGGCGGATAAGGAGCAGCAGCAACACCAATGGCAATGTAAGACTTGAAGGGGGTGTAAGATAACAGCTCAACCTCGCAGTACACCTCAGCCTGCACACACCCCACCACCAAACCCTAAACCCTAAACCCTAACCCCTCAAATGCTCATAAACCCTACACCGTGCTAATGGCCTCCTTGAATGCTCAGCGGGTAAAAGGTAGGGCCTAACGTTTACGGAGTCGAGAGACACGCCTTAGCAAACAACCCTCACTTCTAACCCTAAACCCTAAACCCTAAACCCTAAACCCTAAACCCTGCGCATCCAAGTGCCCTACTAAAGACCTGAAATACTAACCCTTAGAGCCTCATCCCCAATCCTAGAAACCCTGTACCCTAATCTGCTTACCTTAACTTCTTATATATATATAAACAGCAAATCCTAATCGCTATACCCTAAACCCTAAACCCTAAACCCTAATCCGTGAACCCTAACCATTAAGCGCAAAACCCTAGCGTCTAAACCTCAAACCCTATAACCTAAACGCCAATCCCCCGCCTGTCTACTCGAACTCCTAAACTCTCACGTCTAAGCTGTAAACCCTAAGCTGTAGGCTCTGCTGACCGTAGCCAACAGCCCCCATAGACTCTAAACCCTAAACCCTAAACCCTACCTACCTGCTGGGGGAGGGGTAGGGTGGACTGAAGGACGATTGGCTCTGCCTGAATTAGAACTGCTCGATAAATATCGTCTCCTTTTTTGTTGGAGACAGGAAGAGTAGGAGAAATAATTGCTGTCTCCAGGGCATCTGGCTTCGCTTGCTGCAGCTGCTGCAGCAGATAGCACATGGTGTTGAAGCTGACTACACAACATCCCCGCTGCTGTGACTCTACCTGACACCAACGGCCACAGCTGGTGCTTGCTTTATCTGCTGCTGCTGCTGCTGCTGCTGTTGCTGGAGTTGTTGTTTCTGCTGCGGCTGGTGCTGCTGCTGCTCCTGCGGTTGCTGTTTCTGCTGTTGCTGATGAGTCTCCCGCCTCTTCTCCTTCTGCAGCAGCAGCGTCAGGAGCTGAAGCAGCAGCAACAGCAGCAGGAGTAGAAGAAAGGGGAGGAGCAGCAGCAGCGGCAATGGTGCGAGGGGATAAGAGCTCCTTTAAATTAACAGAAACTCCTTCAATCTGTACATCTGTAGCAGCAGCCGTCATTCCTACGTTGCTCCATCGATGATGTCTTTCATTCGGGGCTGAATCTGCTGCTGCTGCTGCTGCTGCTGCTGCTTCCTCTTCTGCTAAACCCTTAGGCAGTAGCATGTGCCATTGCGAAGGACCCTTATCCATAACCTCGGCCCTGAGCAAACCCCACACACAGGTGCTGCTGCTGCTGCTGCTGCTGCAGCTGTTCTTCGCGCTGCTGCTGCTGCTGTGTGCTGTTGTTGCAACAGCAGACAAAACACGCATCCGCAGCAGCAAAACGCAGCAGCAGCCAAAGCAAGAGGAGCCCATACAGCCGGAAGAGCTGCAGCAGCAGGTGCTGCGGCAGCAACAGTTGCGTCAGGCATTCTAGCAGCAACATGGGCTGCAACAGGAGTAGCAGCAGCAGCAGCACAAGAGGAAGCTCCAGAAGCAAGAACAGCAGCAGGCCCCTAGTGTGGGCAACAACAGCAGCACGGGCAGCAGCAACACCAACAGGTGTATCACCAGCGTCGTCAACTGCTGCAGCAGCGACGACATGATGAGCAGCAAGAGCCGCAGCAGCAGCACCAACAGCAGCAGCAGCAGCAAATGGAGAGAAAGAAGGATAATCTCAGCATGAGGCAACGTCGTAGCAGAAGTGGCAACAGCAACAACAGCAGCAGCAACAGCACAAACCAGTCTCTGTCTGTAAGTCTAGGGGGACAGAGGGATGCTGTTGCTTGCTGTATCTTAATGCCTTTCTGTCTGTAGCCTTCTGAAAAGATATAACATATATCCGCCTCCAAAGCCAGCCGTTTGCTGCTAGGCTGACACAGGTTGCCCATTTTCTTGAAGTGTATTCAGAAAACGATATGAAGTTTTCGTTGCTTTTCTTGTTTTTTTTGGTTTTGTTTTCTCTGTTTATTTAACTGTTGAATTGGATGATGCTATCTAGTGGGTTTGATTGATGCTTTGATTGGCTGTTTGTTGCTTTCTTCGTTTTGGTGCTTGGAAGATCGCTTGCTCGGATGTTCGTGCCTTCGTTTTTCTAGGGTTTAGGGTTTAGGGTTTAGGGTTTAGATCCCTTTCAACGTTGGGTTATCAAGTGCCAATAGGTTTATCCTTCCGTTTCCAGGGTCGTATTGCTTTGTAGCTCATTCTTTTGTTTGTTGCCTAGTCGTTTCGCGCTTTCTGCGACGAGGTGTACGTACACCTCAGCGCCGCGAGAGAGCAGAAACGGCTCCCCTTCAGGGGGTCAAGGCTGCGGTTGGGGCTGTTGGAGTGCAGTGAAAAACAGCAAAAACAAACAAAAGGGAAGTTTAAACACCAAATATAAACCCTAAATAACACGCATCTGAACGAGGCGCGTTTTCTTCATGCTGTGTTTCCCGATCCATTGGACGGATGAACGACCGGGCTAAGCGAGGGGGCTTCCCTTCATTTTATTAAATTAAATAATCCATTTAAGAGTGTTTTGAATATATTTTCCCTTTTCTTTAGTTTTTTCCGGTTATAACGACACCTTCGCACAGACAGCGCAGCCGCAGCCGACAACATACATGCAAGAGCGAATCGCCGTTGTGAAGTAACCTGGGGTTAATCCTGTCCCCCAAATCGCAAGAAATCATAGCTGAAAATTTTAAATGGACTTAATTTAATTTAAATATTAATTTATAAAAAATAATTCTACCTGGTGTGTTGCAATAATCGTATACTTCCTCACACGCCGCCGCTGGGGCGTCAGTAGGTCACTCCCTGTCGGCCTTTTGCATTCGTTCTCAGCGCCTGCTGTTTCTTGCACTAGAGAGATATTCAGTTTATTAAATAAATGTTTATTTTATTAAAGCCTTGTTCACTTCATTAAAACACCCTGGAGGATTTGTTGAATGCAGTGGAAAGCTGCTGAGACAGAACCAGTGAGGGTTGAACAAGGCGAAACCGCCATAACAAATAAAAAAAAACAACATTAAAACGACGAGAATACAAAATATAGATCCCATAGGAAACCAAAAACATGTTCCTGCAAAATAATAACAAATTCAAGGGCAATCTGATCCACAGCAGAAAGAAACTCAGAAAACAAACAGCGAGCAAAGCGCACAAAAAGTGTATTCCTTCATTCTCTTCTTAAAATCTCTTGTCTTCTTGTTTTACAAGAATATATCTGCGCTGTATGTGCTCAGATGCTCAACCTGGAGCGAGAATCGTGCAGGCGCTTGTCTTTATCTGCAATGCAGCATACCGTCTTCTTATTATTTATGTATTGTGAAAGTGGAATGGCGTAATATAAATACATCATCTCTCTCTCTCTCTCTCTCTCTCTCTCTCTATATATATATATATATATATATATATATATATATATATATATATAAACACAACAGTTTTATATTGTTGCAGGTGCGTGAGCCTCATGGGTACAACGGCGGGAATTGCAGCAGCCCTCTTTGCTACAATATCTCTTTTAGAGGCAATAAACACTGCATGCAT
This sequence comes from Eimeria praecox, assembly GCA_963920595.1. Lineage (NCBI taxonomy): Eukaryota > Apicomplexa > Conoidasida > Eucoccidiorida > Eimeriidae > Eimeria > Eimeria praecox. Next base: position 1,393,546 of record OY986954.1, read on the forward strand.
GCATCATAATGAACAAGCCCCGTTGTCTGCATGCATGCATGCAAAAGACCGCAGCGAGTAGCTGTTCACGTTCCTCTCCCGCAGCAGTAGGCAGGCTGCATGTAACTAGGAATGCATGTACGCCAAGTTTCAGATAAATCGTAGCCTGCTATGCAAAACCCTAAAAAATAAACCCTAGACTATAAACTCTACACTTTAGAGAGGATTCAGCTAGGCACTCGGCTGTCCGCCCCACGTTTTCTCCTGCGATCTTGCAGCTAGCCACCCAGCTAGCTATTGAACTAGCCATCCAGCTAGCTATTGAGCTAGCCATCCCGCTAGCCACGCGTGTGCAAGAGAATTGTACATAGCCAAGGGCCAAACGCTGAGGGGAGAAAAGAACACGAGTCCCTCTGCATGCAGGTGATTAAACAGTGATATACAGAAAGCATTTGCTTACTAATCGCCTGCATGCAATCAACTATCAAGCAGAAGTATTATGTAATGTACAGATCTAGATGTGTAGCCCCCGAAGACAGCAAAGTGAATCCTAAACGCTCTGTCTAAGGCAGCCTAAGGCAACAGCTTCCAAACCCTCCGCCTAATATCAAATATCTCTACTTCAAACCCTAAACCCTTCACAAGTAACGTGCTGCGATTCTGCTGAATTCAGCTTCGGCTGTATGCACAGACACACGAGCCCCTCCACCCTCTGCTGAGTTCTGCTTCTAAGCGGCGCTGTAGGCAGTACGACTGTTGGGGTGTATGGACAGCTCAACTTAGAAATGCTTCTGCTCCTCTATGCATTCCATTGGCTGCACTCATCTCACCTTTACGCCTGCTTAACTGCTAGAGCTACGGGGGAAAGAAGAAACTAGCAATACCCACAGCAGTAGGTCGTAGCTGAGGTGTACGTACACCTCAGATGAACCCTATCCGCCTGCCTTGTATTTGGCGGCATCTCGCACTTGCACGTATCTAGTAGTTGAATTTATGAAACCCTTTCAATCTTGGATCTTGAACGATCCTCCATTTTTCTTTTGTCTGTTTATGCGCAACAAGGCGCACAAAGCAGCAAAAAAAAGCTGCATGCATGCAAATTCTCTGCATGCATGCATGCACAGTTTTTGCTCGTATCTACACCGTACAGCACAATACATCAGCATACACCTCAATGCATGCCCATACACCCCAATGCATGCAGATGCCGGACAGCGCATGCATGCATCCATGCACTCTCTACTGAAAATTACTCTGCATAATTTGCATGCAGAGATATTTCGGCACACTGAAACAGATGTCTGGTTTGAGGTGTACGTACACCCAAACATCTTGAGGTGTTGTACATACACCCAAAGTTCGGCAGGAAATTATAATCAAACCTACAAGGGGAAATGCGGCAGATGTTCTTTTGTCTTTTGTCTTGCTGTTGCCGTTTGCTTGAAAAGGCACTGTAATACACGTCTGTAGACCGAGATGCAACAGTAGCTGTTATTATATTATTATTGCATATATTATTATTATTATTATTGCACATATGCGGTGGAGCCCGGGGGAGATATATCAACGCCGCACACCATAATAGAGACGAAAGCGACAGCAGCAGCCGAAGAGTGTAAAGATCCGGTATGATGCGAGGAGCAGTTTGGGGTGTCTGTGCATACACCGAATTGAGCTGCATATACACCCGACCATTTACGGGCGAACGGGGCAGGGAGGAAGCACCAAGGTTCACCTATCTATGCAACCGGAGGAGACACATCGAGTGTACATACAACTGAATCATTCGTGCATGCAATCTCCAAGCAGCCAAAATCTTCAAGTCGCTGTCTTCGTCGTATATAGCTGCAACATTCTGGCTTGTTGGTGACGGTGTTGTGTACGGTGTTGATTAAATAGATAGATAGATAGATAGATAGATAGATAGATAGATAGATAGTAGCAGCGGCAGCTCATATGATTTTCTTCGAGCGGAAGAAACGCTTGAAGAAGAAACCTGAAATAACACTAGAAGCAACTAAGAAGAATATATTAATCCCGCAGAATAAAATAAGCTGTGTTGCTGTTTGTTCATTTTGTTGTCTCATCTGTTCATCTCGTTCTCTCATGAAGAGAATGTTGTTGTGGTAGAGTTTAAGTTTGTCTTGAAGTTGTAGGAGCTGCAGCATTACTTCATCAATGTGTTCTGCCTTCGCCAGTTGACTGTAATCACGTGCTGCAGGGCCCCACAGCAGCTGTACGTCCACCGTTATCTGTTGCTGAGACAAGTTCTTCACACAGAACATGTGCACACCCGGCTTTGTGCTGGTGAAACCTGTCTTCACACGGTCTCTGCTGCTCTGCTGAAATACAGGAGTCTTATTAGCAGGATCTGTAACATGCACATGCATTAGAAGCGGCCCCGTTGCAGCACCGCCAGGCACAGTAGGGGCGGGATGCGAGACACGAAACTCCCCCACAATCAGCACGTGCTTGCTCAACTGTTCTCCAATGCATCGTCTCTGTGCAGGTCCCAGGTCAATAGACGCCTCGAACGCTGAGGTGAACGTACACCCCAAACACACCAGCCAAACGAGCAACGCCACCCAACGAGAATGCAAGAAAGCACCGCTCATCTTCCTGCAGAGTCTGCGGGACCAGAAATTCCAAAACAAACTCTAATTCCAACTTCTATTCAACTTCATACAACAAAAAACCAAACACAAATTCAGATCTTCACGTGCGCGGCGTTTGGTGTTCGTCTGTCTTTCCTACAGACAAACAGATCGAGGGCAGCCGCCGAAATCAGAAAAGAAATGTCCTTTCTTGAAAAACCAAGCAAAAGAAGAAGAAGAACTCCTACAGAGTACCCCTACTGAACTAAACCAACAAATCACAACATCATCTCAGCTCTTCATTCAAACAACAAAATGCATGCACAGAAACCGTCACGACAGCCGCCAGGCGTTCACGTATTATCTTTCCTGTTCTTCTCCCCCCCTTTCAACCCAAATAATAGAACAGAAAGAAAATAGCTAAACGGAATCTATATAGATAAAAACAAGTGAAGGCTAAAGAGAAATTCAAAGACTGCCACACAACCAACGCTTTCTGCAGCAGCAGTCGTCCGCCGGGGAACCCGAATAAGAAAACTCACCCCCAACAGATATGAATTCAAATAGTCCCGTTTAAATATATCTCTAGTTCATTAATAAAATCTTAGTATCCACATAGTTTAGATAAATTGTTAACGATTCGGCAGATCGCCTAGTGACGCCTGCCTTGTTGAGCAGTTTAGCATGTTCTGCCTGAGCGTCGAACATCTGTTTCTGTTTACACGCAGTGCGGCTATTAAGGGAAGGATATGCGTATAATAATTGTTTATAACGTTAGTACATGCACTAGAGGGGGCTTGGGTGCGCTCCTGCTTGTGCTCCTGCGTGTAGCTTGCTCAGCGCAGTAGTGCTCGACTTGTGCGTAGGTTCGCTATTAAGGCTCAAGGAAGTGTTTAAAGACGGTCTGCAGCACACCGCATATTATAAGCGCATGCAGCTAAAGGACTGGTTGTGCGTCCATGTGGGACTACCTTGCACCACAAGCTGCAGCAAGGGTAAGTGCAGAACGTGGCAGCCTTCCCCTTGCCCCCACTAGCCCATGCCTTTGGGCAGCCGTGCTGAAGACGGCTACAAGCTGGAGGGGAGGAGAAGCTGGTTTATTGCAGCTCATGAGAGTCGTCGGTTAAGAGTGATGACTCTTTTTTGCATTACACCATGTGGTTCCTTTGCAGCACTAAGTACAGCAAGCCGTGTTGCATCTCATGACTGTCTGCCTCCTCTCCGCACCAGCCCCATCTTCTTGGGTCTCCCCGACTGGGGGAGAGGTCAGATGGCTCTTCAGCACGTTGTCTCTGTTGTAGCTTACGACCGTCTCGTGCTAAGAGCGGGGGGTCTCGTTATACGCAGTGGCACCCCGCGGCTCAGAAGGCTAGTCGCGAGCAGCGTACACCGACCACAGCTAGACAGCCCCGCGTATATCACTGAATAATCGTGAGGGCTATATGCACATATGAGATAAAGGCTGACATACAGGCAAAGCCTCCGTCAAAATTCAATCACTTGGCCACCTCCCATTAAGGAGCTTGCAAAGGTTCCGCCCCGCGGTAGGGAGGCCGGCAACGGTTTCGGTGCCTCGTCGCACTGAAAAGAAAAGCAGTATCCGCTGTCCATTTAGCCACAAATGTTTAGGCTCACGACTATCCAACTGTGACGGACCCCACTATGCGAGGCCAGTGGATCCCGGAGTTGAATTGCCGTCTTCAAAGTGTACCTGAAGAGCTACAGCTGCTACTGCGAGCTTCCTTAATACGAAAGGAGGCAAGAAAGTAATGGATACAGTTAAACACGGACAGGGGAAACGGCCTGTTGAGGCATTTCGGCCTGCCTTGCGATCTAGCCGCAGGTCCGCAACGCAAAAGGTTATAGAAGAATTAAGAACATTTGGGCAACGGAAGCTGCTGGCAGAGTGATACACAGCGAAATTTCAGCCATTGGTGAGCAGCAGCCCACCGGTAGATCCATAAGTTCCAAGCAAGCGGTTCATTACAAGGATGCCTTCGTAGAAACGCAGTCACTAATGGCTGGGTGTGTACAAGTGGAACTCGGCTACACGATAGACTACTTGAACAACAAAAGGTGAGCCGCATCCCCTGCTCATCACAAACACAAATGGTTTGGAAAGGATCCAGAAATAGAGCGTTGGGGTATTGATGCACTGAGTGCCAACTTCCCCCTTGAAAAAAAAAGGGCTAGCATATGGAAGCCAGCGAATCCAGCAATTAGCAAGCCAGCCCATCGCAGCACAAAAAGATACATAATTCGGCACTCCATGCTCTAGGGGAAAACTTAGGAACTGGAGAACAAGCATGTGAGCAGCCTCAGCAGGGGCAAAGAAAGCAACCAGGGAGACGCTATGGCCTACACTCTGCTCAAGGGGCGCCGATGGGGACAAAAGAGGTGAAACTCGCACTGGCACCTCAGCTGCAACCGAAGTCTGTGCTTATCCAAGCACCCATAAATGATGAGGGGTTGTTGGCTGCCCTTGATACAACCTGGGAATCTGATAACTGAAACTATGGAGAGGAAGTGCAACCTACCTGTCTGTTCGTTGGCGCTGTCTCTGTCACCACGCTGGGCTTATGGCAGGGAGCATACGAGAGTCGGGAATTATCTGGGCGTACAGTGGGGGCTTTATTCAGAAGCTGGTCATTGTACCATGATATGAGACCGTTTCGTTAGATACGTTTACCCAGGCATAACCCGCAGGATGCCGTGGATGACCCAGTGGAGAGAGCGTAAGCCTCAGGACGATACTATTGCTTTTTATGTGCAGGGGAGAAAGCTGAAGATGCATTCGTCAGGGGTCTCAACAACATTTGCACCTTCTGAGGTAAGAGAAGTGAAGTCATTATCCCCAGGACAAACGGCTCATGAGGCTCCTGTGGAATACAGAAGCGCAGCAGGTATCAACGAAGAAATGCATGCCGTCTTCCGTGATAGTATATCGAAGGCCGCACATTCGATCCAGCTAACACGCACGGAACATCATAAGGGCGCAGAGTTCCCACACGTGCTAAGTAGCAAGGAGATACATTCGAAGATGCCGCCTGCTGGACGCCTTGCGGGCCCCCTCCAACCCACTGCCGGAGCAGTCCCACGCTTTGGCCCGAGGTACGGAAGGCCGCACCATGGTGAAGAGGAAGGGGACACGCAAAACAATGAATTGCTAATATTGCTCTAGGCTCAACTCTCAACTATTGCCTTTGCACAGGGCCCTGCACTTCAAGCCTCTCAACGCATGCGTTGCGCAACAAAACCTTCCGATGCCCCCACCGGTTTAACTGCTCTCTCCGTTGCACAATAGAGCAATCTCTCCGTCCCACAAAGGATGCATGAGCTGTTGGAGCGGTGAAAGTTGCTCTCTCTGATTGCTTCTCAACATATGCGCTTCAACAGTGCCGTCCAGAGGCTGCATACACGCCTCTGAGCAGCCCACCATACCATAAGGTTATATCACGGTGCATGCTTCCAACGGCGAAGCTTCAAACCATGGCAATGTGTTCCATTTGTGAGTTGATCCCACATTTTGCGCCTATAGTACTACTAACTCTCGTATGCTGTATGGCATGGGCGTAGAGTAGTAGCACACACTGCACCAACGTTTAGGTATGCAGGTTGCACCTCCATGCACTACATCCGTGTCTTTACCCTGTGTCAAGTAGAGCAAGCAACTCATGATTATTCACGTCAGCTTGTCTAAGCACAGGCATGAGTAGTAGCTGAGTGGCATATACGAGCATCACTTCTCATCTTTGCATCATTACGCCGTAGGCTGCGTGGAGTGCGAGGCGTTTACCTAACCTTTTTCTATGTTGACCTGGCGGAGCTACTCGCACTAAGCGCACCCTTCTGCAAAGGGTGCAGCATTCATCAAAGTGGTTTGGCGAGCCTCCTTGTTCAGAACGCGTTCGCCATGCAGCAGTGTCCAACTGGACCTGATGCTCTCCCAACGTCCTGGTCTGCATGGGGATACCGTTGTCTGATCCCACGCTGTAGCTGCCTGTTGGCACTCAGAGCCGACGGATGGCCGTTCGATATCTCCACATAACGATTGCAGCAACACGGGAATATCTGAAGGAAGCACAGGAATGCCAGGCAAAAAGCTGAGGCTAACAAAGCTCCGCAGATACACCTAACCCCAGCGGTTGGTTCCAAGGATCTCGCACTATCTGCGCAAAGGAGGCAGAACAGCCAATGAAGTTTTCCAAGCGTTTGCTATGGGCCTTTGCAATTTCCCGTCGGGCCAGCATGCTGGCTTGCATTGTTGATGTACCCCCAACGATCACGTGAGAAAATCAACTCGTCAAAAGTCTCCATGCACCGGCTTCGCTTCCTTCCCCGCTAGCATAGAGGCGGGTGTGAAATGCGCAATTTAAGTTTAGTCTGCATACAACCCTTTGGCAGACATTTGACCCCTGACGAGTATGAATAGGCCCACATCTTTAAATCTGCATTATCTCGTTAACATGCTATTTCCCGTTGCGTTCTGAGTTTCTTTGCCTGCGTGCTGCACTGTTGGCGACGGAGACGGCAACACTTTCACTTTTCACTTTTTAGGACAGTGGCCCCCTTTCGGGGCTTGCCAGATACGCCACCTAGCTCTACCCTGCTGGATATCTGTTGCTATGTGTGTTCATGCAGGACTGCCCGCATTAGGACGGAGCTCTCGGCGTCGGTGCACTCTACAGAGCGTTTGAGCCGTGCCCATGCCACTGAGCACCCCTGCTGCGGTGAGATGCAATCATTAGCTGCCACAGCAAATACTAGCACCATCGGAATATACCTCTCGACATATTCAACCTGCCGGTAGAAAACGGAGCTCAAAGACTCCTATCAATGCAGTATTGTATGCATGAGAAACCCCTAGTAAACCTGTGACATGGCATAGAACTGGAAATAGTGTATTACACATTACAGTACCACCACAGGAGCGTTCTCTCCTTTCATGCATTCGGGGTGTGGCACCTCTCACGGTCACCTTCCCGTCCCTCGCTGCATCCTTCGCTTTTGTTCAGCCCCGAACCGCGGCCGCTGGTGTGCTTTGCTAGGCGGGGGGCACAAGTAACTTGGCTTGTATAGAGTTTGTGTACTTTTGCCTACTGGCGCGCAACTGGGCTACTCGTAACCAAGCCTGAGTCTAATCAAAAACAGCTTGGTCTATATGTTCACGAGCAATTACCTTGTAGCAGCAGCTACGGCAAAGAGTGCTACAATTCCACCGAACCACGTCCCTTGCGTCGCACCCTTCAGGATGCCTACAGAGAAAGGGGGACGCCAGATGCTTGTACAGATCTATTTCCTCAGCGATCTTGCTTTTGGTAAAATTCACGAAGGTCCTCAGCCAATGTCAAGAATTCGTTGCATTCTGTGCTCACCTGAAAACCCCAAGATAGCACTGAATGAATACGCACAAATGTGCCGAGTAGAGTCACCCCCTTCTGCACAATTCCATTCATATTCATGTATATGCTAAAGCCTTCATTCTGTGTTGAGACAAGTGCAGCTAAGTGTCATCCGAATCACGCACTGTAAAGTTAGGCTGCCACAAGGCCGCGCAAAACGTGCCTAACTCCCTCTCTGGACTGACGGGGATTTGAACCCCGGACCTTTTGCATGCGAAGCAAACGTGATACCCCTACACCATCAGCCCTCCCTCCCCGCCTCCCCTTCCGCATCCGTACTCCCGCAGCTTCTCTACCGCCTCGTGCTGTTCTCAGAGTGCAGCATTCCAACTAGTGGAAGCCGTGCTTGAGCCGCGCCTGAAGTCTGTTACGCCCTTCGCTGCAATAGCAGCCAGTGCAATAGGCTTGTCACAGGTCGGTAGGTGTATCGGAATTCGGGGGCACGCCCTCTTCTCGGGGCCAGCTAAGCGCTTAGCAGTTTTCTGCGTTGCTGGTGCATGCGTTAGAGGACGACGTGACTATGCTCACTGTCTTTTCGGCTTGCGGTTGGGTTTAGAACAGGGCTCCTTGAAACTCATCGGTGGCCCTTCCCTTTGCCCACCAGCCTCTGGCGTAGCCTGATCTTTGTGAAGCTAGTGTTCATATCTGTTCTCGAGGGCGGGAAGGCAATGGGTCTTCGAGCAAGTTATCGATAACTGTCTACAGGGTTGGCGGTTGTATTAAAGAACGGTTTGTTGTGGCTGCACGTGGGGATCCATTGCAGTAGTAGTTACAGGGAAAGGCGCTGCAGGGCAGCGCTGGCATCGTTGTCTCCGCACGTTCGTCAGTGTATGGTGCTCTGCATGGCGGTGCCACTCTCATCCCTATGTGCTAGCAGGCTGATTATGAAGGGCCGCGCATGAGTTTAAAGACAGCTTGTACTACAATCTACGATACTGAAGTATGCAGGATAAGGGGTGTTTGTCATGTGTGCATGAGCTGCCTGCCTTCCCGTACCAGCTGCAGCAAGCTGCGTTGCAGCGCGTAACAGCCCAGCCCGTGTCGCCACCAACCCATATCCTTGAGGGCGGCACTGCCCGGGACGGCTGGAGGCTGGACAGTAGGCCACCGGCTTCTTGAGAACTCCTTCTTAACGCTCTTGACTCCATTGCACCCCATCATAGCCCCTGAATAAGGTGGAGGGCTCTCGTTACATATTGCGGCTCGCCACTTTCTTCAGCTGGAGTCGAAGACTCACGGTCGGGGCTGGCAGCACCGTAGCTCAGTGGGAGAGTGGGGGGCTCATAACCCCCAGGTCCATGGATCGAAACCATGCGGTGCTACTGCAGCTCACAATATTCCCTTGAGACAGGCAGGTTTCATGAGGAGTTTTGTGTCCAAGGTAATTTTTATTTGCGGCGCTACCGCTGCCGCTCGTAGGCTAGCTGATACCCCGCTGGGACCCTTCTGGGACCGCTGTGTAATTTAGGGCGTCAAGAGACCACCCCGCGCCTACGGTCGCCGACAGTTCACTTAAGCATAGTGCAGGCTTCTGCGAGTTGCGCTGTCCCGTCAGAGGCGAGTGGGCATCATGAAGCAGGAAGGGCTCACCTCAGCAAATCAAACATCCTCGTCTCCCTCACCTGTAGGTTGAGCTACAGAATGCGCAGATAACGAGACGCATAATTTGGGCCACAACCCGCAGGCACCATGCATCTGTGAGCACCGTGCTGCTGCTACTGCAACTACTGCAACTTCAGTTGCTGCTACTGGAGCTGGGCCTACGCCTACGCTGCTTGTGATGCGTGGGCAACGGCTGAGCCGTTTTCGGAGATTATGGTGCACAGTCTGCTGGAGGATCTTGCAGCGCTGATCCACGCTCTGGTGGTGTTGTCGGTAGGGGGGATTGCTGACAGCTATCCACTAGGGGAGAGGGCGATATAAAACAGAAGACAACGAAGGTTTTTCCAGTAGGAAAACTGCAAAGATGAAGCAAAGCAAACAAAAGGCAGAGTATAAACTCTAGTAACTCCTAGAGCGTTCGGTTTCCGCTGCGCTCCCAGGTGTGCTTGCAACTAGACCCAGACAGTGGCGGCACCGTAGAGGAGCGGAACGCCAACGCCTAGCACATACCAGGCAGCTTTATATCACCTAAGATCGATGAACAATCGCTGAGCCAGATTCTGCAGCTGCCTCGAATATTTATGTTACACATGGAAGGTGGCGAATTAGGCAGCTACAGCGAGGAAATGGCGTGGCAAGGCAAGGTGTAGGAGCTGTATGGACACCCCCACGCTGGCCTCTGGACACTCGTGCTACTGTTGCAGCGTCGCCTGCTATTCCTGCTTTATTTGTTGCTATTGTTGTTACTGTTGTGGCTTGGGAGTAGCCCATCTGTTGCTGCTGTTGATAGTGGCGTCTGCTCCAGTCGTCCTTGGGGAAGAACACCAAGCCAATGAAGTTGCTTGCAGCTCTAGGCCCTGCAACAAGCCGAATCCTCACCAAAGGCACGCAGATGTCGGGTTTCGCCGTGCTTTCAACTGGCGTACCGGTGTTCGGGGCTGACTATAAAGCTTCAATGGGTGGGGCCTAGCTCCACCTATGAAGAAAGGTAACAGTGTAGGCGGTCCTCCTGCCGGCCTAACTGTATATGGATGCAGTGACCTAGATTATCAAGCACCCTACCATGCGGCAGCCACCGAAAGCTGAAGTAAACCGCCCACTTTAGAAGTTCTGCACATACCCACGTTTGCAGTCCCTCCCGTTAAACGGAGGTGGGTACCTACACTGTCTTGGAGAATTGTTGCACCCAAGCGATCCTCAGCAACCCATTTGGGTTGTCGGTTCCCAGCGATTTAAGGTAATGCTGACGCTTGGGCTGGCCCCTTAGGGTCGATACGCTCGTATCCATGGTCGTAATCTCTGCCAGTTGCCTTTTCTCACGGTGACTTTGCTGCCCTTTGGTGTTGAGAGTTCGGGAGAATTCAAGTAATTCTCTGAGTACATTGATGAAATAAACAATGCTAGTGTGGCAGCATTTCCACGATGAGGTAAGCTGACTACCCAGCATGCTTTGCGTTTTGTTGGTACGCGCATCCGTAAGTGCTGGCAAGCTCACTTTGCAGGGTCATACAATTGATCAAAGGCAGCTTGCATTACAGTACACACTACTGAAGCATGCAGGGAAAGGGGGCACTTGTTACGCTTGCACTATTGCACTATTGCACTATTGGCCTCTAGCACCAGCTGCAGCAAGTTGCGTTTCCAAGTTTGTATTAATGACCAGGAGCTGCTAGCTCTAATTGGCACAAGCGGCAAAGTGGATTTGATATTTGAAGGTACGATGAGGTGTTGCGGCTTACCACTTCATTTGTTGGCGCACTCTCTGCGACTACGCCTCACGGATGGCAGAGAAGTCGCTAGAACCGGTAGAAATATGGGCGTAAAGAGTAAATGCTATTCCCAAATGGGGCCAAAAAGTGGATTTTACATTAAATGACACGGGGTCCGAAAATGGGACTGGGTTCTGCAGGTTCGCCTGCTGGCAGTAAATCTCCCAAACTGTCTGGGGGACCTCCGCGATAAAGGGACGGCAAAGGACGGCATGCGCAACGCTGCTTAAAAGAGTGCTTTAATTTATTGCTTTGCGGCTGTTGCATTCTGTTGTTTAGCCTTAAACAAGGCACTGTCCACAATATATTTCCTCTATTCTGCTCTGGTTGTCCATCTCCGCATGATTCACAACTCATACCACACTCATGGCTACCAGGAGGCCGTTGCCAAGATCACTACTGCATCTTTCAGATTTTGGGGATGGGCCTTTACCGTTTTGATGGTCGTAAGACTCGCTCGCGCTCTTTCGGGTGCTTCGCTCTGCCAGCCAGCATACGAAAGAGCATGAGCAGGCCCCACCTACATATTTTTCTTTATTGGAATGCCTGCAATAAAGGGGCTCCCAATCACTTTGTAAACTGCTGAACTACCCTAACAAACCATCGACCACACCACTGCGCAGTCATGCTGTCGCGAACTGCTTGCCAGTTCGGGAAGCAGGACAGTGCAGTGGGGTCTTCGCCGATGCCATTCAGCCCATTTTCGTTTTACATTTCACGTGAGGTCCGCTCACGCCCCCACTAGCCTACCCAGCTTTGCCCAGGATTCCTGAATGAGGGAGGCAAGTTGCTTGTTGCGAGATCTGCCTTTATGTGCTTGACTCTATTGCAGTTCTTGCCGGCCCTCGATGTAGGCTGAGGACTCTCGCTAAGCCCAACCAGTTGGGAGCCCGCTCCCCCCCACGAGGCCGCGATGAGCTGCCCGCGGGGGCTGGAGCTTCCAACTTGTGCGGACCCTCAACAGGAGCTATCCATCACTCCCGAGAGACGTTGTCAGCACTGCATATCCACTTCAATACTCCCATGATACATCAATAAGCTCCAGGTCTCTCTTTGCACTGCGCCGCTCTGCTGCTCCTGCTGCTCTCTGGTCACGCCCAGACATGCCTCCACACAAGCGGAGGCGCTAGCTCCTTGTGCAGAACTACCTCCTCAACCAGTCGTCGTGGGTCGGACCTCCGCACGCTCCTTGGAGATAACCGACGATCCCTTGCATTCCTGGCTCATCTGAGCACATTAAGATGGTACTACACAGCGATACGCAAACGTAGGCCATGCGAGTACTCGCACCTGCACAGTCTCGCGCACCTTGGGAGCCATGCTAAGGCCGTCATTGTGTGCTGACACGAGTGCATATGAGCGCCGTCAGATTTGAGCAATATAAATATAGTGCAACCCTAGCACAAAGCCTCGCAAAATGTGCATAAATCAGGGTCTGGACTGACGGGGATTTGAACCCCGGACCTTTTGCATGCAAAGCAAACGTGATACCCCTACACCATCAGCCCTCCCTGCCAAGCCCCATCCGCACCCCCACAACTGCCCTTGTTCCGGATTCCCTCATGCGAAAGAGTGACTACGAACCTACTGCCACGCCTCACTTTGGTAAAACCCACGAATGCAAACCGGCTGAGTGGCCAGGCATGTTTCGGGAGGAAAACCTAGAACAAAACGGACAGTGCTAAGGAGATAACAAAGAAACGAGCGACGGGATTGGGCCCTTGCGTAGGAGCGCAGAAGGACAGACCGAACTTGACGTTTCATAGCGTGAACCTAAGATCGTGCTGAGCTGAGAACAGCGCAAACATCCATATGCTGCAGACAGAGTCGACCCGTTCGCTTGTTAGGGCGACAGTTTAGAGCAATCGGGCCACAACGCCAGCCGTCATCTGGCAAAGGAATAATCTTCGTCAGTTCCAGACCTCAGAATGCTCACCCAAAGACTAAGCGATTAGGACTGCCAATAAAATCAAGCATTTGGGTGGAGCCCCGACTCCTAAGTAACACGTCTGCGGTTTGGGTAGGCAACTTGCAAGCCTTCTCCTGAAGTGGCCGACACATCGCGGGCTTCGATTCCTCCGACCCACGGAATGGCTTGCAGAAGGTTTCTTCCCCAGATACGGAAGGCTGCCGTTCCAAATTACTTATTGAAGAGCTTTAGGCGGATGCTCTATGCGACCGGTGTGCCACATCAAGCCGTAAGGTTCTTCTGAATTCTTGGGTACCGCCCAGAGGGAAAGCCCGCCAACGAGGAGCCACATCTTTTGTTTTTTTACAGGCATCAGGTGAGGAAGGGTGGCGAGCGACGAGGTCACCGGCGATAGCTCAGTTGGTAGAGCGGCAGACTGTAGATGCTGCAGTAATCTGTTGGTCCCTGGTTCGATTCCGGGTTGCCGGACGATTTTGCCTGGTCGTCAATTGCCACTCCACCAAAGCACGCACATTCAAAGCCTAACATATTAGATAACCATGCTGAATGAACGGCGCAGGCGTTTGGCCAAGGCGACGCGCCCTACGGCACCTCGCGTGCGCGTTTGTGCAGGACAATGCACGGTAACCATGAAGTGACCGCGCGTAGGAAGGGCCAGTGATTGCCGTTCGCACGGTGAGATCAGAGTGTTGCATTCCCTCTGGTTTTAACCGTGCTTGAGTCGCGCCTGAAGTGCGTTACTCCCTTTGTGGCAATAGGCAGCCAGTGCAGTAGGTTTGTCACAGGTTGGCAGGTGTATCTGAATTGGGGGACACGCCCTCTTCTGGGGGCCAGCTAAGCGCTTAGCAGTTTTCTGCCTTGCTGGTGCATGCGTTAGAGGACGACGTGACTATGCTCACTGTCTTTTCGGCTTGCGGCTGGGTTTAGAACAGGGCTCCTTGAAACTCAGCGGTGGCCCATCCCTTTGCGCACCAGCCTCTGGCGTAGCCTGATCTTTGTGAAGTTAGTATTCATATCTGTTCTCGAGGGCGGGAAGGCAATGGGTCTTCGAGCAAGTTATCGGCAACTGTCTACAGGGTTGGCGGATGTATTAAAGAACGGTTTGTTGTGGCTGCACGTGGGGATCCATTGCAGTAGTAGTTACAGGGGAAGGAGCTGCAGGGCAGCGCTGGCATCGTTGTCTCCGCACGTTCGTCAGTGTATGGTGCTCTGCATGGCGGTGCCACTCTCATCCCTATGTGCTAGCAGGCTGATTATGAAGGGCCGCGCATGAGTTTAAAGACAGCTTGTACTACAATCTACGATGCTGAAGTATGCAGGATAAGGGGTGTTTGTCATGTGTGCATGAGCTGCCTGCCTTCCCGTACCAGCTGCAGCAAGCTGCGTTGCAGCGCGTAACAGCCCAGCCCGTGTCGCCACCAACCCATATCCTTGAGGGCGGCACTGCCCGGGACGGCTGGAGGCTGGACAGTAGGCCACCGGCTTCTTGAGAACTCCTTCTTAACGCTCTTGACTCCATTGCACCCCATCATAGCCCCTGAATAAGGTGGAGGGCTCTCGTTACATATTGCGGCTCGCCACTTTCTTCAGCTGGAGTCGAAGACTCACGGTCGGGGCTGGCAGCACCGTAGCTCAGTGGGAGAGTGGGGGGCTCATAACCCCCAGGTCCATGGATCGAAACCATGCGGTGCTACTGCAGCTCACAATATTCCCTTGAGACAGGCAGGTTTCATGAGGAGTTTTGTGTCCAAGGTAATTTTTATTTGCGGCGCTACCGCTGCCGCTCGTAGGCTAGCTGATACCCCGCTGGGACCCTTCTGGGACCGCTGTGTAATTTAGGGCGTCGAGAGACCACCCCGCGCCTACGGTCGCCGACAGTTCACTTAAGCATAGTGCAGGCTTCTGCGAGTTGCGCTGTCCCGTCAGAGGCGAGTGGGCATCATGAAGCAGGAAGGGCTCACCTCAGCAAATCAAACATCCTCGTCTCCCTCACCTGTAGGTTGAGCTACAGAATGCGCAGATAACGAGACGCATAATTTGGGCCACAACCCGCAGGCACCATGCATCTGTGAGCACCGTGCTGCTGCTACTGCAACTACTGCAACTTCAGTTGCTGCTACTGGAGCTGGGCCTACGCCTACGCTGCTTGTGATGCGTGGGCAACGGCTGAGCCGTTTTCGGAGATTATGGTGCACAGTCTGCTGGAGGATCTTGCAGCGCTGATCCACGCTCTGGTGGTGTTGTCGGTAGGGGGGATTGCTGACAGCTATCCACTAGGGGAGAGGGCGATATAAAACAGAAGACAACGAAGGTTTTTCCAGTAGGAAAACTGCAAAGATGAAGCAAAGCAAACAAAAGGCAGAGTATAAACTCTAGTAACTCCTAGAGCGTTCGGTTTCCGCTGCGCTCCCAGGTGTGCTTGCAACTAGACCCAGACAGTGGCGGCACCGTAGAGGAGCGGAACGCCAACGCCTAGCACATAACAGGCAGCTTTATATCACCTAAGATCGATGAACAATCGCTGAGCCAGATTCTGCAGCTGCCTCGAATATTTATGTTACACATGGAAGGTGGCGAATTAGGCAGCTACAGCGAGGAAATGGCGTGGCAAGGCAAGGTGTAGGAGCTGTATGGACACCCCCACGCTGGCCTCTGGACACTCGTGCTACTGTTGTAGCGTCGCCTGCTATTCCTGCTTTATTTGTTGCTATTGTTGTTACTGTTGTGGCTTGGGAGTAGCCCATCTGTTGCTGCTGTTGATAGTGGTGTCTGCTCCAGTCGTCCTTGGGGAAGAACACCAAGCCAATGAAGTTGCTTGCAGCTCTAGGCCCTGCAACAAGCCGAATCCTCACCAAAGGCACGCAGATGTCGGGTTTCGCCGTGCTTTCAACTGGCGTACCGGTGTTCGGGGCTGACTATAAAGCTTCAATGGGTGGGGCCTAGCTCCACCTATGAAGAAAGGTAACAGTGTAGGCGGTCCTCCTGCCGGCCTAACTGTATGTGGATGCAGTTACTTAGATTATCAAGAACTCTACCATGCAGCATTCACCGAAAGTTAAATTAAATCGCGCACTTTAGAAATTTTGCACATACCCACGTTTGCAGTCCCTCCCGTTAAATGGAGGTGGGTACCTGCACTGTCTTGGAGAATTGTTGCACGCAAGCGATCCTCAGAAACCCATTTGGGCTGTCGGTTCCCAGCGATTTAAGGTAATGCTGAAGGCTTGGGCTGGTCCCTTAGAGTCGATACGCTCGTATCCATGGTCGTAATCTCTGCCAGTTGCTTTTTCTCACGGTGACCTTGCTGCCCTTTGGTGTTGAGAGTTCGGGAGAATTCAAGTAATTCTCTGAGTACATTGATGAAATAAACAATGCTAGTGTGGCAGCATTTCCACGACGAGGTAAGCTGACTACCCAGCATGCTTTGCGTTTTGTTGGTACGCGCATCCGTAAGTGCTGGCAAGCTCACTTTGCAGGGTCATACAATTGATCAAAGGCAGCTTGCATTACAGTTCACACTACTGAAGCATGCAGGAAAAGGGGGCACTTGTCACGCTTGCATGGGCTATTGTCCTCTAGCACCAGCTGCAGCAAGCTGCGTTTCCAAGTTTGTATTAATGACCAGGAGCTGCTAGCTCTAATTGGCACAAGCGGCGAAGTGGATTTGATATTTGAAGCTACGATGAGGTGTTGCGGCTTACCACTTCATTTGTTGGCGCACTCTCTGCGACTACGCCTCACGGATGGCAGAGAAGTCGCTAGAACCGGTAGAAATATGGGCGTAAAGAGTAAATGCTATTCCCAAATGGGGCCAAAAAGTGGATTTTACATTAAATGACACGGGGTCCGAAAATGGGACTGGGTTCTGCAGGTTCGCCTGCTGGCAGTAAATCTCCCAAACTGTCTGGGGGACCTCCGCGATAAAGGGACGGCAAAGGACGGCATGCGCAACGCTGCTTAAAAGAGTGCTTTAATTTATTGCTTTGCGGCTGTTGCATTCTGTTGTTTAGCCTTAAACAAGGCACTGTCCACAATATATTTCCTCTATTCTGCTCTGGTTGTCCATCTCCGCATGATTCACAACTCATACCACACTCATGGCTACCAGGAGGCCGTTGCCAAGATCACTACTGCATCTTTCAGATTTTGGGGATGGGCCTTTACCGTTTTGATGGTCGTAAGACTCGCTCGCGCTCTTTCGGGTGCTTCGCTCTGCCAGCCAGCATACGAAAGAGCATGAGCAGGCCCCACCTACATATTTTTCTTTATTGGAATGCCTGCAATAAAGGGGCTCCCAATCACTTTGTAAACTGCTGAACTACCCTAACAAACCATCGACCACACCACTGCGCAGTCATGCTGTCGCGAACTGCTTGCCAGTTCGGGAAGCAGGACAGTGCAGTGGGGTCTTCGCCGATGCCATTCAGCCCATTTTCGTTTTACATTTCACGTGAGGTCCGCTCACGCCCCCACTAGCTTACCCAGCTTTGCCCAGGATTCCTGAATGAGGGAGGCAAGTTGCTTGTTGCGAGATCTGCCTTTATGTGCTTGACTCTATTGCAGTTCTTGCCGGCCCTCGATGTAGGCTGAGGACTCTCGCTAAGCCCAACCAGTTGGGAGCCCGCTCCCCCCCACGAGGCCGCGATGAGCTGCCCGCGGGGGCTGGAGCTTCCGACTTGTGCGGACCCTCAACAGGAGCTATCCATCACTCCCGAGAGACGTTGTCAGCACTGCATATCCACTTCAATACTCCCATGATACATCAATAAGCTCCAGGTCTCTCTTTGCACTGCGCCGCTCTGCTGCTCCTGCTGCTCTCTGGTCACGCCCAGACATGCCTCCACACAAGCGGAGGCGCTAGCTCCTTGTGCAGAACTACCTCCTCAACCAGTCGTCGTGGGTCGGACCTCCGCACGCTCCTTGGAGATAACCGACGATCCCTTGCATTCCTGGCTCATCTGAGCACATTAAGATGGTACTACACAGCGATACGCAAACGTAGGCCATGCGAGTACTCGCACCTGCACAGTCTCGCGCACCTTGGGAGCCATGCTAAGGCCGTCATTGTGTGCTGACACGAGTGCATATGAGCGCCGTCAGATTTGAGCAATATAAATATAGTGCAACCCTAGCACAAAGCCTCGCAAAATGTGCATAAGTCACGGTCTGGACTGACGGGGATTTGAACCCCGGACCTTTTGCATGCAAAGCAAACGTGATACCCCTACACCATCAGCCCTCCCTGCCAAGCCCCATCCGCACCCCCACAACTGCCCTTGTTCCGGATTCCCTCATGCGAAAGAGTGACTACGAACCTACTGCCACGCCTCACTTTGGTAAAACCCACAAATGCAAACCGGCTGAGTGGCCAGGCATGTTTCGGGAGGAAAACCTAGAACAAAACGGACAGTGCTAAGGAGATAACAAAGAAACGAGCGACGGGATTGGGCCCTTGCGTAGGAGCGCAGAAGGACAGATCGAACTTGACGTTTCATAGCGTGAACCTAAGATCGTGCTGAGCTGAGAACAGCGCAAACATCCATATGCCGCAGACAGAGTCGACCCGTTCGCTTGTTAGGGCGAAAGTTTAGAGCAATCGGGCCAAAACGCCGGCCGTCGTCTGGCAAAGGAATAATCTTCGTCAGTTCCAGACCTCAGAATGCTCACCCAAAGAATAAGATATTAGGATTCCCAATAAAATCAAGCATTTGGGTGGAGCCCCGACTCCTAGGTAACACGTCTGCGGTTTGGGATAGGCAAGTTGCAAGCCTTCTCCTGAAGTGGCCGACACATCGCGGGCTTCGATTCCTCCGACCCACGGAATGGCTTGCAGAAGGTTTCTTCCCCAGATACGGAAGGCTGCCGTTCCAAATTACTTATTGAAGAGCTTTAGGCGGATGCTCTATGCGACCGGTGTGCCACATCAAGTCGTAAGGCTCTTCTGAATTCTTGGGTACCGCCCAGAGGGAAAGCCCGCCAACGAGGAGCCACATCTTTTGTTTTTTTACAGGCATCAGGTGAGGAAGGGTGGCGAGCGACGAGGTCACCGGCGATAGCTCAGTTGGTAGAGCGGCAGACTGTAGATGCTGCAGTAATCTGTTGGTCCCTGGTTCGATTCCGGGTTGCCGGACGATTTTGCCTTGTCGTCAATTGCCACTCCACCAAAGCACGCACATTCAAAGCCTAACATATTAGATAGCCATGCCGAATGCACGGCGTAGGCGTTTGGCCAAGGCGGCGCGCCCTAAGGCACCTCGCGTGCGCGTTTGTGCAGGACAATGCACGGTAACTGGGGAGTAACTGCACGTAGCGAGAGCCACAGACAGCGGCGTCCACGCTGATCTCAGAGTGTTGCATCCCAGCTAGTCTTAACCATGCTTGAGCCGTCTCTGGGAGCGGACCTCTGCTGCGTTTTTGGCAACCCTTCCTCAAGCATTGTAACTCTACTTCAGCACTCGATGATTCCTCCATAAGATCGAGGACTCTCAATGCACTGGCGCCGCTCTGCTGCTCCTGCTGCTCTCTCGTCACGCCCAGACATGCCTCCACACAAGCGGAGGCGCTAGCTCCTTGTGCAGAACTACCTCCTCAACCACTCTTCTTGAGTCGGAACTCAGCACGGTCCTTCGCGATAACCGACGATCCCTTGCATTCCTAGCTCATCTGAGCACATTAATATGGTACTACACAGCGATACGCAAACGTAGGCCATGCGAGTACTCGCACCTGCACAGTCTCGTGCACCTTGGGAGCCATGCTAAGGCCGTCATTGTGTGCTGACACGGGTGCATATGAGCGCCGTCAGATTTGAGCAATATAAATATAGTGCAACCCTAGCACAAAGCCTCGCAAAATGTGCATAAATCAGGGTCTGGACTGACGGGGATTTGAACCCCGGACCTTTTGCATGCAAAGCAAACGTGATACCCCTACACCATCAGCCCTCCCTGCCAAGCCCCATCCGCACCCCCACAACTGCCCTTGTTCCGGATTCCCTCATGCGAAAGAGTGACTACGAGCCTACTCCCACGCCTCACTTTGGTAAAACCCACGAATGCAAACCGGCTGAGTGGCCAGGCATGTTTCGGGAGGAAAATCTAGAACAACACGGACAGTGCTAAGGAGATAACCAAGCAACCAGCGACGGGATTGGGCCCTTGCGTAGGAGCGCAGAAGGACAGATCGAACTTGACGTTTCATAGCGTGAACCTAAGATCGTGCTGAGCTGAGAACAGCGCAAACATCCATATGCCGCAGACAGAGTCGACCCGTTCGCTTGTTAGGGCGACAGTTTAGAACAATCGGGTCAAAACGCCAGCCGTCGTCTGGCAAAGGAATAATCTTCGTCAGTTCCAGACCTCAGAATGCTCACCCAAAGACTAAGATATTAGGATTGCTCATAGAATCAAGCATTTGGGTGGAGCCCCGACTCCTAAGTAACACGTCTGCGGTTTGGGTAGGCAAGTTGCAAGCCTTCTCCTGAACTGGCCGACACATCGCGGGCTTCGATTCCTCCGACCCACGGAATGGCTTGCAGAAGGTTTCTTCCCCAGATACGGAAGGCTGCCGTTCCAAATTACTTATTGAAGAGCTTTAGGCGGATGCTCTATGCGACCGGTGTGCCACATCAAGTCGTAAGGCTCTTCTGAATTCTTGGGTACCCCCCAGAGGGAAAGCCCGCCAACGAGGAGCCACATCTTTTGTTTTTTTACAGGCATCAGGTGAGGAAGGGTGGCGAGCGACGAGGTCACCGGCGATAGCTCAGTTGGTAGAGCGGCAGACTGTAGATGCTGCAGTAATCTGTTGGTCCCTGGTTCGATTCCGGGTTGCCGGACGATTTTGCCTTGTCGTCAATTGCCACTCCACCAAAGTACGCACATTCAAAGCCTAACATATTAGATAGCCATTCCGAATGCACGGCGTAGGCGTTTGGCCAAGGCGGCGCGCCCTACGGCACCTCGCGTGCGCGTTTGTGCAGGACAATGCACGGTAACTGGGGAGTAACTGCACGTAGCGAGAGCCACAGACAGCGGCGTCCACGCTGATCTCAGAGTGTTGATCCCAGCTAGTCTTAACCATGCTTGAGCCGTCTCTGGGAGCGGAGCTCTGCTGTGTTTTTGGCAACCCTTCCTCAAGCATTGTAACTCTACTTCAGCACTCGATGATTCCTCCATAAGATCGAGGACTCTCAATGCACTGGCGCCGCTCTGCTGCTCCTGCTGCTCTCTCGTCACGCCCAGACATGCCTCCACACAAGCGGAGGCGCTAGCTCCTTGTGCAGAACTACCTCCTCAACCACTCTTCTTGAGTCGGAACTCAGCACGGTCCTTCGCGATAACCGACGATCCCTTGCATTCCTAGCTCATCTGAGCACATTAATATGGTACTACACAGCGATACGCAAACGTAGGCCATGCGAGTACTCGCACCTGCACAGTCTCGTGCACCTTGGGAGCCATGCTAAGGCCGTCATTGTGTGCTGACACGGGTGCATATGAGCGCCGTCAGATTTGAGCAATATAAATATAGTGCAACCCTAGCACAAAGCCTCGCAAAATGTGCACAAGTCACGGTCTGGACTGACGGGGATTTGAACCCCGGACCTTTTGCATGCAAAGCAAACGTGATACCCCTACACCATCAGCCCTCCCTGCCAAGCCCCATCCGCACCCCCACAACTGCCCTTGTTCCGGATTCCCTCATGCGAAAGAGTGACTACGAGCCTACTCCCACGCCTCACTTTGGTAAAACCCACAAATGCAAACCGGCTGAGTGGCCAGGCATGTTTCGGGAGGAAAATCTAGAACAACACGGACAGTGCTAAGGAGATAACCAAGCAACCAGCGACGGGATTGGGCCCTTGCGTAGGAGCGCAGAAGGACAGATCGAACTTGACGTTTCATAGCGTGAACCTAAGATCGTGCTGAGCTGAGAACAGCGCAAACATCCATATGCCGCAGACAGAGTCGACCCGTTCGCTTGTTAGGGCGACAGTTTAGAACAATCGGGTCAAAACGCCAGCCGTCGTCTGGCAAAGGAATAATCTTCGTCAGTTCCAGACCTCAGAATGCTCACCCAAAGACTAAGATATTAGGACTGATCATAGAATCAAGCATTTGGGTGGAGCCCCGACTCCTAGGTAACACGTCTCCGGTTTGGGGTAGGCAAGTTGCAAGCCTTCTCCTGAACTGGCCGACACATCGCGGGCTTCGATTCCTCCGACCCACGGAATGGCTTGCAGAAGGTTTCTTCCCCAGATACGGAAGGCTGCCGTTCCAAATTACTTATTGAAGAGCTTTAGGCGGATGCTCTATGCGACCGGTGTGCCACATCAAGTCGTAAGGCTCTTCTGAATTCTTGGGTACCCCCCAGAGGGAAAGCCCGCCAACGAGGAGCCACATCTTTTGTTTTTTTACAGGCATCAGGTGAGGAAGGGTGGCGAGCGACGAGGTCACCGGCGATAGCTCAGTTGGTAGAGCGGCAGACTGTAGATGCTGCAGTAATCTGTTGGTCCCTGGTTCGATTCCGGGTTGCCGGACGATTTTGCCTTGTCGTCAATTGCCACTCCACCAAAGCACGCACATTCAAAGCCTAACATATTAGATAGCCATGCCGAATGCACGGCGTAGGCGTTTGGCCAAGGCGGCGCGCCCTAAGGCACCTCGCGTGCGCGTTTGTGCAGGACAATGCACGGTAACTGGGGAGTAACTGCACGTAGCGAGAGCCACAGACAGCGGCGTCCACGCTGATCTCAGAGTGTTGATCCCAGCTAGTCTTAACCATGCTTGAGCCGTCTCTGGGAGCGGAGCTCTGCTGTGTTTTTGGCAACCCTTTCTCAAGCATTGTAACTCTACTTCAGCACTCGATGATTCCTCCATAAGATCGAGGACTCTCAATGCACTGGCGCCGCTCTGCTGCTCCTGCTGCTCTCTCGTCACGCCCAGACATGCCTCCACACAAGCGGAGGCGCTAGCTCCTTGTGCAGAACTACCTCCTCAACCACTCTTCTTGAGTCGGAACTCAGCACGGTCCTTCGCGATAACCGACGATCCCTTGCATTCCTAGCTCATCTGAGCACATTAATATGGTACTACACAGCGATACGCAAACGTAGGCCATGCGAGTACTCGCACCTGCAGAGTCTCGTGCACCTTGGGAGCCATGCTAAGGCCGTCATTGTGTGCTGACACGGGTGCATATGAGCGCCGTCAGATTTGAGCAATATAAATATAGTGCAACCCTAGCACAAAGCCTCGCAAAATGTGCATAAGTCACGGTCTGGACTGACGGGGATTTGAACCCCGGACCTTTTGCATGCAAAGCAAACGTGATACCCCTACACCATCAGCCCTCCCTGCCAAGCCCCATCCGCACCCCCACAACTGCCCTTGTTCTGGATTCCCTCATGCGAAAGAGTGACTACGAACCTACTGCCACGCCTCACCTTGGTAAAACCCACAAATGCAAACCGGCTGAGTGGCCAGGCATGTTTCGGGAGGAAAACCTAGAACAAAACGGACAGTGCTAAGGAGATAACAAAGAAACAAGCGACGGGATTGGGCCCTTGCGTAGGAGCGCAGAAGGACAGACCGAACTTGACGTTTCATAGCGTGAACCTAAGATCGTGCTGAGCTGAGAACAGCGCAAACATCCATATGCTGCAGACAGAGTCGACCCGTTCGCTTGTTAGGGCGACAGTTTAGAGCAATCGGGCCACAACGCCAGCCGTCATCTGGCAAAGGAATAATCTTCGTCAGTTCCAGACCTCAGAATGCTCACCCAAAGACTAAGCGATTAGGACTGCCAATAAAATCAAGCATTTGGGTGGAGCCCCGACTCATAAGTAACACGTCTGCGGTTTGGGTAGGCAACTTGCAAGCCTTCT
Source organism: Eimeria praecox (assembly GCA_963920595.1). Lineage (NCBI taxonomy): Eukaryota > Apicomplexa > Conoidasida > Eucoccidiorida > Eimeriidae > Eimeria > Eimeria praecox. The sequence continues at coordinate 1,417,707 of OY986954.1, forward strand.
CCTGAAGTGGCCGACACATCGCGGGCTTCGATTCCTCCGACCCACGGAATGGCTTGCAGAAGGTTTCTTCCCCAGATACGGAAGGCTGCCGTTCCAAATTACTTATTGAAGAGCTTTAGGCGGATGCTCTATGCGACCGGTGTGCCACATCAAGTCGTAAGGCTCTTCTGAATTCTTGGGTACCCCCCAGAGGGAAAGCCCGCCAACGAGGAGCCACATCTTTTGTTTTTTTACAGGCATCAGGTGAGGAAGGGTGGCGAGCGACGAGGTCACCGGCGATAGCTCAGTTGGTAGAGCGGCAGACTGTAGATGCTGCAGTAATCTGTTGGTCCCTGGTTCGATTCCGGGTTGCCGGACGATTTTGCCTTGTTGTCAATTGCCACTCCACCAAAGTACGCACATTCAAAGCCTAACATATTAGATAGCCATTCCGAATGCACGGCGTAGGCGTTTGGCCAAGGCGGCGCGCCCTACGGCACCTCGCGTGCGCGTTTGTGCAGGACAATGCACGGTAACTGGGGAGTAACTGCACGTAGCGAGAGCCACAGACAGCGGCGTCCACGCTGATCTCAGAGTGTTGCATCCCAGCTAGTCTTAACCATGCTTGAGCCGTCTCTGGGAGCGGAGCTCTGCTGTGTTTTTGGCAACCCTTCCTCAAGCATTGTAACTCTACTTCAGCACTCGATGATTCCTCCATAAGATCGAGGACTCTCAATGCACTGGCACCGCTCTGCTGCTCCTGCTGCTCTCTCGTCACGCCCAGACATGCCTCCACACAAGCGGAGGCGCTAGCTCCTTGTGCAGAACTACCTCCTCAACCACTCTTCTTGAGTCGGAACTCAGCACGGTCCTTGGAGATAACCGACGATCCCTTGCATTCCTAGCTCATCTGAGCACATTAATATGGTACTACACAGCGATACGCAAACGTAGGCCATGCGAGTACTCGCACCTGCACAGTCTCGTGCACCTTGGGAGCCATGCTAAGGCCGTCATTGTGTGCTGACACGGGTGCATATGAGCGCCGTCAGATTTGAGCAATATAAATATAGTGCAACCCTAGCACAAAGCCTCGCAAAATGTGCATAAGTCACGGTCTGGACTGACGGGGATTTGAACCCCGGACCTTTTGCATGCAAAGCAAACGTGATACCCCTACACCATCAGCCCTCCCTGCCAAGCCCCATCCGCACCCCCACAACTGCCCTTGTTCTGGATTCCCTCATGCGAAAGAGTGACTACGAACCTACTGCCACGCCTCACCTTGGTAAAACCCACAAATGCAAACCGGCTGAGTGGCCAGGCATGTTTCGGGAGGAAAATCTAGAACAAAACGGACAGTGCTAAGGAGATAACAAAGAAACAAGCGACGGGATTGGGCCCTTGCGTAGGAGCGCAGAAGGACAGACCGAACTTGACGTTTCATAGCGTGAACCTAAGATCGTGCTGAGCTGAGAACAGCGCAAACATCCATATGCCGCAGACAGAGTCGACCCGTTCGCTTGTTAGGGCGACAGTTTAGAACAATCGGGTCAAAACGCCAGCCGTCGTCTGGCAAAGGAATAATCTTCGTCAGTTCCAGACCTCAGAATGCTCACCCAAAGACTAAGATATTAGGATTGCTCATAGAATCAAGCATTTGGGTGGAGCCCCGACTCCTAAGTAACACGTCTGCGGTTTGGGTAGGCAACTTGCAAGCCTTCTCCTGAACTGGCCGACACATCGCGGGCTTCGATTCCTCCGACCCACGGAATGGCTTGCAGAAGGTTTCTTCCCCAGACGCGGAAGGCTGCCGTTCCAAATTACTTATTGAAGAGCTTTAGGCGGATGCCTTATGCGACCGGTGTGCCACATCAAGCCGTAAGGCTCTTCTGAATTCTTGGGTACCCCCCAGAGGGAAAGCCCGCCAACGAGGAGCCACATCTTTTGTTTTTTTACAGGCATCAGGTGAGGAAGGGTGGCGAGCGACGAGGTCACCGGCGATAGCTCAGTTGGTAGAGCGGCAGACTGTAGATGCTGCAGTAATCTGTTGGTCCCTGGTTCGATTCCGGGTTGCCGGATGATTTTGCCTTGTCGTCAATTGCCACTCCACCAAAGCACGCACATTCAAAGCCTAACATATTAGATAGCCATGCCGAATGCACGGCGTAGGCGTTTGGCCAAGGCAACGCGCCCTACGGCACCTCGCGTGCGCGTTTGTGCAGGACAATGCACGGTAACTGGGGAGTAACTGCACGTAGCGAGAGCCACAGCCAGCGGCGTCCACGCTGATCTCAGAGTGTTGCATCCCAGCTAGTCTTAACCATGCTTGAGCCGTCTCTGGGAGCGGACCTCTGCTGTGTTTTTGGCAACCCTTCCTCAAGCATTGTAACTCTACTTCAGCACTCGATGATTCCTCCATAAGATCGAGGACTCTCAATGCACTGGCGCCGCTCTGCTGCTCCTGCTGCTCTCTCGTCACGCCCAGACATGCCTCCACACAAGCGGAGGCGCTAGCTCCTTGTGCAGAACTACCTCCTCAAGCACTCTTCTTGAGTCGGAACTCAGCACGGTCCTTGGAGATAACCGACGATCCCTTGCATTCCTAGCTCATCTGAGCACATTAATATGGTACTACACAGCGATACGCAAACGTAGGCCATGCGAGTACTCGCACCTGCACAGTCTCGTGCACCTTGGGAGCCATGCTAAGGCCGTCATTGTGTGCTGACACCGTGCATATGAGCGCCGTCAGATTTGAGCAATATAAATATAGTGCAACCCTAGCACAAAGCCTCGCAAAATGTGCATAAGTCACGGTCTGGACTGACGGGGATTTGAACCCCGGACCTTTTGCATGCAAAGCAAACGTGATACCCCTACACCATCAGCCCTCCCTGCCAAGCCCCATCCGCACCCCCACAACTGCCCTTGTTCCGGATTCCCTCATGCGAAAGAGTGACTACGAACCTACTGCCACGCCTCACCTTGGTAAAACCCACAAATGCAAACCGGCTGAGTGGGCCAGGCATGTTTCGGGAGGAAAATCTAGAACAAAACGGACAGTGCTAAGGAGATAACCAAGCAACCAGCGACGGGATTGGGCCCTTGCGTAGGAGCGCAGAAGGACAGATCGAACTTGACGTTTCATAGCGTGAACCTAAGATCGTGCTGAGCTGAGAACAGCGCAAACATCCATATGCCGCAGACAGAGTCGACCCGTTCGCTTGTTAGGGCGACAGTTTAGAACAATCGGGTCAAAACGCCAGCCGTCGTCTGGCAAAGGAATAATCTTCGTCAGTTCCAGACCTCAGAATGCTCACCCAAAGACTAAGATATTAGGACTGATCATAGAATCAAGCATTTGGGTGGAGCCCCGACTCCTAGGTAACACGTCTCCGGTTTGGGGTAGGCAAGTTGCAAGCCTTCTCCTGAACTGGCCGACACATCGCGGGCTTCGATTCCTCCGACCCACGGAATGGCTTGCAGAAGGTTTCTTCCCCAGATACGGAAGGCTGCCGTTCCAAATTACTTATTGAAGAGCTTTAGGCGGATGCCTTATGCGACCGGTGTGCCACATCAAGCCGTAAGGCTCTTCTGAATTCTTGGGTACCCCCCAGAGGGAAAGCCCGCCAACGAGGAGCCACATCTTTTGTTTTTTTACAGGCATCAGGTGAGGAAGGGTGGCGAGCGACGAGGTCACCGGCGATAGCTCAGTTGGTAGAGCGGCAGACTGTAGATGCTGCAGTAATCTGTTGGTCCCTGGTTCGATTCCGGGTTGCCGGACGATTTTGCCTTGTCGTCAATTGCCACTCCACCAAAGCACGCACATTCAAAGCCTAACATATTAGATAGCCATGCCGAATGCACGGCGTAGGCGTTTGGCCAAGGCAACGCGCCCTACGGCACCTCGCGTGCGCGTTTGTGCAGGACAATGCACGGTAACTGGGGAGTAACTGCACGTTGCGAGAGCCACAGACAGCGGCGTCCACGCTGATCTCAGAGTGTTGATCCCAGCTAGTCTTAACCATGCTTGAGCCGTCTCTGGGAGCGGACCTCTGCTGTGTTTTTGGCAACCCTTCCTCAAGCATTGTAACTCTACTTCAGCACTCGATGATTCCTCCATAAGATCGAGGACTCTCAATGCACTGGCGCCGCTCTGCTGCTCCTGCTGCTCTCTCGTCACGCCCAGACATGCCTCCACACAAGCGGAGCCGCTAGCTCCTTGTGCAGAACTACCTCCTCAACCAGTCTTCTTGAGTCGGAACTCAGCACGGTCCTTGGAGATAACCGACGATCCCTTGCATTCCTAGCTCATCTGAGCACATTAATATGGTACTACACAACGATACGCAAACGTAGGCCATGCGAGTACTCGCACCTGCACAGTCTCGTGCACCTTGGGAGCCATGCTAAGGCCGTCATTGTGTGCTGACACGGTGCATATGAGCGCCGTCAGATTTGAGCAATATAAGTATAGTGCAACCCTAGCACAAAGCCTCGCAAAATGTGCATAAGTCACGGTCTGGACTGACGGGGATTTGAACCCCGGACCTTTTGCATGCAAAGCAAACGTGATACCCCTACACCATCAGCCCTCCCTGCCAAGCCCCATCCGCGCCCCCACAACTGCCCTTGTTCCGGATTCCCTCATGCGAAAGAGTGACTACGAACCTACTGCCACGCCTCACCTTGGTAAAACCCACAAATGCAAACCGGCTGAGTGGGCCAGGCATGTTTCGGGAGGAAAATCTAGAACAAAACGGACAGTGCTAAGGAGATAACCAAGCAACCAGCGACGGGATTGGGCCCTTGCGTAGGAGCGCAGAAGGACAGATCGAACTTGACGTTTCATAGCGTGAACCTAAGATCGTGCTGAGCTGAGAACAGCGCAAACATCCATATGCCGCAGACAGAGTCGACCCGTTCGCTTGTTAGGGCGACAGTTTAGAACAATCGGGTCAAAACGCCAGCCGTCGTCTGGCAAAGGAATAATCTTCGTCAGTTCCAGACCTCAGAATGCTCACCCAAAGACTAAGATATTAGGACTGATCATAGAATCAAGCATTTGGGTGGAGCCCCGACTCCTAGGTAACACGTCTCCGGTTTGGGGTAGGCAAGTTGCAAGCCTTCTCCTGAACTGGCCGACACATCGCGGGCTTCGATTCCTCCGACCCACGGAATGGCTTGCAGAAGGTTTCTTCCCCAGATACGGAAGGCTGCCGTTCCAAATTACTTATTGAAGAGCTTTAGGCGGATGCTCTATGCGACCGGTGTGCCACATCAAGTCGTAAGGCTCTTCTGAATTCTTGGGTACCCCCCAGAGGGTAAGCCCGCCAACGAGGAGCCACATCTTTTGTTTTTTTACAGGCATCAGGTGAGGAAGGGTGGCGAGCGACGAGGTCACCGGCGATAGCTCAGTTGGTAGAGCGGCAGACTGTAGATGCTGCAGTAATCTGTTGGTCCCTGGTTCGATTCCGGGTTGCCGGACGATTTTGCCTTGTCGTCAATTGCCACTCCACCAAAGCACGCACATTCAAAGCCTAACATATTAGATAGCCATGCCGAATGCACGGCGTAGGCGTTTGGCCAAGGCAACGCGCCCTACGGCACCTCGCCTGCGCGTTTGTGCAGGACAATGCACGGTAACTGGGGAGTAACTGCACGTTGCGAGAGCCACAGACAGCGGCGTCCACGCTGATCTCAGAGTGTTGCATCCCAGCTAGTCTTAACCATGCTTGAGCCGTCTCTGGGAGCGGACCTCTGCTATGTTTTTGGCAACCCTTCCTCAAGCATTGTAACTCTACTTCAGCACTCGATGATTCCTCCATAAGATCGAGGACTCTCAATGCACTGGCGCCGCTCTGCTGCTCCTGCTGCTCTCTCGTCACGCCCAGACATGCCTCCACACAAGCGGAGGCGCTAGCTCCTTGTGCAGAACTACCTCCTCAACCAGTCTTCTTGAGTCGGAACTCAGCACGGTCCTTGGAGATAACCGACGATCCCTTGCATTCCTAGCTCATCTGAGCACATTAATATGGTACTACACAGCGATACGCAAACGTAGGCCATGCGAGTACTCGCACCTGCACAGTCTCGTGCACCTTGGGAGCCATGCTAAGGCCGTCATTGTGTGCTGACACGGTGCATATGAGCGCCGTCAGATTTGAGCAATATAAATATAGTGCAACCCTACCACAAAGCCTCGCAAAATGTGCATAAGTCACGGTCTGGACTGACGGGGATTTGAACCCCGGACCTTTTGCATGCAAAGCAAACGTGATACCCCTACACCATCAGCCCTCCCTGCCAAGCCCCATCCGCGCCCCCACAACTGCCCTTGTTCCGGATTCCCTCATGCGAAAGAGTGACTACAAACCTACTGCCACGCCTCACCTTGGTAAAACCCACAAATGCAAACCGGCTGAGTGGGCCAGGCATGTTTCGGGAGGAAAATCTAGAACAAAACGGACAGTGCTAAGGAGATAACCAAGCAACCAGCGACGGGATTGGGCCCTTGCGTAGGAGCGCAGAAGGACAGATCGAACTTGACGTTTCATAGCGTGAACCTAAGATCGTGCTGAGCTGAGAACAGCGCAAACATCCATATGCCGCAGACAGAGTCGACCCGTTCGCTTGTTAGGGCGACAGTTTAGAACAATCGGGTCAAAACGCCAGCCGTCGTCTGGCAAAGGAATAATCTTCGTCAGTTCCAGACCTCAGAATGCTCACCCAAAGACTAAGATATTAGGACTGATCATAGAATCAAGCATTTGGGTGGAGCCCCGACTCCTAGGTAACACGTCTCCGGTTTGGGGTAGGCAAGTTGCAAGCCTTCTCCTGAACTGGCCGACACATCGCGGGCTTCGATTCCTCCGACCCACGGAATGGCTTGCAGAAGGTTTCTTCCCCAGATACGGAAGGCTGCCGTTCCAAATTACTTATTGAAGAGCTTTAGGTGGATGCTCTATGCGACCGGTGTGCCACATCAAGTCGTAAGGCTCTTCTGAATTCTTGGGTACCCCCCAGAGGGAAAGCCCGCCAACGAGGAGCCACATCTTTTGTTTTTTTACAGGCATCAGGTGAGGAAGGGTGGCGAGCGACGAGGTCACCGGCGATAGCTCAGTTGGTAGAGCGGCAGACTGTAGATGCTGCAGTAATCTGTTGGTCCCTGGTTCGATTCCGGGTTGCCGGACGATTTTGCCTTGTCGTCAATTGCCACTCCACCAAAGCACGCACATTCAAAGCCTAACATATTAGATAGCCATGCCGAATGCACGGCGTAGGCGTTTGGCCAAGGCGGCGCGCCCTACGGCACCTCGCCTGCGCGTTTGTGCAGGACAATGCGCGGTAACTGGGGAGTAACTGCACGTTGCGAGAGCCACAGACAGCGGCGTCCACGCTGATCTCAGAGTGTTGCATCCCAGCTAGTCTTAACCATGCTTGAGCCGTCTCTGGGAGCGGACCTCTGCTGTGTTTTTGGCAACCCTTCCTCAAGCATTGTAACTCTACTTCAGCACTCGATGATTCCTCCATAAGATCGAGGACTCTCAATGCACTGGCGCCGCTCTGCTGCTCCTGCTGCTCTCTCGTCACGCCCAGACATGCCTCCACACAAGCGGAGCCGCTAGCTCCTTGTGCAGAACTACCTCCTCAACCACTCTTCTTGAGTCGGAACTCAGCACGGTCCTTCGCGATAACCGACGATCCCTTGCATTCCTAGCTCATCTGAGCACATTAATATGGTACTACACAGCGATACGCAAACGTAGGCCATGCGAGTACTCGCACCTGCACAGTCTCGTGCACCTTGGGAGCCATGCTAAGGCCGTCATTGTGTGCTGACACGGGTGCATATGAGCGCCGTCAGATTTGAGCAATATAAATATAGTGCAACCCTAGCACAAAGCCTCGCAAAATGTGCATAAATCAGGGTCTGGACTGACGGGGATTTGAACCCCGGACCTTTTGCATGCAAAGCAAACGTGATACCCCTACACCATCAGCCCTCCCTGCCAAGCCCCATCCGCACCCCCACAACTGCCCTTGTTCCGGATTCCCTCATGCGAAAGAGTGACTACAAACCTACTGCCACGCCTCACCTTGGTAAAACCCACAAATGCAAACCGGCTGAGTGGGCCAGGCATGTTTCGGGAGGAAAATCTAGAACAAAACGGACAGTGCTAAGGAGATAACCAAGCAACCAGCGACGGGATTGGGCCCTTGCGTAGGAGCGCAGAAGGACAGATCGAACTTGACGTTTCATAGCGTGAACCTAAGATCGTGCTGAGCTGAGAACAGCGCAAACATCCATATGCCGCAGACAGAGTCGACCCGTTCGCTTGTTAGGGCGACAGTTTAGAACAATCGGGTCAAAACGCCAGCCGTCGTCTGGCAAAGGAATAATCTTCGTCAGTTCCAGACCTCAGAATGCTCACCCAAAGACTAAGATATTAGGACTGATCATAGAATCAAGCATTTGGGTGGAGCCCCGACTCCTAGGTAACACGTCTCCGGTTTGGGGTAGGCAAGTTGCAAGCCTTCTCCTGAACTGGCCGACACATCGCGGGCTTCGATTCCTCCGACCCACGGAATGGCTTGCAGAAGGTTTCTTCCCCAGATACGGAAGGCTGCCGTTCCAAATTACTTATTGAAGAGCTTTAGGCGGATGCTCTATGCGACCGGTGTGCCACATCAAGTCGTAAGGCTCTTCTGAATTCTTGGGTACCCCCCAGAGGGTAAGCCCGCCAACGAGGAGCCACATCTTTTGTTTTTTTACAGGCATCAGGTGAGGAAGGGTGGCGAGCGACGAGGTCACCGGCGATAGCTCAGTTGGTAGAGCGGCAGACTGTAGATGCTGCAGTAATCTGTTGGTCCCTGGTTCGATTCCGGGTTGCCGGACGATTTTGCCTTGTCGTCAATTGCCACTCCACCAAAGCACGCACATTCAAAGCCTAACATATTAGATAGCCATGCCGAATGCACGGCGTAGGCGTTTGGCCAAGGCAACGCGCCCTACGGCACCTCGCCTGCGCGTTTGTGCAGGACAATGCACGGTAACTGGGGAGTAACTGCACGTTGCGAGAGCCACAGACAGCGGCGTCCACGCTGATCTCAGAGTGTTGCATCCCAGCTAGTCTTAACCATGCTTGAGCCGTCTCTGGGAGCGGACCTCTGCTATGTTTTTGGCAACCCTTCCTCAAGCATTGTAACTCTACTTCAGCACTCGATGATTCCTCCATAAGATCGAGGACTCTCAATGCACTGGCGCCGCTCTGCTGCTCCTGCTGCTCTCTCGTCACGCCCAGACATGCCTCCACACAAGCGGAGCCGCTAGCTCCTTGTGCAGAACTACCTCCTCAACCACTCTTCTTGAGTCGGAACTCAGCACGGTCCTTGGAGATAACCGACGATCCCTTGCATTCCTAGCTCATCTGAGCACATTAATATGGTACTACACAACGATACGCAAACGTAGGCCATGCGAGTACTCGCACCTGCACAGTCTCGTGCACCTTGGGAGCCATGCTAAGGCCGTCATTGTGTGCTGACACGGTGCATATGAGCGCCGTCAGATTTGAGCAATATAAATATAGTGCAACCCTACCACAAAGCCTCGCAAAATGTGCATAAGTCACGGTCTGGACTGACGGGGATTTGAACCCCGGACCTTTTGCATGCAAAGCAAACGTGATACCCCTACACCATCAGCCCTCCCTGCCAAGCCCCATCCGCGCCCCCACAACTGCCCTTGTTCCGGATTCCCTCATGCGAAAGAGTGACTACAAACCTACTGCCACGCCTCACCTTGGTAAAACCCACAAATGCAAACCGGCTGAGTGGGCCAGGCATGTTTCGGGAGGAAAATCTAGAACAAAACGGACAGTGCTAAGGAGATAACCAAGCAACCAGCGACGGGATTGGGCCCTTGCGTAGGAGCGCAGAAGGACAGATCGAACTTGACGTTTCATAGCGTGAACCTAAGATCGTGCTGAGCTGAGAACAGCGCAAACATCCATATGCCGCAGACAGAGTCGACCCGTTCGCTTGTTAGGGCGACAGTTTAGAACAATCGGGTCAAAACGCCAGCCGTCGTCTGGCAAAGGAATAATCTTCGTCAGTTCCAGACCTCAGAATGCTCACCCAAAGACTAAGATATTAGGACTGATCATAGAATCAAGCATTTGGGTGGAGCCCCGACTCCTAGGTAACACGTCTCCGGTTTGGGGTAGGCAAGTTGCAAGCCTTCTCCTGAACTGGCCGACACATCGCGGGCTTCGATTCCTCCGACCCACGGAATGGCTTGCAGAAGGTTTCTTCCCCAGATACGGAAGGCTGCCGTTCCAAATTACTTATTGAAGAGCTTTAGGTGGATGCTCTATGCGACCGGTGTGCCACATCAAGTCGTAAGGCTCTTCTGAATTCTTGGGTACCCCCCAGAGGGAAAGCCCGCCAACGAGGAGCCACATCTTTTGTTTTTTTACAGGCATCAGGTGAGGAAGGGTGGCGAGCGACGAGGTCACCGGCGATAGCTCAGTTGGTAGAGCGGCAGACTGTAGATGCTGCAGTAATCTGTTGGTCCCTGGTTCGATTCCGGGTTGCCGGACGATTTTGCCTTGTCGTCAATTGCCACTCCACCAAAGCACGCACATTCAAAGCCTAACATATTAGATAGCCATGCCGAATGCACGGCGTAGGCGTTTGGCCAAGGCGGCGCGCCCTACGGCACCTCGCCTGCGCGTTTGTGCAGGACAATGCGCGGTAACTGGGGAGTAACTGCACGTTGCGAGAGCCACAGACAGCGGCGTCCACGCTGATCTCAGAGTGTTGCATCCCAGCTAGTCTTAACCATGCTTGAGCCGTCTCTGGGAGCGGACCTCTGCTGTGTTTTTGGCAACCCTTCCTCAAGCATTGTAACTCTACTTCAGCACTCGATGATTCCTCCATAAGATCGAGGACTCTCAATGCACTGGCGCCGCTCTGCTGCTCCTGCTGCTCTCTCGTCACGCCCAGACATGCCTCCACACAAGCGGAGCCGCTAGCTCCTTGTGCAGAACTACCTCCTCAACCACTCTTCTTGAGTCGGAACTCAGCACGGTCCTTCGCGATAACCGACGATCCCTTGCATTCCTAGCTCATCTGAGCACATTAATATGGTACTACACAGCGATACGCAAACGTAGGCCATGCGAGTACTCGCACCTGCACAGTCTCGTGCACCTTGGGAGCCATGCTAAGGCCGTCATTGTGTGCTGACACGGGTGCATATGAGCGCCGTCAGATTTGAGCAATATAAATATAGTGCAACCCTAGCACAAAGCCTCGCAAAATGTGCATAAATCAGGGTCTGGACTGACGGGGATTTGAACCCCGGACCTTTTGCATGCAAAGCAAACGTGATACCCCTACACCATCAGCCCTCCCTGCCAAGCCCCATCCGCACCCCCACAACTGCCCTTGTTCCGGATTCCCTCATGCGAAAGAGTGACTACAAACCTACTGCCACGCCTCACCTTGGTAAAACCCACAAATGCAAACCGGCTGAGTGGGCCAGGCATGTTTCGGGAGGAAAATCTAGAACAAAACGGACAGTGCTAAGGAGATAACCAAGCAACCAGCGACGGGATTGGGCCCTTGCGTAGGAGCGCAGAAGGACAGATCGAACTTGACGTTTCATAGCGTGAACCTAAGATCGTGCTGAGCTGAGAACAGCGCAAACATCCATATGCCGCAGACAGAGTCGACCCGTTCGCTTGTTAGGGCGACAGTTTAGAACAATCGGGTCAAAACGCCAGCCGTCGTCTGGCAAAGGAATAATCTTCGTCAGTTCCAGACCTCAGAATGCTCACCCAAAGACTAAGATATTAGGACTGATCATAGAATCAAGCATTTGGGTGGAGCCCCGACTCCTAGGTAACACGTCTCCGGTTTGGGGTAGGCAAGTTGCAAGCCTTCTCCTGAACTGGCCGACACATCGCGGGCTTCGATTCCTCCGACCCACGGAATGGCTTGCAGAAGGTTTCTTCCCCAGATACGGAAGGCTGCCGTTCCAAATTACTTATTGAAGAGCTTTAGGTGGATGCTCTATGCGACCGGTGTGCCACATCAAGTCGTAAGGCTCTTCTGAATTCTTGGGTACCCCCCAGAGGGAAAGCCCGCCAACGAGGAGCCACATCTTTTGTTTTTTTACAGGCATCAGGTGAGGAAGGGTGGCGAGCGACGAGGTCACCGGCGATAGCTCAGTTGGTAGAGCGGCAGACTGTAGATGCTGCAGTAATCTGTTGGTCCCTGGTTCGATTCCGGGTTGCCGGACGATTTTGCCTTGTCGTCAATTGCCACTCCACCAAAGCACGCACATTCAAAGCCTAACATATTAGATAGCCATGCCGAATGCACGGCGTAGGCGTTTGGCCAAGGCGGCGCGCCCTACGGCACCTCGCCTGCGCGTTTGTGCAGGACAATGCGCGGTAACTGGGGAGTAACTGCACGTTGCGAGAGCCACAGACAGCGGCGTCCACGCTGATCTCAGAGTGTTGCATCCCAGCTAGTCTTAACCATGCTTGAGCCGTCTCTGGGAGCGGACCTCTGCTGTGTTTTTGGCAACCCTTCCTCAAGCATTGTAACTCTACTTCAGCACTCGATGATTCCTCCATAAGATCGAGGACTCTCAATGCACTGGCGCCGCTCTGCTGCTCCTGCTGCTCTCTCGTCACGCCCAGACATGCCTCCACACAAGCGGAGCCGCTAGCTCCTTGTGCAGAACTACCTCCTCAACCACTCTTCTTGAGTCGGAACTCAGCACGGTCCTTGGAGATAACCGACGATCCCTTGCATTCCTAGCTCATCTGAGCACATTAATATGGTACTACACAACGATACGCAAACGTAGGCCATGCGAGTACTCGCACCTGCACAGTCTCGTGCACCTTGGGAGCCATGCTAAGGCCGTCATTGTGTGCTGACACCGTGCATATGAGCGCCGTCAGATTTGAGCAATATAAATATAGTGCAACCCTAGCACAAAGCCTCGCAAAATGTGCATAAGTCACGGTCTGGACTGACGGGGATTTGAACCCCGGACCTTTTGCATGCAAAGCAAACGTGATACCCCTACACCATCAGCCCTCCCTGCCAAGCCCCATCCGCACCCCCACAACTGCCCTTGTTCCGGATTCCCTCATGCGAAAGAGTGACTACGAACCTACTGCCACGCTTCACTTTGGTAAAACCCACAAATGCAAACCGGCTGAGTGGCCAGGCATGTTTCGGGAGGAAAATCTAGAACAAAACGGACAGTGCTAAGGAGATAACCAAGCAACCAGCGACGGGATTGGGCCCTTGCGTAGGAGCGCAGAAGGACAGACCGAACTTGACGTTTCATAGCGTGAACCTAAGATCGTGCTGAGCTGAGAACAGCGCAAACATCCATATGCCGCAGACAGAGTCGACCCGTTCGCTTGTTAGGGCGACAGTTTAGAACAATCGGGTCAAAACGCCAGTCGTCGTCTGGCAAAGGAATAATCTTCGTCAGTTCCAGACCTCAGAATGCTCACCCAAAGACTAAGATATTAGGATTGCTCATAGAATCAAGCATTTGGGTGGAGCCCCGACTCCTAAGTAACACGTCTGCGGTTTGGGATAGGCAAGTTGCAAGCCTTCTCCTGAACTGGCCGACACATTGCGGGCTTCGATTCCTCCGACCCACGGAATGGCTTGCAGAAGGTTTCTTCCCCAGATACGGAAGGCTGCCGTTCCAAATTACTTATTGAAGAGCTTTAGGCGGATGCTCTATGCGATCGGTCTGCCACATCAAGCCGTAAGGTTCTTCTGAATTCTTGGGTACCGCCCAGAGGGAAAGCCCGCCAACGAGGAGCCACATCTTTTGTTTTTTTACAGGCATCAGGTGAGGAAGGGTGGCGAGCGACGAGGTCACCGGCGATAGCTCAGTTGGTAGAGCGGCAGACTGTAGATGCTGCAGTAATCTGTTGGTCCCTGGTTCGATTCCGGGTTGCCGGACGATTTTGCCTTGTTGTCAATTGCCACTCCACCAAAGCACGCACATTCAAAGCCTAACATATTAGATAGCCATGCCGAATGCACGGCGTAGGCGTTTAGCCAAGGCAACGCGCCCTACGGCACCTCGCCTGCGTGTTTGTGCAGGACAATGCACGGTAACTGGGGAGTAACTGCACGTTGCGAGAGCCACAGACAGCGGCGTCCACGCTGATCTCAGAGTGTTGATCCCAGCTAGTCTTAACCATGCTTGAGCCGTCTCTGGGAGCGGACCTCTGCTGTGTTTTTGGCAACCCTTCCTCAAGCATTGTAACTCTACTTCAGCACTCGATGATTCCTCCATAAGATCGAGGACTCTCAATGCACTGGCGCCGCTCTGCTGCTCCTGCTGCTCTCTGGTCACGCCCAGACATGCCTCCACACAAGCGGAGGCGCTAGCTCCTTGTGCAGAACTACCTCCTCAACCACTCTTCTTGAGTCGGAACTCAGCACGGTCCTTGGAGATAACCGACGATCCCTTGCATTCCTAGCTCATCTGAGCACATTAATATGGTACTACACAGCGATACGCAAACGTAGGCCATGCGAGTACTCGCACCTGCACAGTCTCGTGCACCTTGGGAGCCATGCTAAGGCCGTCATTGTGTGCTGACACGGTGCATATGAGCGCCGTCAGATTTGAGCAATATAAGTATAGTGCAACCCTACCACAAAGCCTCGCAAAATGTGCATAAGTCACGGTCTGGACTGACGGGGATTTGAACCCCGGACCTTTTGCATGCAAAGCAAACGTGATACCCCTACACCATCAGCCCTCCCTGCCAAGCCCCATCCGCACCCCCACAACTGCCCTTGTTCTGGATTCCCTCATGCGAAAGAGTGACTACGAACCTACTGCCACGCCTCACCTTGGTAAAACCCACAAATGCAAACCGGCTGAGTGGCCAGGCATGTTTCGGGAGGAAAATCTAGAACAAAACGGACAGTGCTAAGGAGATAACCAAGCAACCAGCGACGGGATTGGGCCCTTGCGTAGGAGCGCAGAAGGACAGATCGAACTTGACGTTTCATAGCGTGAACCTAAGATCGTGCTGAGCTGAGAACAGCGCAAACATCCATATGCCGCAGACAGAGTCGACCCGTTCGCTTGTTAGGGCGACAGTTTAGAACAATCGGGTCAAAACGCCAGCCGTCGTCTGGCAAAGGAATAATCTTCGTCAGTTCCAGACCTCAGAATGCTCACCCAAAGACTAAGATATTAGGACTGATCATAGAATCAAGCATTTGGGTGGAGCCCCGACTCCTAGGTAACACGTCTCCGGTTTGGGGTAGGCAAGTTGCAAGCCTTCTCCTGAACTGGCCGACACATCGCGGGCTTCGATTCCTCCGACCCACGGAATGGCTTGCAGAAGGTTTCTTCCCCAGATACGGAAGGCTGCCGTTCCAAATTACTTATTGAAGAGCTTTAGGCGGATGCTCTATGCGACCGGTGTGCCACATCAAGTCGTAAGGCTCTTCTGAATTCTTGGGTACCCCCCAGAGGGAAAGCCCGCCAACGAGGAGCCACATCTTTTGTTTTTTTACAGGCATCAGGTGAGGAAGGGTGGCGAGCGACGAGGTCACCGGCGATAGCTCAGTTGGTAGAGCGGCAGACTGTAGATGCTGCAGTAATCTGTTGGTCCCTGGTTCGATTCCGGGTTGCCGGACGATTTTGCCTTGTTGTCAATTGCCACTCCACCAAAGCACGCACATTCAAAGCCTAACATATTAGATAACCATGCCGAATGCACGGCGCAGGCGTTTAGCCAAGGCAACGCTCCCTACGGCACCTCGCCTGCGCGTTTGTGCAGGACAATGCACGGTAACTGGGGAGTAACTGCACGTTGCGAGAGCCACAGACAGCGGCGTCCACGCTGATCTCAGAGTGTTGATCCCAGCTAGTCTTAACCATGCTTGAGCCGTCTCTGGGAGCGGACCTCTGCTGTGTTTTTGGCAACCCTTCCTCAAGCATTGTAACTCTACTTCAGCACTCGATGATTCCTCCATAAGATCGAGGACTCTCAATGCACTGGCGCCGCTCTGCTGCTCCTGCTGCTCTCTGGTCACGCCCAGACATGCCTCCACACAAGCGGAGGCGCTAGCTCCTTGTGCAGAACTACCTCCTCAACCACTCTTCTTGAGTCGGAACTCAGCACGGTCCTTCGCGATAACCGACGATCCCTTGCATTCCTAGCTCATCTGAGCACATTAATATGGTACTACACAGCGATACGCAAACGTAGGCCATGCGAGTACTCGCACGTGCAGAGTCTCGTGCACCTTGGGAGCCATGCTAAGGCCGTCATTGTGTGCTGACACGGTGCATATGAGCGCCGTCAGATTTGAGCAATATAAGTATAGTGCAACCCTACCACAAAGCCTCGCAAAATGTGCATAAGTCACGGTCTGGACTGACGGGGATTTGAACCCCGGACCTTTTGCATGCAAAGCAAACGTGATACCCCTACACCATCAGCCCTCCCTGCCAAGCCCCATCCGCACCCCCACAACTGCCCTTGTTCCGGATTCCCTCATGCGAAAGAGTGACTACGAACCTACTGCCACGCCTCACCTTGGTAAAACCCACAAATGCAAACCGGCTGAGTGGCCAGGCATGTTTCGGGAGGAAAATCTAGAACAAAACGGACAGTGCTAAGGAGATAACCAAGCAACCAGCGACGGGATTGGGCCCTTGCGTAGGAGCGCAGAAGGACAGATCGAACTTGACGTTTCATAGCGTGAACCTAAGATCGTGCTGAGCTGAGAACAGCGCAAACATCCATATGCCGCAGACAGAGTCGACCCGTTCGCTTGTTAGGGCGACAGTTTAGAACAATCGGGTCAAAACGCCAGCCGTCGTCTGGCAAAGGAATAATCTTCGTCAGTTCCAGACCTCAGAATGCTCACCCAAAGACTAAGATATTAGGATTGCTCATAGAATCAAGCATTTGGGTGGAGCCCCGACTCCTAGGTAACACGTCTCCGGTTTGGGGTAGGCAAGTTGCAAGCCTTCTCCTGAACTGGCCGACACATCGCGGGCTTCGATTCCTCCGACCCACGGAATGGCTTGCAGAAGGTTTCTTCCCCAGATACGGAAGGCTGCCGTTCCAAATTACTTATTGAAGAGCTTTAGGCGGATGCTCTATGCGACCGGTGTGCCACATCAAGTCGTAAGGCTCTTCTGAATTCTTGGGTACCCCCCAGAGGGAAAGCCCGCCAACGAGGAGCCACATCTTTTGTTTTTTTACAGGCATCAGGTGAGGAAGGGTGGCGAGCGACGAGGTCACCGGCGATAGCTCAGTTGGTAGAGCGGCAGACTGTAGATGCTGCAGTAATCTGTTGGTCCCTGGTTCGATTCCGGGTTGCCGGACGATTTTGCCTTGTTGTCAATTGCCACTCCACCAAAGCACGCACATTCAAAGCCTAACATATTAGATAACCATGCCGAATGCACGGCGCAGGCGTTTAGCCAAGGCAACGCTCCCTACGGCACCTCGCCTGCGCGTTTGTGCAGGACAATGCACGGTAACTGGGGAGTAACTGCACGTTGCGAGAGCCACAGACAGCGGCGTCCACGCTGATCTCAGAGTGTTGATCCCAGCTAGTCTTAACCATGCTTGAGCCGTCTCTGGGAGCGGACCTCTGCTGTGTTTTTGGCAACCCTTCCTCAAGCATTGTAACTCTACTTCAGCACTCGATGATTCCTCCATAAGATCGAGGACTCTCAATGCACTGGCGCCGCTCTGCTGCTCCTGCTGCTCTCTGGTCACGCCCAGACATGCCTCCACACAAGCGGAGGCGCTAGCTCCTTGTGCAGAACTACCTCCTCAACCACTCTTCTTGAGTCGGAACTCAGCACGGTCCTTGGAGATAACCGACGATCCCTTGCATTCCTAGCTCATCTGAGCACATTAATATGGTACTACACAGCGATACGCAAACGTAGGCCATGCGAGTACTCGCACGTGCAGAGTCTCGTGCACCTTGGGAGCCATGCTAAGGCCGTCATTGTGTGCTGACACGGTGCATATGAGCGCCGTCAGATTTGAGCAATATAAGTATAGTGCAACCCTACCACAAAGCCTCGCAAAATGTGCATAAGTCACGGTCTGGACTGACGGGGATTTGAACCCCGGACCTTTTGCATGCAAAGCAAACGTGATACCCCTACACCATCAGCCCTCCCTGCCAAGCCCCATCCGCACCCCCACAACTGCCCTTGTTCCGGATTCCCTCATGCGAAAGAGTGACTACGAACCTACTGCCACGCCTCACCTTGGTAAAACCCACAAATGCAAACCGGCTGAGTGGCCAGGCATGTTTCGGGAGGAAAATCTAGAACAAAACGGACAGTGCTAAGGAGATAACCAAGCAACCAGCGACGGGATTGGGCCCTTGCGTAGGAGCGCAGAAGGACAGATCGAACTTGACGTTTCATAGCGTGAACCTAAGATCGTGCTGAGCTGAGAACAGCGCAAACATCCATATGCCGCAGACAGAGTCGACCCGTTCGCTTGTTAGGGCGACAGTTTAGAACAATCGGGTCAAAACGCCAGCCGTCGTCTGGCAAAGGAATAATCTTCGTCAGTTCCAGACCTCAGAATGCTCACCCAAAGACTAAGATATTAGGATTGCTCATAGAATCAAGCATTTGGGTGGAGCCCCGACTCCTAGGTAACACGTCTCCGGTTTGGGGTAGGCAAGTTGCAAGCCTTCTCCTGAACTGGCCGACACATCGCGGGCTTCGATTCCTCCGACCCACGGAATGGCTTGCAGAAGGTTTCTTCCCCAGATACGGAAGGCTGCCGTTCCAAATTACTTATTGAAGAGCTTTAGGCGGATGCTCTATGCGACCGGTGTGCCACATCAAGTCGTAAGACTCTTCTGAATTCTTGGGTACCCCCCAGAGGGAAAGCCCGCCAACGAGGAGCCACATCTTTTGTTTTTTTACAGGCATCAGGTGAGGAAGGGTGGCGAGCGACGAGGTCACCGGCGATAGCTCAGTTGGTAGAGCGGCAGACTGTAGATGCTGCAGTAATCTGTTGGTCCCTGGTTCGATTCCGGGTTGCCGGACGATTTTGCCTTGTTGTCAATTGCCACTCCACCAAAGCGCGCACATTCAAAGCGTAACATATTAGATGGCCATGTTGAATGATCGGCACAGGCGTTTGCCCAAGGCGACGCGCCCTACGGCACCTCGCGTGCGCGTTTGTTCAGGACAATGTGCACAGTAACCATGGGGTGATCGCGGGTAGGAAGGACCAGTGATAGCCGATCGCATGCTGGGATCAGAGTGTTTCACTCCAACTGGTTATAACCGTGCTTGAGTCGCGCCTGAAGTGCGTTGCTCTCTTTGTTGCAGTAGACAGCCAGTGCGGTAGGTTTGTCACAGGTTGGTAGGCGTATCAAAATTCGGGGGCACGCCCTCTTCTCGGGGCCAACTAAGTGCTTAGCAGTTTTCTGCGTTGCTGGTGCATGCGTTAGAGGACGACGTGACTATGCTCACTGTCTTTTCGGCTTGCGGCTGGGTTTAGAACAGGGCTCCTTGAAACTCAGCGGTGGCCCATCCCTTTGCGCACCAGCCTCTGGGGTAGCCTGATCGTTGTGAAGTCAGTATTCATATCTGTTCTTGAGGGCGGGAAGGCAATGGGTCTTCGAGCAAGTTATCGATAACTGTCTACAGGGTTGGCGGATGTATCAAAGAACGGTTTGTTCTGGCTGCACAGGGGGATGCATTGCAGTAGTAGTTACAGGGAAAGGCGTTGCAGGGCAGCGCTGGCATCGTTGTCTCCGCACGTTCGTCAGTGTATGGTGCTCTGCATGGCGGTGCCACTCTCATCCCTATGTGCTAGCAGGCTGATTATGAAGGACCGCGCATGAGTTTAAAGACAGCTTGTACTACAGTCTACGATGCTGAAGTATGCAGGATAAGGGGTGCTTGTCATGTGTGCATGAGCTGCCTGCCTTCCCGTGCCACCTGCAACAAGCTGCGTTGAAGCGCGTAACAGCCCAGCCCGTGTCGTCACCAACCCAGCTCCTTGCGCGGCACTGCCCGGGACGGCTGGAGGCTGGACAGTAGGCCACCGGCTTCTTCCGAACTCGTTCTTTACGCTCTTGACTCCATTGCACCCCATCATAGCCCCTGAATAAGGTGAAGGGCTCTCGTTACATATTGCGGCTCGCCACTTTCTTCAGTTGGTGTCGAAGACTCACGGTCGGGGCTGACAGCACCGTAGCTCAGTGGGAGAGTGGGGGGCTCATAACCCCCAGGTCCATGGATCGAAACCATGCGGTGCTACTGCAGCTCACAATATTCCCTTGAGACAGGCAGGTTTCATGAGGAGTTTTGTGTCCAAGGTAATTTTTATTTGCGGCGCTAACGCTGCCGCTCGTAGGCTAGCTGATACCCCGCTGGGACCCTTCTGGGATCGCTGTGTAATTTAGGGCGTCGAGAGACCACCCCGCGCCTACGGTCGCCGACAGTTCACTTAAGCATAGTGCAGGCTTCTGCGAGTTGCGCTGTCCCGTCAGAGGCGAGTGGGCATCATGAAGCAGGAAGGGCTCGCCTCAGCAAATCAAACATCCTCGTCTCCCTCACCTGTAGGTTGAGCTACAGAATGCGCAGATAACGAGACGCATAATTTGGGCCACAACCCGCAGGCACCATGCATCTGTGAGCACCGTGCTGCTGCTACTTCAACTACTGCAACTTCAGTTTCTACTACTGGAGCTGGGCCTACGCCTCCGCTGCTTGTGATGCGTGGGCAACGGCTGAGCCGTTTTCGGAGATTATGCTGCACAGTCTGCTGGGGGACCTTGCAGCTCTGATCGACGCTCTGGTGGTGTTGTCGGTGGGGGGATTGCTGACAGCTATCCACTAGGGGAGAGGGCGATATAAAACAGAAGACAAAGAAGGTTTTTCCAGCAGGAAAATTGCAAAGATGAAGCAAAGCAAACAAAAGGCAGAGTATAAACTCTAGTAACTCCTAGAGCGTTCGGTTTCCGCTGCCCTCCCAGATGTGCGTGCAACTAGACCCAGACAGTGGCGGCACCGTAGAGGAGCGGAACGCCAACGCCTAGCACATACCAGGCAGCTTTATATCACCTAAGATCGATGAACAATCGCTGAGCCAGATTCTGCAGCTGCCTCGAGTATTTATGTTACACATGGAAGGTGGCGAATTAGGCAGCTACAGCGAGGAAATGGCGTGGCAAGGCAAGGTGTAGGAGCTGTATGGACACCCCCACGCTGGTCTCTGGACACTCGTGCTACTGTTGCAGCGTCGCATACTGTTCCTGCTTTATTTGTTGCTATTGTTGTTACTGTTGTGGCTTGGGAGTAGCCCATCTGTTGCTGCTGTTGATAGTGGTGTCTGCTCCAGTCGTCCTTGGGGAAGAACACCAAGCCAATGAAGTTGCTTGCAGCTCCAGGCCCTGCAACAAGCCGAATCCTCACCAAAGGCACGCAGATGTCGGGGTTCGCCGTGCTTTCAACTGGCGTACCGGTGTTTGGGGCTGACTATAAGGCTTCAATGGGTGGGGCCTAGCTCCACCTATGAAGAAAGGTAACAGTGTAGGCGGTCCTCCTGCCGGCCTAACTGTATATGGATGCAGTGACCTAGATTATCAAGCACTCTACCATGCGGCAGCCACCGAAAGCTGAAGTAAACCGCCCACTTTAGAAGTTCTGCACATACCCACGTTTGCAGTCCCTCCCGTTAAACGGAGGTGGGTACCTACACTGTCTTGGAGAATTGCTGCACCCAAGCGATCCTCAGCAACCCATTTGGGTTGTCGGTTCCCAGCGATTTAAGGTAATGCTGACGCTTGGGCTGGCCCCTTAGGGTCGATACGCTCGTATCCATGGTCGTAATCTCTGCCAGTTGCCTTTTCTCACGGTGACTTTGCTGCCCTTTGGTGTTGAGAGTTCGGGAGAATTCAAGTAATTCTCTGAGTACATTGATGAAATAAACAATGCTAGTGTGGCAGCATTTCCACGATGAGGTAAGCTGACTACCCAGCATGCTTTGCGTTTTGTTGGTACGCGCATCCGTACGTGCTGGCAAGCTCACTTTGCAGGGTCATACAATTGATCAAAGGCAGCTTGCATTACAGTACACACTACTGAAGCATGCAGGGAAAGGGGGCACTTGTTACGCTTGCACTACTGTCCTCTAGCACCAGCTGCAGCAAGTTGCGTTTCCAAGTTTGTATTAATGACCAGGAGCTGCTAGCTCTAATTGGCACAAGCGGCAAAGTGGATTTGATATTTGAAGCTACGATGAGGTGTTGCGGCTTACCACTTCATTTGTTGGCGCACTCTCTGCGACTACGCCTCACGGATGGCAGAGAAGTCGCTAGAACCGGTAGAAATATGGGCGTAAAGAGTAAATGCTATTCCCAAATGGGGCCAAAAAGTGGATTTTACATTAAATGACACGGGGTCCGAAAATGGGACTGGGTTCTGCAGGTTCGCCTGCTGGCAGTAAATCTCCCAAACTGTCTGGGGGACCTCCGCGATAAAGGGACGGCAAAGGACGGCATGCGCAACGCTGCTTAAAAGAGTGCTTTAATTTATTGCTTTGCGGCTGTTGCATTCTGTTGTTTAGCCTTAAACAAGGCACTGTCCACAATATATTTCCTCTATTCTGCTCTGGTTGTCCATCTCCGCATGATTCACAACTCATACGACACTCATGGCTACCAGGAGGCCGTTGCCAAGATCACTACTGCATCTTACAGATTTTGGGGATGGGCCTTTACCGTTTTGATGGTCGTAAGACTCGCTCGCGCTCTTTCGAGTGCTTCGCTCTGCCAGCCACTATACGAAAGAGCATGAGCAGGCCCCACCTACATATTTTTCTTTATTGGAATGCCTGCAATAAAGGGGCTCCCAATCACTTTGTAAACTGCTGAACTACCCTAACAAACCATCGACCACACCACTGCGCAGTCATGCTGTCGCGAACTGCTTGCCAGTTCGGGAAGCAGGACAGCGCAGTGGGGTCTTCGCCGATGCCATTCAGCCCATTTTCGTTTTACATTTCACGTGAGGTCCGCTCACGCCCCCACTAGCCTACCCAGCTTTGCCCAGGATGCCTGAATGAGGGAGGCAAGTTGCTTGTTGCGAGATCTGCCTTTATGTGCTTGACTCTATTGCAGTTCTTGCCGGTCCTCGATGTAGGCTGAGGACTCTCGCTAAGCCCAACCAGTTGGGAGCCCGCTCCCCCCAACGAGGCCGCGATGAGCTGCCCGCGGGGGCTGGAGCTTCCGACTTGTGCGGACCCTCAACAGGAGCTATCCATCACTCCCGAGAGACGTTGTCAGCACTGCGTATCCACTTCAATACTCCCATGATACATCAATAAGCTCCAGGTCTCTCTTTGCACTGCGCCGCTCTGCTGCTCCTTCTGCTCTCTGGTCACGCCCAGACATGCCTCCACACAAGCGGAGGCGCTAGCTCCTTGTGCAGAACTACCTCCTCAACCAGTCGTCGTGGGTCGGAACTCAGCACGCTCTTTGGAGATAACCGACGATTCCTTGCATTCCTGGCTCATCTGAGCACATTAATATGGTACTACACAGCGATACGCAAACGTAGGCCATGCGGGTGCCCGCAGCTGCAGAGTCTCGTGCACCTTGGGAGCCATGCTAAGGTCATCATAGTGTGCTGACACGAGTGCATATGAGCGCCGTCAGATTTGAGCAATATAAATATAGTGCAACCCTAGCACAAAGCCTCGCAAAATGTGCATAAGTCACAGTCTGGACTGACGGGGATTTGAACCCCGGACCTTTTGCATGCAAAGCAAACGTGATACCCCTACACCATCAGCCCTCCCTGCCAAGCCCCATCCGCACCCCCACAACTGCCCTTGTTCCGGATTCCCTCATGCGAAAGAGTGACTACAAACCTACTGCCACGCCTCACCTTGGTAAAACCCACAAATGCAAACCGGCTGAGTGGCCAGGCATGATTCGGGAGGAAAATCTAGAACAAAGCGGACAGTGCTAAGGGGATAACTAAGAAGCCAGCGACGGGATTGGGCCCTTGCGTAGGAGCGCAGAAGGACAGATCGAACTTGACGTTTCATAGCGTGAACCTAAGATCGTGCTGAGCTGAGAACAGCGCAAACATCCATATGCCGCAGACAGAGTCGACCCGTTCGCTTGTTAGGGCGACAGTTTAGAACAATCGGGTCAAAACGCCAGCCGTCGTCTGGCAAAGGTATAATCTTCGTCAGTACCAGACCTCAGAATGCTCACCCAGAGACTAAGATATTAGGATTGCTCATAGAATCAAGCATTTCGGTGGGGCCCCGACTCCTAAGTAACACGTCTGCGGTTTGGGTAGGCAAGTTGCAAGCCTTCTCCTGAACTGGCCGACACATCGCGGGCTTCGATTCCTCCGACCCACGGAATGGCTTGCAGAAGGTTTCTTCCCCAGACGCGGAAGGCTGCCGTTCCAAATTACTTATTGAAGAGCTTTAGGCGGATGCCTTATGCGACCGGTGTGCCACTTCAAGTGGTAAGGTTCTTGTGAATTCTTGGGTACCGCCCAGAGGGAAAGCCCGCCAACGAGGAGCCACATCTTTTGTTTTTTTACAGGCATCAGGTGAGGAAGGGTGGCGAGCGACGAGGTCACCGGCGATAGCTCAGTTGGTAGAGCGGCAGACTGTAGATGCTGCAGTAATCTGTTGGTCCCTGGTTCGATTCCGGGTTGCCGGACGATTTTGCCTTGTCGTCAATTGCTACTCCACCAACGTACGCACATTCAAAGCCTAACATATTAGATAGTCATGCCGAATGCACGGCACAGGCGTTTGCCCAAGGCGACGAGCCCTACGGCACCTCGCGTGCGCGTTTGTTCAGGACAATGTGCACAGTAACCATGGGGAGATCGCGGGTAGGAAGGACCAGTGATAGCCGACCGCATGCTGGGATCAGAGTGTTTCACTCCAACTGGTTATAACCGTGCTTGAGTCGCGCCTGAAGGGCGTTACTCCCTTTGTTGCAGTAGGCAGCCAGTGCGGTAGGTTTGTCACAGGTTGGTAGGTGTATCAAAATTCGGGGGCACGCCCTCTTCTCGGGGCCAACTAAGTGCTTAGCAGCTTTCTGCGTTGCTGGTGCATGCGTTAGAGGACGACGTGACTATGCTCACTGTCTTTTCGGCTTGCGGCTGGGTTTAGAACAGGGCTCCTTGAAACTCAGCGGTGGCCCTTCCCTTTGCGCACCAGCCTCTGGCGTAGCCTGATCTTTGTGAAGTCAGTATTCATAACTGTTCTCGAGGGCACGAAGGCAATGGGTCTTCGAGCAAGTTATCGATAACTGTCTACAGGGTTGGCGGATGTATTAAAGAACGGTTTGTTCTGGCTGCGCATGGAGATGCCTTGCAGCATTAGCTACAGTGAGGCGCACTGCAGCTCACCAGTGGTGGCGTTCTGTTGACATCAGCTCCAGGGCCTTCGGCCGCCGTGCGCCGGGTGTGTGGTGACTCGAGGGGAGGCCAACGCCTTTTTGGCAGCTCTTTTGTAAGCATTGCCGCTCTATTTCAACACGCGATGCTCTTCAATAAGGTTGAGAAGTCTCATTATACCATCCCCCTGTGCTGCTGCTCTCACGACGCCTGCGGAGAAAGGGGGACGCCAGATGCTTGTACAGATCTATTTCCTCAGCGATCCTGCTTTTCGTAAAATTCACGAAGGTCCTCAGCCAACGTCAAGAATTCGTTGCATTCGGTGCTCACCTGAAAACCCCAAGATGGCACTGAATGAATACGCACAAATGTACCGAGTAGAGTCACCCCCTTCTGCACAACTCCACGCATATTCGTATATATATGCTAAAGCGTTCATTAGGTATTGAGACAAATGCAGCCAGCCAAGTGTCGGACGACACTTGGCTGCATTTGTGTCAATACCAAGCCAGCACTGTAAAGTTAGGCTGCCACAAGGCCGCGCAAAATGTGCCTAACTCCCTCTCTGGACTGACGGGGATTTGAACCCCGGACCTTTTGCATGCGAAGCAAACGTGATACCCCTACACCATCAGCCCTCCCTCCCCGCCTCCCCTTCCGCATCCGTACTCCCGCAGCTTCTCTACCACCTCGTGCTGTTCTCAGAGTGTAGCATTCCAACTAGTGGAAGCCGTGCTTGAGTCGCGCCTGAAGTGCGTTGCTCTCTTTGTTGCAGTAGACAGCCAGTGCGGCAGGTTTGTCACAGGTTGGTAGGTGTATCAAAATTCGGGGGCACGCCCTCTTCTCGGGGCCAACTAAGTGCTTAGCAGTTTTCTGCGTTGCTGGTGCATGCGTTAGAGGACGACGTGACTATGCTCACTGTCTTTTCGGCTTGCGGCTGGGTTTAGAACAGGGCTCCTTGAAACTCAGCGGTGGCCCATCCCTTTGCGCACCAGCCTCTGGGGTAGCCTGATCGTTGTGAAGTCAGTATTCATATCTGTTCTTGAGGGCGGGAAGGCAATGGGTCTTCGAGCAAGTTATCGATAACTGTCTACAGGGTTGGCGGATGCATCAAAGAACGGTTTGTTCTGGCTGCACAGGGGGATGCATTGCAGTAGTAGTTACAGGGAAAGGCGTTGCAGGGCAGCGCTGGCATCGTTGTCTCCGCACGTTCGTCAGTGTATGGTGCTCTGCATGGCGGTGCCACTCTCATCCCTATGTGCTAGCAGGCTGATTATGAAGGACCGCGCATGAGTTTAAAGACAGCTTGTACTACAATCTACGATGCTGAAGTATGCAGGATAAGGGGTTGCTTGTCATGTGTGCATGAGCTGCCTGCCTTCCCGTGCCACCTGCAACAAGCTGCGTTGAAGCGCGTAACAGCCCAGCCCGTGTCGCCACCAACCCATCTCCTTGCGCGGCACTGCCCGGGACGGCTGGAGGCTGGACAGTAGGCCACCGGCTTCTTCCGAACTCGTTCTTTACGCTCTTGACTCCATTGCACCCCATCATAGCCCCTGAATAAGGTGAAGGGCTCTCGTTACATATTGCGGCTCGCCACTTTCTTCAGTTGGTGTCGAAGACTCACGGTCGGGGCTGACAGCACCGTAGCTCAGTGGGAGAGTGGGGGGCTCATAACCCCCAGGTCCATGGATCGAAACCATGCGGTGCTACTGCAGCTCACAATATTCCCTTGAGACAGGCAGGTTTCATGAGGAGTTTTGTGTCCAAGGTAATTTTTATTTGCGGCGCTACCGCTGCCGCTCGTAGGCTAGCTGATACCCCGCTGGGACCCTTCTGGGATCGCTGTGTAATTTAGGGCGTCGAGAGACCACCCCGCGCCTACGGTCGCCGACAGTTCACTTAAGCATAGTGCAGGCTTCTGCGAGTTGCGCTGTCCCGTCAGAGGCGAGTGGGCATCATGAAGCAGGAAGGGCTCGCCTCAGCAAATCAAACATCCTCGTCTCCCTCACCTGTAGGTTGAGCTACAGAATGCGCAGATAACGAGACGCATAATTTGGGCCACAACCCGCAGGCACCATGCATCTGTGAGCACCGTGCTGCTGCTACTTCAACTACTGCAACTTCAGTTTCTACTACTGGAGCTGGGCCTACGCCTCCGCTGCTTGTGATGCGTGGGCAACGGCTGAGCCGTTTTCGGAGATTATGCTGCACAGTCTGCTGGGGGACCTTGCAGCTCTGATCCACGCTTTGGTGGTGTTGTCGGTGGGGGGATTGCTGACAGCTATCCACTAGGGGAGAGGGCGATATAAAACAGAAGACAAAGAAGGTTTTTCCAGCAGGAAAATTGCAAAGATGAAGCAAAGCAAACAAAAGGCAGAGTATAAACTCTAGTAACTCCTAGAGCGTTCGGTTTCCGCTGCCCTCCCAGATGTGCGTGCAACTAGACCCAGACAGTGGCGGCACCGTAGAGGAGCGGAACGCCAACGCCTAGCACATACCAGGCAGCTTTATATCACCTAAGATCGATGAACAATCGCTGAGCCAGATTCTGCAGCTGCCTCGAATATTTATGTTACACATGGAAGGTGGCGAATTAGGCAGCTACAGCGAGGAAATGGCGTGGCAAGGCAAGGTGTAGGAGCTGTATGGACACCCCCACGCTGGTCTCTGGACACTCGTGCTACTGTTGCAGCGTCGCATACTGTTCCTGCTTTATTTGTTGCTATTGTTGTTACTGTTGTGGCTTGGGAGTAGCCCATCTGTTGCTGCTGTTGATAGTGGTGTCTGCTCCAGTCGTCCTTGGGGAAGAACACCAAGCCAATGAAGTTGCTTGCAGCTCCAGGCCCTGCAACAAGCCGAATCCTCACCAAAGGCACGCAGATGTCGGGGTTCGCCGTGCTTTCAACTGGCGTACCGGTGTTTGGGGCTGACTATAAGGCTTCAATGGGTGGGGCCTAGCTCCACCTATGAAGAAAGGTAACAGTGTAGGCGGTCCTCCTGCCGGCCTAACTGTATATGGATGCAGTGACCTAGATTATCAAGCACTCTACCATGCGGCAGCCACCGAAAGCTGAAGTAAACCGCCCACTTTAGAAGTTCTGCACATACCCACGTTTGCAGTCCCTCCCGTTAAACGGAGGTGGGTACCTACACTGTCTTGGAGAATTGCTGCACCCAAGCGATCCTCAGCAACCCATTTGGGTTGTCGGTTCCCAGCGATTTAAGGTAATGCTGACGCTTGGGCTGGCCCCTTAGGGTCGATACGCTCGTATCCATGGTCGTAATCTCTGCCAGTTGCCTTTTCTCACGGTGACTTTGCTGCCCTTTGGTGTTGAGAGTTCGGGAGAATTCAAGTAATTCTCTGAGTACATTGATGAAATAAACAATGCTAGTGTGGCAGCATTTCCACGATGAGGTAAGCTGACTACCCAGCATGCTTTGCGTTTTGTTGGTACGCGCATCCGTACGTGCTGGCAAGCTCACTTTGCAGGGTCATACAATTGATCAAAGGCAGCTTGCATTACAGTACACACTACTGAAGCATGCAGGGAAAGGGGGCACTTGTTACGCTTGCACTACTGTCCTCTAGCACCAGCTGCAGCAAGTTGCGTTTCCAAGTTTGTATTAATGACCAGGAGCTGCTAGCTCTAATTGGCACAAGCGGCAAAGTGGATTTGATATTTGAAGCTACGATGAGGTGTTGCGGCTTACCACTTCATTTGTTGGCGCACTCTCTGCGACTACGCCTCACGGATGGCAGAGAAGTCGCTAGAACCGGTAGAAATATGGGCGTAAAGAGTAAATGCTATTCCCAAATGGGGCCAAAAAGTGGATTTTACATTAAATGACACGGGGTCCGAAAATGGGACTGGGTTCTGCAGGTTCGCCTGCTGGCAGTAAATCTCCCAAACTGTCTGGGGGACCTCCGCGATAAAGGGACGGCAAAGGACGGCATGCGCAACGCTGCTTAAAAGAGTGCTTTAATTTATTGCTTTGCGGCTGTTGCATTCTGTTGTTTAGCCTTAAACAAGGCACTGTCCACAATATATTTTCTCTATTCTGCTCTGGCTGTCCATCTCCGCATGATTCACAACTCATACGACACTCATGGCTACCAGGAGGCCGTTGCCAAGATCACCACTGCATCTTACAGATTTTGGGGATGGGCCTTTACCGTTTTGATGGTCGTAAGACTCGCTCGCGCTCTTTCGAGTGCTTCGCTCTGCCAGCCACTATACGAAAGAGCATGAGCAGGCCCCACCTACATATTTTTATTTATTGGAATGCCTGCAATAAAGGGGCTCCCAATCACTTTGTAAACTGCTGAACTACCCTAACAAACCATCGACCACACCACTGCGCAGTCATGCTGTCGCGAACTGCTTGCCAGTTCGGGAAGCAGGACAGCGCAGTGGGGTCTTCGCCGATGCCATTCAGCCCATTTTCGTTTTACATTTCATGTGAGGTCCGCTCACGCCCCCACTAGCCTACCCAGCTTTGCCCAGGATGCCTGAATGAGGGAGGCAAGTTGCTTGTTGCGAGATCTGCCTTTATGTGCTTGACTCTATTGCAGTTCTTGCCGGTCCTCGATGTAGGCTGAGGACTCTCGCTAAGCCCAACCAGTTGGGAGCCCGCTCCCCCCCACGAGGCCGCGATGAGCTGCCCGCGGGGGCTGGAGCTTCCGACTTGTGCGGACCCTCAACAGGAGCTATCCATCACTCCCGAGAGACGTTGTCAGCACTGCGTATCCACTTCAATACTCCCATGATACATCAATAAGCTCCAGGTCTCTCTTTGCACTGCGCCGCTCTGCTGCTCCTTCTGCTCTCTGGTCACGCCCAGACATGCCTCCACACAAGCGGAGGCGCTAGCTCCTTGTGCAGAACTACCTCCTCAACCAGTCGTCGTGGGTCGGAACTCAGCACGCTCTTTGGAGATAACCGACGATTCCTTGCATTCCTGGCTCATCTGAGCACATTAATATGGTACTACACAGCGATACGCAAACGTAAGCCATGCGGGTGCCCGCAGCTGCAGAGTCTCGTGCACCTTGGGAGCCATGCTAAGGTCATCATAGTGTGCTGACACGAGTGCATATGAGCGCCGTCAGATTTGAGCAATATAAATATAGTGCAACCCTAGCACAAAGCCTCGCAAAATGTGCACAAGTCACGGTCTGGACTGACGGGGATTTGAACCCCGGACCTTTTGCATGCAAAGCAAACGTGATACCCCTACACCATCAGCCCTCCCTGCCAAGCCCCATCCGCACCCCCACAACTGCCCTTGTTCCGGATTCCCTCATGCGAAAGAGTGACTACGAACCTACTGCCACGCCTCACTTTGGTAAAACCCACAAATGCAAACCGGCTGAGTGGCCAGGCATGATTCGGGAGGAAAATCTAGAACAAAGCGGACAGTGCTAAGGGGATAACTAAGAAGCCAGCGACGGGATTGGGCCCTTGCGTAGGAGCGCAGAAGGACAGATCGAACTTGACGTTTCATAGCGTGAACCTAAGATCGTGCTGAGCTGAGAACAGCGCAAACATCCATATGCCGCAGACAGAGTCGACCCGTTCGCTTGTTAGGGCGACAGTTTAGAACAATCGGGTCAAAACGCCAGCCGTCGTCTGGCAAAGGTATAATCTTCGTCAGTACCAGACCTCAGAATGCTCACCCAGAGACTAAGATATTAGGATTGCTCATAGAATCAAGCATTTCGGTGGGGCCCCGACTCCTAAGTAACACGTCTGCGGTTTGGGTAGGCAAGTTGCAAGCCTTCTCCTGAACTGGCCGACACATCGCGGGCTTCGATTCCTCCGACCCACGGAATGGCTTGCAGAAGGTTTCTTCCCCAGACGCGGAAGGCTGCCGTTCCAAATTACTTATTGAAGAGCTTTAGGCGGATGCCTTATGCGACCGGTGTGCCACTTCAAGTGGTAAGGTTCTTGTGAATTCTTGGGTACCGCCCAGAGGGAAAGCCCGCCAACGAGGAGCCACATCTTTTGTTTTTTTACAGGCATCAGGTGAGGAAGGGTGGCGAGCGACGAGGTCACCGGCGATAGCTCAGTTGGTAGAGCGGCAGACTGTAGATGCTGCAGTAATCTGTTGGTCCCTGGTTCGATTCCGGGTTGCCGGACGATTTTGCCTTGTCGTCAATTGCTACTCCACCAACGTACGCACATTCAAAGCCTAACATATTAGATAGTCATGCCGAATGCACGGCACAGGCGTTTGCCCAAGGCGACGAGCCCTACGGCACCTCGCGTGCGCGTTTGTTCAGGACAATGTGCACAGTAACCATGGGGAGATCGCGGGTAGGAAGGACCAGTGATAGCCGACCGCATGCTGGGATCAGAGTGTTTCACTCCAACTGGTTATAACCGTGCTTGAGTCGCGCCTGAAGGGCGTTACTCTCTTTGTTGCAGTAGGCAGCCAGTGCGGTAGGTTTGTCACAGGTTGGTAGGTGTATCAAAATTCGGGGGCACGCCCTCTTCTCGGGGCCAACTAAGTGCTTAGCAGCTTTCTGCGTTGCTGGTGCATGCGTTAGAGGCCGACGTGACTATGCTCACTGTCTTTTCGGCTTGCGGCTGGGTTTAGAACAGGGCTCCTTGAAACTCAGCGGTGGCCCTTCCCTTTGCGCACCAGCCTCTGGCGTAGCCTGATCTTTGTGAAGTCAGTATTCATAACTGTTCTCGAGGGCACGAAGGCAATGGGTCTTCGAGCAAGTTATCGATAACTGTCTACAGGGTTGGCGGATGTATTAAAGAACGGTTTGTTCTGGCTGCGCATGGAGATGCCTTGCAGCATTAGCTACAGTGAGGCGCACTGCAGCTCACCAGTGGTGGCGTTCTGTTGACATCAGCTCCAGGGCCTTCGGCCGCCGTGCGCCGGGTGTGTGGTGACTCGAGGGGAGGCCAACGCCTTTTTGGCAGCTCTTTTGTAAGCATTGCCGCTCTATTTCAACACGCGATGCTCTTCAATAAGGTTGAGAAGTCTCATTATACCATCCCCCTGTGCTGCTGCTCTCACGACGCCTGCGGAGAAAGGGGGACGCCAGATGCTTGTACAGATCTATTTCCTCAGCGATCCTGCTTTTCGTAAAATTCACGAAGGTCCTCAGCCAACGTCAAGAATTCGTTGCATTCGGTGCTCACCTGAAAACCCCAAGATGGCACTGAATGAATACGCACAAATGTACCGAGTAGAGTCACCCCCTTCTCCACAACTCCACGCATATTCGTATATATATGCTAAAGCGTTCATTAGGTATTGAGACAAATGCAGCCAGCCAAGTGTCGGACGACACTTGGCTGCATTTGTGTCAATACCAAGCCAGCACTGTAAAGTTAGGCTGCCACAAGGCCGCGCAAAATGTGCCTAACTCCCTCTCTGGACTGACGGGGATTTGAACCCCGGACCTTTTGCATGCGAAGCAAACGTGATACCCCTACACCATCAGCCCTCCCTCCCCGCCTCCCCTTCCGCATCCGTACTCCCGCAGCTTCTCTACCACCTCGTGCTGTTCTCAGAGTGTAGCATTCCAACTAGTGGAAGCCGTGCTTGAGTCGCGCCTGAAGTGCGTTGCTCTCTTTGTTGCAGTAGACAGCCAGTGCGGCAGGTTTGTCACAGGTTGGTAGGTGTATCAAAATTCGGGGGCACGCCCTCTTCTCGGGGCCAACTAAGTGCTTAGCAGTTTTCTGCGTTGCTGGTGCATGCGTTAGAGGACGACGTGACTATGCTCACTGTCTTTTCGGCTTGCGGCTGGGTTTAGAACAGGGCTCCTTGAAACTCAGCGGTGGCCCATCCCTTTGCGCACCAGCCTCTGGGGTAGCCTGATCGTTGTGAAGTCAGTATTCATATCTGTTCTTGAGGGCGGGAAGGCAATGGGTCTTCGAGCAAGTTATCGATAACTGTCTACAGGGTTGGCGGATGTATCAAAGAACGGTTTGTTCTGGCTGCACAGGGGGATGCATTGCAGTAGTAGTTACAGGGAAAGGCGTTGCAGGGCAGCGCTGGCATCGTTGTCTCCGCACGTTCGTCAGTGTATGGTGCTCTGCATGGCGGTGCCACTCTCATCCCTATGTGCTAGCAGGCTGATTATGAAGGACCGCGCATGAGTTTAAAGACAGCTTGTACTACAATCTACGATGCTGAAGTATGCAGGATAAGGGGTGCTTGTCATGTGCGCATGAGCTGCCTGCCTTCCCGTGCCACCTGCAACAAGCTGCGTTGAAGCGCGTAACAGCCCAGCCCGTGTCGCCACCAACCCATCTCCTTGCGCGGCACTGCTCGGGATGGCTGGAGGCTGGACAGTAGGCCACCGGCTTCTTCCGAACTCGTTCTTTACGCTCTTGACTCCATTGCACCCCATCATAGCCCCTGAATAAGGTGAAGGGCTCTCGTTACATATTGCGGCTCGCCACTTTCTTCAGTTGGTGTCGAAGACTCACGGTCGGGGCTGACAGCACCGTAGCTCAGTGGGAGAGTGGGGGGCTCATAACCCCCAGGTCCATGGATCGAAACCATGCGGTGCTACTGCAGCTCACAATATTCCCTTGAGACAGGCAGGTTTCATGAGGAGTTTTGTGTCCAAGGTAATTTTTATTTGCGGCGCTACCGCTGCCGCTCGTAGGCTAGCTGATACCCCGCTGGGACCCTTCTGGGATCGCTGTGTAATTTAGGGCGTCGAGAGACCACCCCGCGCCTACGGTCGCCGACAGTTCACTTAAGCATAGTGCAGGCTTCTGCGAGTTGCGCTGTCCCGTCAGAGGCGAGTGGGCATCATGAAGCAGGAAGGGCTCGCCTCAGCAAATCAAACATCCTCGTCTCCCTCACCTGTAGGTTGAGCTACAGAATGCGCAGATAACGAGACGCATAATTTGGGCCACAACCCGCAGGCACCATGCATCTGTGAGCACCGTGCTGCTGCTACTTCAACTACTGCAACTTCAGTTTCTACTACTGGAGCTGGGCCTACGCCTCCGCTGCTTGTGATGCGTGGGCAACGGCTGAGCCGTTTTCGGAGATTATGCTGCACAGTCTGCTGGGGGACCTTGCAGCTCTGATCCACGCTCTGGTGGTGTTGTCGGTGGGGGGATTGCTGACAGCTATCCACTAGGGGAGAGGGCGATATAAAACAGAAGACAAAGAAGGTTTTTCCAGCAGGAAAATTGCAAAGATGAAGCAAAGCAAACAAAAGGCAGAGTATAAACTCTAGTAACTCCTAGAGCGTTCGGTTTCCGCTGCCCTCCCAGATGTGCGTGCAACTAGACCCAGACAGTGGCGGCACCGTAGAGGAGCGGAACGCCAACGCCTAGCACATACCAGGCAGCTTTATATCACCTAAGATCGATGAACAATCGCTGAGCCAGATTCTGTAGCTGCCTCGAATATTTATGTTACACATGGAAGGTGGCGAATTAGGCAGCTACAGCGAGGAAATGGCGTGGCAAGGCAAGGTGTAGGAGCTGTATGGACACCCCCACGCTGGTCTCTGGACACTCGTGCTACTGTTGCAGCGTCGCATACTGTTCCTGCTTTATTTGTTGCTATTGTTGTTGCTGTTGTGGCTTGGGAGTACCCCATCTGTTGCTGCTGTTGATAGTGGTGTCTGCTCCAGTCGTCCTTGGGGAAGAACACCAAGCCAATGAAGTTGCTCCAGGGTTTCTGAGGATCGCTTGCGTGCAACAATTCTCCAAGACAGTGTAGGTACCCACCTCCATTTAGCCGGAGGAACTGCAAACGTGGGTATGTGCAGCATTTCTAAAGTGGGCGGTTTACTTCAGCTTTCGGTGGCTGCCGCATGGTAGAGTGCTTGGTAATCTAGGTCACTGCATCCATATACAGTTAGGCCGGCAGGAGCGCCGCCTACACTGTTACCTTTCTCCATAGGTGGAGCTAGGCCCCACCCATTGAAGCCTTATAGTCAGCCCCAAACACCGGTACGCCAGTTGAAAGCACGGCGAACCCCGACATCTGCGTGCCTTTGGTGAGGATTCGGCTTGTTGCAGGGCGTGGAGCTGCAAGCAACTTCATTGGCTTGGTGTTCTTCCCCAAGGACGACTGGAGCAGACACCACTATCAACAGCAGCAACAGATGGGCTACTCCCAAGCCACAACAGTAACAACAATAGCAACAAATAAAGCAGGAACAGTATGCGACGCTGCAAAAGTAGCACGAGTGTCCAGAGACCAGCGTGGGGGTGTCCATACAGCTCCTACACCTTGCCTTGCCACGCCATTTCCTCGGTGTAGCTGCCTAATTCGCCACCTTCCATGTGTAACATAAATATTCGAGGCAGCTGCAGAATCTGGCTCAGCGATTGTTCATCGATCTTAGGTGATATAAAGCTGCCTGGTATGTGCTAGGCGTTGGCGTTCCGCTCCTCTACGGTGCCGCCACTGTCTGGGTCTAGTTGCACGCACATCTGGGAGGGCAGCGGAAACCGAACGCTCTAGGAGTTACTAGAGTTTATACTCTGCCTTTTGTTTGCTTTGCTTCATCTTTGCAATTTTCCTGCTGGAAAAACCTTCTTTGTCTTCTGTTTTATATCGCCCTCTCCCCTAGTGGATAGCTGTCAGCAATCCCCCCACCGACAACACCACCAGAGCGTCGATCAGAGCTGCAAGGTCCCCCAGCAGACTGTGCAGCATAATCTCCGAAAACGGCTCAGCCGTTGCCCACGCATCACAAGCAGCGGAGGCGTAGGCCCAGCTCCAGTAGTAGAAACTGAAGTTGCAGTAGTTGAAGTAGCAGCAGCACGGTGCTCACAGATGCATGGTGCCTGCGGGTTGTGGCCCAAATTATGCGTCTCGTTATCTGCGCATTCTGTAGCTCAACCTACAGGTGAGGGAGACGAGGATGTTTGATTTGCTGAGGCGAGCCCTTCCTGCTTCATGATGCCCACTCGCCTCTGACGGGACAGCGCAACTCGCAGAAGCCTGCACTATGCTTAAGTGAACTGTCGGCGACCGTAGGCGCGGGGTGGTCTCTCGACGCCCTAAATTACACAGCGATCCCAGAAGGGTCCCAGCGGGGTATCAGCTAGCCTACGAGCGGCAGCGGTAGCGCCGCAAATAAAAATTACCTTGGACACAAAACTCCTCATGAAACCTGCCTGTCTCAAGGGAATATTGTGAGCTGCAGTAGCACCGCATGGTTTCGATCCATGGACCTGGGGGTTATGAGCCCCCCACTCTCCCACTGAGCTACGGTGCTGTCAGCCCCGACCGTGAGTCTTCGACACCAACTGAAGAAAGTGGCGAGCCGCAATATGTAACGAGAGCCCTTCACCTTATTCAGGGGCTATGATGGGGTGCAATGGAGTCAAGAGCGTAAAGAACGAGTTCGGAAGAAGCCGGTGGCCTACTGTCCAGCCTCCAGCCGTCCCGGGCAGTGCCGCGCAAGGAGATGGGTTGGTGGCGACACGGGCTGGGCTGTTACGCGCTTCAACGCAGCTTGTTGCAGGTGGCACGGGAAGGCAGGCAGCTCATGCACACATGACAAGCAACCCCTTATCCTGCATACTTCAGCATCGTAGATTGTAGTACAAGCTGTCTTTAAACTCATGCGCGGTCCTTCATAATCAGCCTGCTAGCACATAGGGATGAGAGTGGCACCGCCATGCAGAGCACCATACACTGACGAACGTGCGGAGACAACGATGCCAGCGCTGCCCTGCAACGCCTTTCCCTGTAACTACTACTGCAATGCATCCCCCTGTGCAGCCATAACAAACCGTTCTTTGATACATCCGCCAACCCTGTAGACAGTTATCGATAACTTGCTCGAAGACCCATTGCCTTCCCGCCCCCGAGAACAGAGATGAACACTAGCTTCACAAAGATCAGGCTACGCCAGAGGCTGGTACGCAAAGGGATGGGCCACCGCTGAGTTTCAAGGAGCCCTGTTCTAAACCCAACCGCAAGCCGAAAAGACAGTGAGCATAGTCACATCGTCCTCTAACGCATGCACTAGCAACGCAGAAAACTGCTAAGCGCTTAGTTGGCCCCGAGAAGAGGGCGTGCCCCTGAATTTCGATACACCTACCAACCTGTGACAAGCCTACTGCATTAGCTGCCTATTGCAGCGAAGGGAGTAAAGCACTTCAGGCGCGACTCAAGCACGGTTATAACCAGTTGGAATGCAACACTCTGATCCCAGCATGCGGTCGGCTATCACTAGCCCTTCCTACGCGCGGTCACTCCAAGGTTACTGTGCACATTGTCCTGCACAAACGCGCACGCGAGGTGCCGTAGGGCGCGCCGCCTTGGGCAAAGGCCTGCGCCGTTCATTCGGAATGGCCATCTAATATGCTAGGCTTTGAAAGTGCGTATTTTAGTGGAGAGGCAATTGGCGACAAGCCAAAACCGTCCGGCGACCCGGAATCGAACCAGGGACCAACAGATTACTGCAGCATCTACAGTCTGCCGCTCTACCAACTGAGCTATCGCCGGTGACCGCGTCGCTCGCCACCCTTCCTCACCTGATGCCTGTAAAAAAACAAAAGATGTGGCTCCTCGTTGGCGGGCTTTCCCTCTGGGCGGTGCCCAAGAATTCACAAGAGCCTTACCACTTGAAGTGGCACACCGGTCGCATAGAGCACCCGCCTAAAGCTCTTCAATAAGTAATCTGGACCTGCAGCCTTCCGCGTCTGGGGAAGAAACCTTCTGCAAGCCATTCCGTGGGTCGGAGGAATCGAAGCCCGCAATGTGTCGGCCAGTTCAGGAGAAGGCTTGCAACTTGCCTACCCCAAACCGCAGAAGTGTTACTTAGGAGTCGGGATTTCACCCAAATGCTTGATTCTATGGGCAATGCTAATGTCTTAGTCTTTGGGTGAGCATTCTGAGGTCTGGTACTGACGAAGATTACTCCTTTGCCAGACGACGGCTGGCGTTTGGGCTCGATTGCTCTAAACTGTCGCCCTACCAAGCGAGGGAGTGGGCTCTGTCTGCAGCATATGGATGTTTGCGCTGTTCTCAGCTCAGCACGATCTTAGGTTCACGCTATGAAACGTCAAGTTCGGTCTGTCCCTCTGCCCTCCTACCAAAGTGCTCTGCCGATTAGCTTTTATACGGGATGGTCCTGCTACAAACCAATTATATAAAAGCTTTTGTCCCACCATTTCACTTCTGTCAACGAAATATCGACAGTTCCGGAGGTAGTGGTCTATCGTCAGCTTCCCTTGGTTAACTTTCCTCAACTCTGTCATAGCTTGTTTCTTTGCATGCCTGGGGATAAACCTGCTTCGCAGGGCATCCGGGAAAACCTGATGTGGTCCAGTAAAGCGGACGCTTTGCTTATATGCAGCCACCTTCGTTATGAATCCCTTTCTAATACAGAAGAGGCTAATACTAATTTTTGTTCGTCCGGGACATTTCTGATGATGAACGTACAAGCTAAGGGATCTAAGGAATTCCGCTTCGCAGTACCCTTAATATGTGGATTGCCGGCAGAGGCAGGGGCATTCTTCATGAATTGGTCCTGGTGGAAATGCATTTCCCCCTGATGAGGTGCGGAAATCGAGCTTGTTTCTGCTTGTAGGGGCTTCCGACAGCGGGCTGCCTACTCACTCGAGGAAAGAAAATAATCACCACAGAATGTGCAAGAGGAAAAGGCTGACGCTTTGAAGGAGACTTCGGGAGACACCCGTCTAAGGTTCTTTCTGAAATGCTGCCTTTCGTTTTTACCAGTTATTTTTACACGTCAATCTTCTCTGCTGTGCGGGATGGGCTTCCTTGCTCGCAACTGCTCCGACGAACAATGAAGCATGCAGTGCAACCAAGCGTAACGAATTCTCGATCTTAATCGACGACTGTCGTGGACTGCAACAGAATAACGAGAGTTCTCGATCTTAGGCGAGAACAGTTGTGAGTCGCAGAGTCGAATACAGAAGGAAATACTTCGCAAAACCAGCAGCCTTCCCCTGTAGCCACCAAGCGTATTGGCCACAGCTGCCGAAGGGCCTGGGCTAATCGGGGTAGAGACCTGCCAAGGACTGCAGCGCACCTTGCTGCAGCTAGTGCTGCCTCAAGCATGCAGAGCCAATGCCCCTTTGCTGCATGCTCTAGCACTGCAGATTGTAGTATAAACTCCCTCTAAAACCTCTCTTGGTCTTCGATGGTTAGCCTGTGAGCAAGCCTAGGGATTCTACTACCAACACCGTGCAAGGCATCCTGCAGTCTCGGTTTACATCCATGCAGTGAGAACGCAACAAGTGTTTGGGATTTTCAAACAATGATTTGCGGATGAGCTAAGCTAACAGATCTACTAATACGCGTCAATACGTTTTGCAGTAACAACGTGGAAGCCCTTAAAACCTCGAATTCAGCCATTTAAATCATTTAATAATTGTAATTATGTATCTACGGTTAAGTGTTTAAGCCATTTTTGCGGTATTCTCAATAAATGCTTCACCCTAAGCTGCTTGCCGCAGCTTAGGGTGTCTGTACACCCGCTGTATGTATGGTGTACATATCATGCGAAGTTTCCACCTCAAACCCTTGTCCTTCTGTTTATATTGGCTTATTTCAAACTCTTCCTGCATTTAATATAGTTGTATTTTCTACTTTTTTAATCTTTTTAATCTTCCCTCGGTATGGCGCCGCTCCGTCAGAGAGCGGGAAGGGGGGTCGGGGGCCCGGGGCCCCCACGTTGTGAGCGGTTGCTTCTTTAGTTTTAAAGGGAGGGGGGGGGGGGGAAATGGGATTGTAAATATTCATAATTGGCAATTAAATATAATTAAAACGTATTGGATTTCCTGGGAATGGCGGATATCGACACGGGCTCCGCCTTCCGTTCGCGGAGGTGTCCGTACACCGTACTAGGTGTACAAAGAGGGGCCTCCCCTAGAACCATTAGAAGAGCGTTTAGACGTCAGGCCCTTTTATATCATCCTGATAAACAAAATACAGCAAGAAAAAACACACAAACCCCTTCAACGCCTTCACAGGAAGCCGCTTCTCCCCAGTCTTCAGAGGGGGGCCCCCAGGGGGCCCCCCATCAACCTTCTCCAGCAATACCCCCTCAAACAGCTTCAACTTCCTATGTTAGGGCCCCTGCAGGGTCTACCAGTGAATCACCAAGTGCGGGTTCTCGTGGGGCCTCAAGTGGGGCCCCAGAGGGGGCCCCTAGCGGTGCTCCCAGCCTGGGGGCCCCTGGAGGGGCCCCCAGTGATGCCAACTCAGGGGGCCCCCAGGGGCCCCCCAGTAATAACCCGCCAGAGGGAGGCTTGGAAGGGTTAACGTTTCTGGATTTGCTAGAAGCGTATGAGATGTTGACAGTGGAAGAGAAGAAGTGCGAAGGAGAGACAGAGTTTATGCGTAAGCAAGATAAATATTTGTATTTTAATTTTAATAGATTTCTTGTTGTTTAATTTATGTCTTCTTCAGGTGTATACGATAAACCCTATATACTCTCTAGTGTATATGCCGGAGCTGCATGCATGCACTTTAGAACAGAGAAGCCCCAATTTCATACAACCAGCAGCAGCAGCAGCAGCAAATCTGCATGCAGCACCAGCTAAAGTAGCAGCACATGCACCAGCAGTTGTAGCCATAACAAACGTAGCAGCAGCAGCAGATACAGCAGCAACAGAGTAGCAGCAGCAACCTGCAGCAAGCGCAGCAACAGCAGCAGCAACAGCAACCTGCAGCAAGCGCAGCAACAGCAGCAGCAACAGCAACAGAAAGACTAGAGACAAGCAAGCAAGTAAATATCTGTATAAGATTATACAGTATATCTCTATGTGTTTGTTTGTTTGTTTTTTTTATAATGTTTAAATTAAAATTGAAGTATAATATAAACATATACTATAATATAAACAACTATTTCTTCTTCTGTATGTGTGTGATACTGTTGGGGTGTATAGGCAGGTCACCTCACACCGCATGCGTGAGGCTACAAGATATGGAAGCCATAACCCCAGATTTATTTGTTTTTGTTTGTCGTTGCGGCGAGTCTATTCCCTTAAATGCTGCAGAAACAGACATAGACGAATATCCCGTCGAAGAAATTTGCTCTGAGTGTGGCATTAAATACTTCTTCATTCCAAATTAAATCCTGGACCTGCAGCTTATTGCTG
>OY986954.1:1469241-1471741 GCA_963920595.1 Eimeria praecox
TGCTGCTGTCTGCTGCAATATATCTAGCTGCTGCGACAAACCCTAAGATCAACATACACACAAACACCAGCAGCAGCAGCAACAGCAGCAGCAGCAGCAGCAACAGATATGCGTATCCACGCAAAGCTCAAGCAGCAGCAACAGCAGCAGCTGCTGCTGCTGTTGCTGCTGCTGCTGTTGCAAGATTCAAAAAACTGATGTCGCAGCAACAACCACAGCAATGGCAGCAACAGCAGCAAAAACCACAACAGCAGTAGCAGCAGCACAAGCAGCAACATAACAGCAGCAGCAAGACGATGTAAAGCAGCAGCAACAAGATCTACAGCAGCAGCAGCAGCAGCAGCACAAACAGCAACATCACAGCAGCAGCAAGACGATCTACAGCAGCAGCAAGACGATGCACAGCAGCAGCAAGACGATCTACAGCAGCAGCAGCAGCAAGACGATCTACAGCAGCAGCAGCAGCAGCAAGACGATCTACAGCAGCAGCAGGAGCAGCAGCAGCAGCAGTTATCTGACAGGTATAGCTGCTAGGGTTTGTTGAAACGCCTCTGTCAAGGCCTTCACGGTTGCTGTCTTTTCTCTGTTACCCTCAAAACCAATCTGCTGCTGCACTATTGCTTCAGCCTTCCAATCTATATCTGCTTCTGTTGCTGTTGCTGTTGCTGCTGCTGCTGCTGCTGCTGCTGCTCTTCTAGCTGGTGCTTGCGTCATATCTATAGACGTAGCCCCCATCATGTTCCCTTCGGTCTGCCCTCCTCCGAGGGAGCCGTCGATATCATCATCAATATAGCTAGCCATTTTGCTGCTGCTGCTGCTGCTGCTGCTGCTGTTGCTGCTGTTGCTGCTGCTGCTGCTGCTGTTGCTGCTGCTGCTGCTGCTGGTGGTGATGCAGCTGATGGTGCTACTTTTGTTGAAGATAGCGCCTGATCACAGAACAGGCTAAGACGGAGGTTTGCTGCTGCTGCTGCTGCTGCTGCTGTTGCTGCTGCTGCTGCTGCTGCTGTTGGCGGTCGAGTGCTGCTGGGGTGTTGGTGTTGCTGCTGCTGCTGCTGCTGTTGCTGCTGCTGCAGCAAAGAAACAAACTAAATCTCTGGGTTTAGATTTGAAAAGAAGTTGACGTAGATGTGCTGCTGCTGCTGCTGCTGCTGCGCTGCTGCTGCAGCTGCTGCGGGTCTTGTTGCTCCCGCTGCTGCTGCAGAGTCGAAGCTACAAAACCCTAAACCCTAAACCCTAAACCCTAAACCCTAGATCAATAGAAAATCTAACAAACGCAGAAAAAACATTAAATGCTGCTGCTGCAGCAGAAGAACCCCAACAAACAACAGCAGCAACAGGGTGGGGTTGCAGCGGGGTGGAGCAGCCACCACCCTAAACCCTAAACCCTAAACCCTAAACCCTAAACCCTAAACCCTAAACCCTAGATCGTAAACCCTAGAATATATATATGAAATCATAAACCCTAAACCCTAAACATTATTTAAAATGTTTAAATACACAGAGAAGACAAACATTTCAGAATGATTGAGCCTACTTCACCTTCTAAACCCTAAACCCTAAACCCTAAACCCTAAACCCTAAACCCTAAACCCTCACGGACGACCACCACCACCTTCTAAACCCTAAACCTTAAACCCTAAACCCTAAACCCTAAACCCTAAACCCTAAGACCTGAATACTATATCAATTATTTTCTAAACAAATATATAATATTATTATTTTATTTTAGATAGACAGACAACACCTCGAGACATACATCGCATACGAAAGAGCTGCCAGCAGCAGCAGCAGCAACAGCAGCAGCAGCAGCAGCAGCAGCAGCAGCAGCAGCGACTCTCTCAGCCCCAAACCCTAAACCCTAAACCCTAAACCCTAAACCTTTAAACTAAATATGTTAGATTGTTAATATCTTTTCTTTATTCGAGGCTTCTAAATAAATACAAATACCATATTATCCCTAGTAAACCCTAAAGCCTAAACCCTAAACCCTAAACCCTAAACCCTAACTTTGTAGCTGTTAGCTGCTAAGGTGTTGCCCAGGCCTTCAAACCCTAAACCCTAATACCAAAACCCTAAACCCTCATAATAAACCCTAAACCCTAGAGCACACACTAGCCTCCCTCTTTGTATCTTCTCTAATTATAACAGCTACAGAACGACCCGCAGCAGCAGCAGCAGCAGCAGCTGCTGCTGCTGCGGCTGCTGCAGCTGCTGCTGCTGCTGCATGCATGCTGCAGCTATCTCCTCTTCAACTGCATTTCAGCCAGCCTTTAGGGCTTCAAGGGTTAGGGTTTAGGGTTTAGGGTTTAGGGTTTAGGGTTTAGGGTTTAGGGTTTAGGTGATGTCTCTGTTTCGCCATTTCTCTGAGGGTTTGCGGTGTATGCGCATCTCGCGCTGTCTCTTCTCTTCAGCAGCAGCAAAACCAAATCTAGAGGCCCCTGCTGCTGCTGCAGCAGCAGCTCCTGCTGCTCCTTCTGCAGCAGAAGGAGCTGCAGCTCCT
>OY986954.1:1493960-1496460 GCA_963920595.1 Eimeria praecox
GCATGCGGATGCTTTCATCTATCCCGAGTTTTTTATTAAATATTTGTGGGTGGTCAGAAGATATCTGTGCAAGTAAACCTAAGAGCAGTCCATCAACGTTTGTTGTATCGCAGCAGCTAAACAGTTGAGCTAGCTGCTGCTGCTGTTGCTGCTGCTGCTGCTGCTGTTGCTGCTGCTGCAGCTGCATCTGCAGCGCCAGCTGCTGCTGCAGTTGCTGCTGCA
Organism: Eimeria praecox; assembly: GCA_963920595.1. Lineage (NCBI taxonomy): Eukaryota > Apicomplexa > Conoidasida > Eucoccidiorida > Eimeriidae > Eimeria > Eimeria praecox. The sequence goes on from OY986954.1 coordinate 1,494,183, forward strand.
GCTGCTGCTGTAGCTGCTGATGCAGCTGTTGATGCAGCTCGCCGTTGCATACACAGCCATCCGTAAGAAGCGATGACTCTGTCTGGCAGCAAGGAGCAGCAGCAGCAGCAGCAGCAGTTGCTGCTGCTGCTTTTGCTGCTGTTGCTGCTGCTGCTGCTGCTGGACAGCCTCCTTCCTTCCACGCGAGTGCGGTGTACGGACAGCCTGATAGAACTGCAGCAGCAGCAGCAGCACAGTTGCTGCTTTCAGCTGTCTTCAACCATGTCTTCTCTTGCTGCTGCTGCTTCGATGCAGCAGCAGCAGCAGCAGCAGCAGCAGCAGCGGCAGCAACTGCTGCTGCAGCAGAGCTATCCAATGGGGCGTTGTTGCTGCTGTTGCTGCTGCTGCAGCTAGCATGCAACGAAGACACAGGCTTCACTTCCTGCTGCAGCACAGCACGAGCCATCTCTCTTAACAGCACCACAAGCAGCACTACAGCAGCAGCAGCAGCAGCAGCAGCAGCAACAGCAAGGGGGAGATGTGCGTATATCCAAAGAGAAAGCAGTACGTCTTCCTCGAAGACAAGTTGAAGCTATAAAGAATAAAAGCAAGAGCTGCTGCTGCTGCTGCTGCTGCTGCTGCTGCAGCCGAAGCGGCGGAGGCGTCGTTGCTGTTATGCTCCTCCTGCAGCAGCTCCTGCTGCTGCTGCTGCTGCTGCTGCTGCTGCTGCTTCGAAAATCAAACTAGATTAGTCTGTAGGGCAAATATTTAATTTAATATATCCCACAGATAAATAAAAGTTGATTAGATGTTGCTGCAGCAACGCGGATGAAGCTGCAGTTGCACTGCTGCAGCAGCAGCAGCAGCAGCAACAGCAGCAGCAGCAACAGCAGCAGCAGCAGCAACAGCAGCAACAGCACCTTCAACAACAAATAAGCAGAACAGCAAACTCGTATATACAAATTATTCTTTATAAACCCCCCCTGGTGCTGTATAAGATGCTTTCTGGTGGCCCTGCTGCTGCTCTTCTTGCTGCTGCTGCTGCTGCTGCTGCTGCTGCTTAAGGGGCTGAGCGGGTGCAGCAGCAGCAGACCACTCTAAACAGCAGCAGCAGCAGCAGCAGCAGCAGCAACTCATCTATACATGCGGTGTATATGCTGCTGCTGCTGCTGCTGCTGCTGCTGCTCCGCTGTACACCCAAGCGTAATAGTAAGCAGCAAGAGCGAAGACACAAATTAAATTGTTTCTGTTTAATTATTTGCTGCTGCAGATAGCTGCTGCTGCTGCTGCTGCTGCTGCAGCTGCTGCTGCTGCTGCTGCTGCGGGCGTCGATGCAGCATAGAGTGTAGATTGTCTTGGAGCTTAAGCCCTTCTGCTGCTCCTGCTGCTTCTGCTGCTGCTGCTGCTGCTGCTGCTGCAGCTGCTGCTGCTGCTGCGGTTCTACAAGCAGCAGCTCTCGCTTGTCTAACCAAATGCTGCAGCTGACAACACCTGCCGGCTCAGCACACAGCAGCAGCAACACCAGCAGCAGCAGCAACAGCAGCAGCTGCTGCTGCTGCAGCTGCTGCTGCAGCTGCAGCTGCAGGGAGGCGATGGATCCCTTATGCTGCGCAGCAGCAGCAGCAGGATATGCTGCTGCTGCTGCTGCACTGTCTCAGCAGCAGCAGGAGCAGCAGCAGCGACGGTACCTATACACTTTCACAACAGCAACAACAACAGCAACAACAACAGCAGCAGCAGCAGCAGCAGCAAGCAGCTGCAGCAGCTGCTTCGGTTACCTCTGACAACAATGTCTAGGCTAGCGCAGCAGCAACAAGCCACGAGCTTCCGGTGGCTGCTGCTGCTGCTGCTGCAGCTGCTGCTGCTGCTGCATCTCGGTGCTGCTGCTGCTGCTGCTTCTGGTGTTGCTGCTGCTGCAGGTGTTGCTGCTGCTGCTGTGGGGCCTTTGAAGCTGAACATGAAGCAGCAGCAGCAGCAGCAGCAGCAGCAGCAACGGAAGAAACTGAAGAGGAGACATCCTCCACCAGAGCAAACTCATCGTCAAGCTATGCTGCTGTGGCAGCAGCAGCAGCAGCAGCAGCTGCGGCGGCAGCTCCGAGCAGCAGAAGCAGCTAGCAGCAGCAGCAGCAGCAGCAGCAGCAACTCATTTGAAAGGCAGGCGCTGCTGCTGCTGCAGGAGTGGGAGAGCCGCAAAGACAGGAGGCAGCAGCTCCATCAGCAGCAGCAGACGCAGCAGCAACTGCAGCAGCAGCTACACGAGCGGCTGCAGCAAGAGCTACGGAAGGAGCAGCAGCAGCTA
>OY986954.1:1516460-1518960 GCA_963920595.1 Eimeria praecox
GCTGCTACAGGCTTGCTACTGTTGCTGCTGTTGCTGCTGTTGCTGTTGCTGCTGCTGCTGTTGCTTCTGTTGCTGCTGTTGCTGTTGCTTCTGTTGCTGCTGTTGCTGCTGCTGCTGTTGCTGCTACTGTTGCTGCTGCAGACAGGGTTGTCTTGCCTTCAACATCGCCAGCCGGCGATGAAGACAAAGCAGAAGACTGCTCGATCCCGCTCTTACCAGCAGCAGCAGCAGCAGCAGCAGAGGTAGCAGCAGAAGCAGCAGCAGACGCAGCAGCAGCAGTAGCAACAGCAGCAGCAACAGCAGCAGGGAAGGCTCCTCGCACTGTTTTTGTTAGTATTTGTCTGCTTGTTTTATCTGTGCGTCAATAATTTATATATATATATATATATATATATATATATATATATATATATATATATATATATATATATATATATATATATATATATATATATATATATATTTAATTTTTTATATTTTGCATATCTGTAAGCTGAATGTCTTATGCGCCCCTCCTTGGCAGCAGCAGCAGCAGCAGCAGCTGCTGCTGTTGCTGCTGTTGCTGCTACAAGTGCTGCAGTCACAGCTATTGCAGCAGCAGCAGCAGCTGCTGCTGCTGCAGTAGCTATGACTGCACCACTCAGCCGCAGCACTTCTAGCAGCAGCAGCAACTGCGGCTGCAGCTGCAGCAGTTGTAGCAGCTGCAGCAGCTGCAGCAGCTGCAGCAGCTGCCGCAGCTGCAGCAGTCTCAGCAGTCTCAGCAGCTGCAGCAGCAGCAGCAGCAGCTGCTGCTGCTGCTGCAGCATCGTGCTTGGGTTGTTAAGGAGAGCTAGCCAGCTAGCTGCGGCATTCTGTTTTGTTTTGCTGCTTTGTTGTTATTTTTTTGTATTTCTTTCAAAGACGTCATCGCAAGAGAACTACTGTGTTTAAGGTTGTACATACACCGGAAGATATATATATATATATATATATATATATATATATATATATATATATATATATATATATATATATGAGCTAACAACTCTAAGCCACAAACAAACAAAAACAAATAAAAAATAAACAAACAAAAATAAAAAAATATCGTAGAGATGAAATTAACTAAGAAAAATTAATCTTCTAATATCAGCAAACACATATCTTATCTTGCTGCTGCTGCTGCTGCTGTCGTTGCTGTTGCTGCTGCTGTTGCTGCTGTTGTTGCTGTTTCTGCTGCTGTTGCTGCTGCTGCGGCCGTAACTAAGGCGACTGAAGCATTTGCAACTGCGAATATTTCTGCTACTGCTGCTGCTGGCGTTGCTGCAGTTGCTGCTGCAGTTGCTGCTGCAGTTGCTGCTGCAGTTGCTGCTGCAGTTGCTGCTGCAGTTGCTGCTGCAGTTGTTGCTGCAGTTGCTGCTGCAGTTGCTGCTGCAGTTGCTGCTGCAGCTGCTGCTGCAGTTGCTGCAGGATAAGACCTACGATTTCCTGCTGCTGTATCTGTATATATATATATATATATATATATATATATATATATATATATATATATATATATATATATATATAAAGGGAGAGAGAGATGGGATAGAAGTCTGAGCGATGTTTTTCTTCTTATGTCTAAAGAGGCAACATACTGTACTAGCAGCAGCCTCTGCATGCATCAGCAGCAGCAGCAGCAGCAATAGCAACACCAGCAATGGCAACAGCAGCAATAGCAACAGCAGCAATAGAAACAGCAGCAATAGAAACTGCAGCAATAGAAGCAGCAACAGCAGTAATAAAAACAGCAGCAATAGAAGCAGCAGCAGCAGCAACAGCAGCAACAGCAGCAGCAATAGCAACAGTAGCAGCAGCAGCAGCAGCAGGAGCAGCAGCAGCAGCAGGGAAGATATTTGAAGTAATTGATTTGTTTACCCCGCCAAGATTAGATGAGCAGACAAACAAACAAAACACTAAAAACTTAAACATGCTTCTCGCATGCAACAGCAAGCAAGCACATCCCTACAAACAGAAACACCAGCAGCAGCAGCTTCTTGCTGCAGCAGTAGCTCCCTCCTGCAGCAGCAGCTGCAAGCTGCAGCCGAGACATGAAAGTCTAGTTGACGACAGCAGCAGCAGCAGCAGCAGCAGCAGCAGCAGTAGCAGCCGCAGGCTAGCTGCAGTTGTTAGTTAGCTATAAGGCTACCTCAGCTAGCTGTAGCTACACCCTAGCTAGCTAGCTAGCTAGCTAGCTAGCTAGGAGGCTTTTTTATACGTTTGGTTCCCGATACTTCTTCTGCTGCTGGTCCCCCCTTGAGTCTCTTACGTTGGAGGGGCTTAGCCTCCGTGGATTCTGCAGCAGCAGCTGCTGCTGCTGCTGCTGTAGCTGCTGCTGCTGCTGCTGTTGCTGCTGCTGCTGCTGCTGCTGCCTGGTTACAGCTGATAGCTCTACCGCCTGTAGTGCTGCTGCTGTCAAGCATTTGCTGCGATGCAGCGTGGGGGACTGTGGGGTGACAGCAGGTATTGTTATGAACAGCAGCAT
>OY986954.1:1523960-1598960 GCA_963920595.1 Eimeria praecox
TGCTCCTGCTGCAGCTGCGCCGGTCGCTGCATGTGCAGCAAACGCTGCTGCTGTAATACCTGCTGTTGACGAAGATATTGCTGCTGCTGCTGCTGCTGTTGCTGCTGCTGCTGCTGCTGCAGGTCTTGTTGGGTCCGAGACGATTGTTGCTGCTCTTCTTTTTGCTGCTGCAGCAATTGCTGTTGCTGCAGCATCTGCGCTAGGTTCAGCGGTTGGTGGTGAGGCAGCTGCAGCGGCTGTTTCTGTGGCATCAACCTCAGCTGCTGCAGCTGCTGCAGGTGTTGCTGCTGTTGCTGCTGCAGCAGTTGCTGCTGCTGCTGTTGCTGTTGCTGCTGCTGCTGTTCCTGCTGCTGCTGCTGTTGTTGTTGCTGTTGCTGCTGTTGCTGCTGTTGTTGTTGTTGCTGCTGTTGTTGCTGCTGTTGCTGCTGCTGCTGCTGTTGCTGCAGTTGCTGCTGCTGCTGCTGTTGCTGCTGTTGTTGTTGCTGCTGCTGGTGTTGCTGTTGCTGGGCAGCGAGCTGGGGCAGAAGCTCCAAGCTGGGCTGCAAGAGCTCTTGCAAGTGCAACGCCTGCAGCTGAACTGGTTGTCGCTGTTGCTGCTGCTGCTGCTGCTGTTGTTCCTGCTGCTGCTGCTGCTGCTGCTGTATCGACGGACCCTCAGGCGGCAGCTGTAGATGGCTCATCAGATTCTGCGTAAGAAGTCGCTGCTGCTGCTGTGCATGCACGGGCTGCAGTGCTTGCTGCCCCAGCTGCTGCCAGGGCTGCTGCTGATTTGGTAGATCCTGTTTTATTTGCTGCTGCGGTGCTGCTGCTTGTGTCTGCTGCGTTGAGTGCTGCAAGTGCTGCTGCTGCTGCTGCTGCTGCACGTTCTGCTGCTGCTCGCGTTGCTGCTGCGGCTCACGTGTCTGCTGCTGCCAGGTTGGGCCCTGCAGCATGGGCTGCTGCGGCTGAACAAACTGGAGCTGCTGCATTTGCTGCTGCTGCATTTGCTGCTGCTGCACTTGCTGCTGCTGCATTTGCTGCTTCTGCATTTGCTGCTGCTGCAGTTGTAGCTGCTGCATTTGCAGCTGGTGAATTTGCAGCTGCTGCATTTGCTGCTGCTGCTGCTGCTGCTGCTGCTGCTGCTGACGAAGATGCTGCTGAACGCTCAGATCTCTCTGCAGCTGTAGCTGTTGCAGTGGCAGCCCTTGGCCTTGTCGCAGCTGCTGCTGCAGCGGGTACAGCCTTCTTTGCTGCAGCTGCTGCTGCTTCTCGTGCTCAATTTGCAATTGCTGCAGCAGCTGCTGCCGCTCTGCTGGTGTTGCACTCATAAATGCTCTCTGGCTTGCATTCAAGGGGCTTCCGTCGTACGGCTGCTGCAGCAGCTGGTGTTGCAGCAGCAGCTGCTGCTGCTGCTGGTGCTGCTGCTGCTGCTGCTGCACGGGAACATGCAACGCTGCAGCTGAACCTGCAGCAAGAAGAAAGCTTCTTAATTCGTGGGGCTGAGGGATATTGTGGTGCTGCTGTCTGCTGCTGATTGTGTCCTGCTGCTGCCCGCGTTTAGCAGCAAGGAAAGCAGCAGGCCGCGGCGCTTTAAACTCTTGCACCCCACACTGAGACTGCCACTGCTGCTGCTGCTGCTGCTGCTGTTGTTGTTGTTGTTGTTGGTGTTGTTGTTGGTGTTGTTGTTGTTGTTTCTGCAGTTGCTGGTGCTGGGACCATGCTGCTGTGTTGGGGAATGTGCCAAACGGCTGCTGCTGCTGCTGCTGTTGTTGTTGTTGTTGCTGCTGCTGCTGCTGTTGTTGTTGCTGCTGCTGTTCCTGCTGTGCTACCTTTGCCTGCGCTTGATGCAGCTGCTGCAGGTGGAGCTGCTGTTGGGTTGGCTGCTGAGCATGCAGCAGCCCAGCACTTACTGATGTAGCCTGCAGCGTTTGCTGCCCCTGTTGCAAGTGCTGCTGCTGCCGCATCGGGCTCTGGATCGACCCCACACCTTGCTGCTGCTGCTGCTGCTGCTGCTCCCTCGGTAGCTGAAGCAGCAGCGGGTGAGCTCCGCCGTTCTGTGCAGCCTGCTGCAGCACACCTGTGGCTTGATGCTGCAGATGCGAGGCTACTGCAAATGCTGCAGACAGTTTTCCTTCTACTGACCCGTTGCTGGGATGGTGATGCTGCTGAGCTTGGGCTTGCAACGGATGCTGCTGCTCCTGCTGCTGCTGCATATGCTGCTGCTGCAGCTGCCGCTGCTGCTGCTCCTGCTGCTGCTGCGCATGCTGCTGCTGCAGCTGCCGCTGCTGCTGCTGCTGCTCTTGCCCGTACGCCTGGAAATCAAGCATCAGATGCTGCATAGGAAGTTGTTGATGTTCGTGGTTGTCTCCTGCTGCGCTTCCATTCTGCTGCTCAGGCTGAAGGACAGGGGGAGGCAGCGAGTGGAGCTGCTGCTGCTGCAGCAGGCGTGCATGCGGGCGTTCGGGGGTCTCCAAGTAGTCATGAGACTGAGGCGTCGCCGCTGCTGCTTGTTGCTGCGAGAGAGTAGAGATCTCGTGCTGCTTCTGTTCCTCTTGAAGTTGGTTGACAGTTTGCTGCGCATGCAAAACGGGCTGCTGCTGCTGTGCTGCTGCTGAGTCTGGTGAAGAGTGAAGAAGCTGCGTAACACACTCCTGCTGCAGTGCTGCTGATGTGGCTGTGTGAGTGTGTTGTTCAAGTACAGCATCGTTTTGCTGTCTCTGCTGCAGCATCTGTTGCTGCAGTAGGAAGGTAGTTTGCTGCTTTGACAGACCGTCGCGCTGCAGCAGCTCTTGCTGCTGCTGTTGTTGCTTGCTTCCTTCTTGTGTCTGCTTAGATTTAGAGCTTACTTCAGCAGCTTTCTGCTGCAGCAGCAGCCGCAGCTGCTCCTGCAGCTGTCTCTCTCTCAATCCTTGAAGCCCCTTCTCTGGTCTGCGGTGTTCACCGAAATTGTATGGCTTTTGATCCTGCAGCAGTTGTTCCTTATGAAAATCCCGTATAGTCTTTTGCTTGCGAGGCCCCTCATCCTCTCCCCCGCCCCCCTTCTGCCGCTGCTGCTGCTGCTGCTGCTGCTGTTGCTGTTGCTGTTGCTGCTGCTGGTGCTGTCCATTCTCTGCATCGACCTCAAACCTCAGCTGCTGCAGTTGATTGAATCCCCCAAGATGCTCTGTGTCTACAAACTTGATGAGCTTCCTCTTTGTTTTTTTTGGGGGGATATGACATCCTGCTGCAGTCATCGATTTTCTGTATTGTTGTTTTTCTTCTACGATTTTCTTCTGTCTTTCTTTCTCTTGTTGTACAAGAAAGCTCTCTTCTTCATGATTAAGAAGCATTTGTTGCTGCATCACAGCATGTATATCTTCCTCTGTCATTGGATTTGCATGCACCTTTCTAAGGTACTCTGGAAGCCTTGGTTGGGGGGGATGAGAGGGATGAGGAAGACGCGGAAACCCTAACATATCTTTGACTCTACGAATCAGAAGCTCTACCTCTCTCACTTGTCTTCTTCTAATGTCTGTTGTTTGTAGACTATGAAGATGTTTTAGTTCTTCGCCTTGTTGCATGTGTCGCTGCTGCTGCTGCTTCAACTGCTCCCTAGACACCCCAAGCTGTGCCCTCAGCTGCTCCTCCTGAAACCCCCTCAGTCGTTCTAGCTGTTCTTCGTGTCTCAGCCACACTTTCTTCAGCTCCTTCTCCTGCTGCTGCTTCAGCTGTTCGATTTCATGCAGCAGAATTTGATCAGGTATAGATGATGGCTCGCCGCCCTTCGTATCTTCAGGCTTCTCCCCCCATGTAGGGAGCTGCTGCTCCCTAGACAGCTGCTGCTCTTCTAGAGTCTGTGGTGGGAGATATGCGACGCTTTCTTCCTCCTTCTCAGTAGGATAGTTATGTGGTGGCTCGTTCGGTAGCTGTAGGAGGAGCAGCTGTAGCTGCTGCTGTTGCTGCTGTTGCTGCTGCTGCAGTTGTTCCTCCTCGTGTTGGTCCTGCTGATATTGCTGCTGGTGGTGTTGCTGCTGCTGATATTGCTGCTCAGGCGGCAGCAGCAGATGAGGCAGCTGTATGTTGGGTTCCTGCCGGAAGGAAGGCTGCAACTCCTGCAGCAATGCTGCTGGGGGGGAGCCTTCCTGCTGCACTACTACTTCAACCGCAGGATGCAGACTAGGCGCATCCTGAGGCACGAACAGATGCTGCCGCTGCTGCATGAGCTTCTCCATCTCCTCGATATCACGTCGTACAATTTCTAGCTGCTGCTGCTGCTCCAACAATATCATGTGCTGCTGCGACTGGGATCGTCGCTGCTGCTGCTGCTGCTGTCTTTGCTGCAGCCGATCGTGTCTGGCTTGCCTCTGCTGCTGCTGTCGTTGATGCGGAGTACGCCTTGCCTGTCTTGAACTGCGTTGTGGTATTCGATGCTGATCTTGCTGCTGTTGCTGCTGCTGTTGCTGCTGCAGTTGCTGCTGCTGCTGCTGCTGCTGTGGATGCTCTAATGAAAATGTCGACATCGCTTGCTGAAGTGTAGTGGCCTCTAGCTGCATTTGCCCTAGCTGCAGCCTCTGGAGCTGCTCATGAGGCTCTTGTTGTTGCTGTTGCTGCTGTTGTTGCTGCTGCTGCTGCATCTGCGATACGAGTAGCTGATGATGCAGGTGTTGTTGCTGCTGTTGATGAAGTGACGGCTGGGGCTTCGAGGGAGTCTTCCTTCGGCGATCCGGTTGTGCTTGTTGCTGCAGTTGCTGCTGCAGACATGGATGTGCTTCGAGTTGCTGCTGCACTTCGTCAAGCTGCTGCCCCATCGAAACGCCCGACCCTTCCGGCTCCTCTGCTGTAGCGCTAACGTGATTTACTCGCTGCTGCTGCTCCAGCTGCTGCTGCTGCTGCTGCTGCTGCCTCTCAGCGGCAGACGCTCGACTCCCCTCCATAGGACTGCCTTCAGCAACAACAGAGAGGGGGCAAGACGCCAACCCAGCAGGCGCCCTACTTTGGCGTTGCCCCTCACGTTTTCTTATGGGGCTCCTCTGCATGCAGCTGGAAGGAGCCTCTCGCTGCTGCTGCTCCATCTGCAACGCCACAGCTAAGATTGCTACTACTACTGCTGCTGCTGCTGCTGAGGCGGCAGCTCTCTGGATGGGTTCTTCTCGATATGCTTGTCAAGGACTGCACATAAGGCCTTTAACACTCCTTCGTGCTTCTTGTTAAGCTCTAGGTGAAGCAGCAGCTGCTGTCTCTGAGTGAAGGACAACGGAGGTGCTGCAGTGACACTTCTGGCTGCTGCTGCTGTTGCTGCAGCGGTTGCTGCTGTTCGTGAAGCAGGTGTCTTTGCGATTGCCCCTCCTGAAGGGGAGGCCAATGCAGTTACGTTAGAAGCCCGTGCACTGGCTGCAGCTGCTTCTGCAGCTTTCTTCTCAGCCAAACACGCTAACCTCCTGCTGCTTCTTGTCCTCAAGGCGGGAGAGTGGCACTGTATAGAAAGACGCTGGGAGCCTCGCTGCTGCTGCTGCTGCTGCTGCTGCTGCTGCTGCTGTCCACCTTTCCTCTGTTGCTGATGATGCGAGCCCTCTGTTCTAGGTGTGCTGCGAGGGTCACAATGTCTGAGCAATGTTTCGTATAAAAGACTTGGAAGCAAATTTGTGGTTTGCAGCAAAGTTTCATACGAAAGGTGCATCTGCTCCTGCAGAGAAAGCAAAAAGGGCCAAAGCTTGTCAGGACACCCGAGGCTGTAGTGACTGGTTTCGCTGAGATCGTTTTCTCTGCTGCTGCTGCTGCTGCTGCTGCTGCTGTTGCTGTTGTTGCTGTCCTTATACTCGTCGCCGCTGTAGATGCTGCTGCTGTTTCCTCTATTTGTGCTGCTAGAACTCCCGGCAGCACACGTTTCCAGTTCTAGGTCCTTGTAGAGACTCAGGATACCATGGAGGGCTTCAATTTGAATACTTATCTGCTGCAGCAAATTGCAGTGACGACGAGCTGCCCTGCAAGGGGTCAGAAGCTCTGGTGGGTTAGCCACAGTGACAGCGGCTTCTGCGGTTGCTGCAGCTTGTGCTGCACAACAGAATAAATCGCTTTGCAGCTGAGCAAGTTTGTACAGCTCCGAGGGGGTAGTATCAGCACCCCTTCCAGATACAATCGGTGGTGTGATAGAAGTAGAAAAGCCTTCACACTTCTCTGATTGTGTGCAGGTCTGTGTAGACGATGGGCTGTATTCGAGGGTTTCCGGTGAAAGGTGTTGGCGACGTAGTAGCTTAGCTGTATTTTCTGCAGCCGCAGCAGCAGGTAAGCTATTTGCTGAGGGAGCAGAAGATGCGCCAGCAGCAGAAAAGACTTCACTTGAAGAAGTAGCAGTAGACTGCTGGCGAGCAGTGTCCTGAGTGGACTGCCGAGAGATGTTCCAGGGAGTCAACCTACATGCTGCTGCAGGGGAAGAAGGAGGCTGCGAGTTGTCGGAGGGCACAATCCTCAGGGTCGAACGCAGGGAGGGTTTTGCTGAGGTATTCCTGTTTCGTTGTTTGACTAGAGTACAGCGGGCCTCTCCGTTTGCACAACTAGCAGCAGTGTGACCCTGCTGCTGTGGTTGCTGCTCCAGCGGTGGCCGCGGATTCATAAGCGTAGCCAAGCCTTACACTGTTCAAACCACAGCAAGGCTATCCGCAGGCCACAGACCACGAGGACAGAAGGCCTCGAGTTGCTTCGCCTCTGCTTCAGTGGTCCTTATCCGTATAAGGAAAGTAGAAATTGCATCGAAGCAGGTTGGATGCTGCCGTGCAACACCATTAACAACTAAACATATTAGACGTTCATAGCGCCTGAAAAAAAATACAGTGATTTTTCACCGTACAAGGCGCAAGTTTAACAGACACACTCTGGTCTCCTGGGGCCTTGAATGCCCACGAGAAGACGCCAACGAAGTCCTCCGCAACCAGGGACCACCGAGCTCTCTGTCAACTCTAGTGGATGGAAAAGACAAAAAAAGTCGAGGTGGGACAAGAAAAGAAAGCTTTAGAAAACTGCCGCGACCCGTGTACAGGCTTTTCTCCCTTGAGGGTCACCTGCGGGTGACCGGCAGCTGCAACCGGACTTTCGAAGGCGCCCAAGGAATGTGCCAAAAGTTAATCGAGCCTTACTTCGCTGTCAAAACAAACAAAAAGTGAGACTGCAAATGAAACGGAAACCTGCAAACTGCTTACTGACAGCCCCTGGTGGACCCGAAACTGCTGGACTGGTCTGGGCTTGTGCTATGTGTGGGCGGCCACAGAAAAGCTGCCACGGAAACTAGAACTTCGTAGCAAAGATAGAAGGCTTTTTTTATTTCATCACATCCGAATGTCAGGTATGAAGTCATAGCACAATACATGGCTTGAAAACAAAAATTTCCCTTCGTTCAATTACTTAAAGGCGAGTATCGCATTACCCGTATTCTGCAGTTCCCCGATGCGGTTTGGCTCCAACAAACCGCACATCTGAAGGATATAAAATTTATCCAGTTCCTTTACCTTGAAGTGTTTTAATTCTGTGCGTTGGATTGGCTCTTCATGGCTGTGGTCCTCATTCGGTGCCGGGGTGCCGGATGTACAGTGGCTTCATGACGAAAGTGAAAGCCCCCTTGGTGTTGCTTCGCTACCTGAGGACCCATCTCCTGGCTTTTGACTGTGTACTGATTGCTAATAAGAGTGAAAGAAGCAATCGTTTGGCCTACATGGCCCTAGGGGCAAAGGGGCAACACACACCGGCTGTCTGGCGCATTACTATTTTGCCCTACGCCACATCGGTGCGTCAACAACAACCTGCAGACAAAAGTACGATATATAGTTTTGGGAGCAACAATCATGAAAGGGTACCCACAGGGCTGTGGTCATCTGATCGCATCCCCTAAATCCCGTGTTTATGCCAATCAGTCAAACCTTGCTGCTTACCCTGCCCGAGCCCCTTCGCTTGATGGCATCTCCCCTAAGCAGGTACAAGCCGGCTGTACAATCCGACAGGTCCTGTAACTGTCTACGTAGGAAGGAAATCTCAGACTGCCGCTCATGGCACCTGTTATACCGAAGAGGAAGTCCTGCACTGCCTTGAGATCAGGCGTTCTGACGGCCAAAACGAACCAAAAAGGGGTTCAAGCATTAGAAAAAAAAAGAAGCAAACCAAGTGGTGCGGAAGCACTTTAATCTGGATATAAAAGCCACTCCCCTCGTTTGGGCGTGAGTGTAACGATTACCGCCATCGCGCCGAGGCCTCGCATCAACACTCAGCTGCAGGTGCGATGTACCAGAGAGAGGCTTTGCTCCTCCAATCACGTTGCACTGCCTCAAGTTACTGAACTATGAAATCCTACTCTGCCCCGTTTGATGATAATTGGGGGTTGGCGCCTCCACTTCACCTAAGGCAGCTGCTGGCAGCGGGATGATAGCATACAACAGGGGAATTGTGTGAATATATAACACTTCGATTTGCTTCCCTTATCGCCCCACAAATGACTCTCACTGTGCTCGAGGCCCTTTTCAGCGCATGGCGCTTTGCTGAACTGCCGCGGCGCCGTCATCTCCATGCCGCATCCCGTTAGTAGCATGTCTATCATTTCTCACCAAAACTCATTTGCCATGGTGGAGTGTGCTTGGTATTCAAGATGAATCCCTGATGTTTCCGAGCTGGCCTCCCAGCTCGGAGGCTAATGCAACTATAGAAACGCTAGTTCAGGCTAGCGCAGGCCTTCCTGCAAAATGCTTGAGGTTTACTGGTTTCAAATGTAGGCTGTTCGTAGTTCGGTGCATGCAACATATTCTGCAGACTCAACTGGTGTTTCCAAGGGCTACTAGACAAACTTAAGCTCACGTGGTAGCTCCATCCCTACACAGTTGAAAGGTCTGATGTCCAATAGCCGTTGAGGATCCCAACAAAATTTTCAGCATCGACGACCCTTGAAAATATGTTCCTCCCTCCTACTGGAACAATTTCAGGTCTGCCCACCGCCTGAGCGCGTCCCCTACCTTCGTCTCAGTAGACACGGCGGTGGATTTCGCCAGGCATCATGCGGCACAGATAAAAAAGAGATTATTATATTGTGAAACTCGGGCAAGGAAAATGGAAAGGACTGTATAATCTATTCCCGCTGCCCTAATACAAAGGGCTGCGGGAGCGAATCGAAGTCTGGCCAACGGTGCTCCGGCCGCTCCCCCCCGCACTGGTCAATAACGAGTTGTGTATCTTCATTTCGGGCGATTCCATCAGTGATCATATAAAGCAGTGTTAAGTTAAGGAAGAACCTCAGAATTAGTAAATAGAAGGTATTCGGGAAGAATTCCGGTTGTCCTTCTCTGCACTGGTGTGTGGAGTGCCAGACCACTGCTTAAAGACTGCTGGGATGCGAACTGCGTTTTGGTGGAGGCATCTTCTCTACTACTTCTTCTAGTTTGTGTGAAACACACTAAAAACGTGGAATCAAAGCAGGCTCACCCCCCAGTTGCCTCCGCCCATGTGCATTGCAGGTTTGGTTTCGGGACTCTTCGGGGGCCAGCGTTGCACATAGTGAACGGGCGTGGGGTGTATCATTCAGGATAAGGATACTGAGTCGAGGGCCTTATATTCTTTATCAAGTTAAGGGACGTTAAGTCCTTCCAACAGTTGTCTAACGTAACCTGTGGGCAGAGACGGGGCTATGCAACACTTGCCCGATATAGAGGTTGGCTCCGGGGACATGCTTACTGAGCGGGACACTTTTGGGGCTCCCCCTGATCTGCAACGACTGGGGGAAGCAAGAGGGAGACAGAAAATTCTGGGGAGCATCCGGCGGTCGCCGACCACTTGTGTAAGCAGAGCATGGGCAGTGCTGTTAACGGCGCTGGCAGTTGCAACACTCTTGACCAAGTGTTTCCGTGTCTTTGGTGGCTGGAGCAGATATGAAGATCGGGGAAGACGGCTGGCAGCTGGCAATTCTGAACCTCCAGATGACCCTGATACACGGGCCATCGTTGACCTCTGTCTCGAGATGGAAGAAATCGACCCCGTAAGACCTTTCCGTCCTTTGCCACCCTTGGGTGCAACGGCAACGGCAGGAACGGCGCTTGGAGGGGCGCCACAGACATTAAATCCTTGCAGGTTTGCTTATCAGGCACCTCAGAGTGACCTGGCACCTCAGCCCACAGGACCATGGGGTTTGCAATCCCGCTCTCTGCTCGGCCCTTCTCATGGAGTGGTTGTGAATTCTGCGCCGGCAACTTTTGGGGCGGGGACTGCATTGACATATTCTGCCCCACTGTATAGACTCTCACAGGAGACAGGCCCGTGTACTGGGACAAGGGTGACCTGGATTTCTGGCCAAAGGCAAGGGGTTCACCATTCCAGGCCGCACGTACCTGCGGGCCACGCGCTAGGGCAGGTAGGGGGCCCGGCTGGTAAAGGCGCTTCCACAGTATTATATTCTAGGACTCAACATTTGGGCTTCGCTGGAATGTTCCAAACGCGTGCGTGTTCGGCGTGGAGCAGAGCACTACCAACAGAAGGGCTTCGGCAGGAGCCAACTCCTGTTACCAAGCCGAGCCCATGTAGGCCCCCACAAGTATCCAGTTCGGTTGAACCTTCAGATGCAGCTTGTCACACAGATGAATCAGATCCTGAAGAGGGGCCTTCAAGTGGACTAAGGACACTGCCTACAGCGAGTACGCAGGCCGCACAGCAAGAGAATGCAAAAAAGAGGAAGTGGGGTCCAGAGGGTTTGTCAAGTACTTCAGTGGTGACAACGCATGTGTCGACGCCTGCACCCAAGAAGAGAGCCACCAGCTTATTAGAAGAGCTGTTATTTCCTCCGGAGACCCCTGAGTCATTACAACCTGTTGCATTTCCCAATCCAAAACAACATCTCTTCTACCGGCTTCCGAGGCTGACTCCCTCTGCGGTCAGGACGAGCTTTTGTGTCCCATTTGCATTTTCGAGCAATAAACTGCTAACCGTCCCATATTATGGTATATTGGCCCTGCGTAACTTTCTGGCAAAGGAGGCCGTGATCGGAAAGGAGGTGACTTCGGCTATTCGAGCGTCCGAACGACTTGTAAATTGCCTGTTCCATTATCATGTTGACACTGTTACCAATTTAAAACCACACGAGGCAGTTCGTGTCCTGGGGATTCGTTACTTGGCATTGGATGGGCTTGTAGCCATGCTGGACTTGCTAGGGGATGCAATGCATGCAGACGATTGGTGGGACGGACTTGTGGGGGTGATTCCATCTGACGTGCGCTATAATTCTCCGTATTTATCCCTCCCCCTACGGAGCTCGAATGCTCTTCTTGCGATAAAGCTAAGCGACGCAATCGGGAAACTGAAGCAACGACAGCGTCTAAGTGCCGGTGATACAGTTGAGCTGAAGCAAAGCCTGTTTTGCAGATACTGTTCTCCTGCGTATTTCAAAAATGCCAAATGGAACGCTTGGCGTGAAGATGACTCTGTGTCTTTAGAAGCGTCTTATGAGCAAGAGTGGACTGCCGCTCGAGAACGTCCGGTTGAAGAGGAGAACAAAACAAAGTAAGGATCCTTCACTTGGATTGCATGGCCGATAGTGGAGGCTTATTGTGTGTCCACTGATAGTTACCGGATTCACCGTCGTTTGAATACTAATGAACCAACAGGCTCGTGTTTGAGCACCCACGCAGAAAGCGCGGCAGACGTATCAGCCATAGGTTTCGCCGCCAGGAAGTGTAAGGTTCGTCGAGCAACCGTATGTGTTCGTTGACCGCATCATAGGCCAGCGTGGTCACGCGACAAAACGTACAGAGAAGCAACTGCTTCAAAGGATTTGTTTTGTATCGTTAATCAACCCCCTTTCAAGTCTAGGGTACTTGTTCACATTAAACTCCATTGGTTGGTGTACTGACGTTACCCGTGATACGGTATTTCGCAGTAGGACACTAGTACGTTGTCTTGTTTATTGAAGAACACGGCATTAGTTTCACTGCCATGTGCGCACCGTCCACTGTACGAGGTTCAGCGAAAAGCTTGAAAGCAACTCCGGTAGGCAGAGGTTCCTGTAGTGTTAGCCTTGATCTTCGGGGGAACTTTGTTCCGTATATTTATAGAGGCTTCCCTGTTTTTTGTAGATAGGACTATAGATTGCCCTTCACCCGGCCTTGGTCTTCCGGTGGAGGTCATGCTTCTCCGGCTTCCCACGAGAATTTACCTAACGGCAAATGCTCTGAACAGTTGCTTTTGGCTTAGCCACGTTCTACGCGTAGCTCGCCTACCTACCGCTCTGTTGCTACCATTTTTTCTCCAGAACCGCGCACTCCGTTCAAGGTAACCGCCCCTTTGGCTCCGGTTTGGGGGGTGTAAGCCTGCTGCGGTGGCAGCATATTTGCAAAATTGATATGACTTCATGTACGTCCCGATAACCAATGTTCGTATTTCGAACAACACCCTGCGACAGTTTCTGTAAGTATACAACAAATATTTTGAATTCACCGCAACACCCCCAGCAGCCTTGAGAAAACGAATTTGGAGTACTTGTGCTGCAATGCTCACTGTTAAACCGGAAATGCTGACCCCACGAATGACCTTCAAAGGTGCAGAGCTGATGACTAAACACGCACACACCCACACCCACACACACACACACACACACACACACACACACACACACACACACACACACACACACACACACGCACACACACATACACACACACACACACACACACACACACACACACACACACACACACACACACACACACACACACACACACACACACACACACACACACACACGCACATACATACATACATACGCACACACACACACACAGACACAACACATGCACACACACACACACACACACACACACACACACACACACACACACACACACACACACAACACATGCACACACACACACACAACACGTGCACACACACACACACACAACACATGCACACACACACACACACCCTATATATATATATATATATATATATATATATATATATATATATATATATATATATATAGATAGATAGATAGATAGATAGATAGATAGATAGATAGATAGATAGATAGATAGATAGATAGATAGATAGATAGATAGATAGATAGATAGATAGATAGATAGATATCCATGCGTAGCGCAAAGCAGTAAGGTGCTGAAGTGTGTCCCATGTGAGTAACACTGCTGTACGTGCCCTCGCCCGTCTAGCATGTTTCACCAACTGCAACACCATTTTCAGAAGGATTTCCACTTCGACATACAGCGAGGCCCTTTTAACATAGGAGGGGGAAACTGGCGTGGGATAGCTTGTTACAGAATCAATAGAGAAGGAAGCTGGGAAGCTTACCGGCCTTAACACTGAACGCCATTTGCCACTGAAGTGCTCCTTTGCCGCAATGAGCCGCCGTATGCAAGTACATTCCAGCACCAACTTGACTGCAAAGGCAACGGACCAAACCGAGCTGCCCGGTTCCCCTTCTGTTTAAGCATTTCCAATGCTGGAAGTAGTTACTGATGGGTGATATATGTGTCGGCTATCGGTTTTTGCGTTCGTTGTCACGGTGCACGTTGGTATTGGGCAGTTTGTGATGCACCGGACGAGACTACATATGGCAGAGCATGGGCAGATATTCAGTCACCAGCGTTGCCGCTTGCAGCAATCGCCCTCAAGGGAGGGGCAACTATAGCGACGGCACCAGCACTGTGTGGTGTCGTGAACTGTGCAGTTCAACTTGTTTCACGCGGTGGCCACCCCTATACCAAGAAACAATAAATAATTAAGAAATGGCATCGACTCTCCCCATATAATGCTTAAAGATCACTCAGCTTACCCTCAGGCTACCCTATTACTTAAACTATTACTTAAACATCTTTCTTCGTCCACATTAGGTCTTGTCTCAAGCTCAGTATATCCTCTACGCAAGCAATAACTAACCGTCCTTCCAGTCTCCAGGCCTCCAGAGCATAGAAACACATGGTCCTGAGGGCGGGGAGGAGAGAATATCCCCGCTGAGTTGTAACAGAAAGTGCTGTAACACCCCTCGCAACGCAGCCCCACCACCGCCATAAGCTTACTTTCGGTACCGGTACGTGCACCAATACATGTATGCATGCTGGCCATTGAAATCGTGTAGGTGTTTAGCAATTGTATACTGTGTCAATTTTGAACTGAGATGATCTTTATGTGCAACTGTAGCGGGAGTGCCTTACAGAAGCATCTGTAGCATTTTCTGTTGCAATTCCTGAAGCTTACAAGCCGCTGTGCCTCCATATCAGTCCGAGGCCCTTGTGCCGCAGCGCTCTGGCCTCTTAGGAACCGGGCGGGAGGTTAGATGCTCTTCTAGAGCACTTATCCTACGAGCATTGACTCCACTGCTGCTCATAACGAACATAAGCTACAGTGGAGAACTCTCGCTACAAGCGTTAGCGCCACCTATTCGTTGCCGGGGTGTGATATGGCGTGCGAACATTACCCCGCAACCGATAAACCAGCCGCAGAACACCGATTACTCGTGAGGGTTCTCTATTCGAAAAAAAAGAGAGAAGCACTTCCTTGCTTTCCTAAAAGTCCTCGTCTAAGGGTCACCGTTGCCCTCTTTTGAGCAATGTAGATTGACCATGCTTTCCCTCTGACGTTATGCCAACCAAAGGCTGGGCACTTCGTTGCAATGAAACAAACACAGAATCGACAGCATATATAGACGAGAATATCTTTACAAGAAAAGCAATCTATGCAGAATGCCAACGCTTTTTCGGGCGGCTCAGATATGACGACTACCCCGAAGAGGATGCAAGTTGCGGCTATATCTAAGTAATGTTGTCGCTTTTCCAGAGCACGCCTGAACTACAGAAGCTCCTCAAGATGAGCTGTAATGTGAATATAGTCCGAGGCCTGCAAGGGAACGGGCTGTGGTGGAACTGAATTCCCTCAGTTCTGCCACAGCTGTTCCCTTGCCGAAGGGAGCTATCAATAGAGAACTGCGTGAACAAGTAGCAATCCTTTCTGAGCAAATTCCCAACGATTGTCACCGATATTTTATATCGTGGTTCACAGCAGGCTTGTTTCCCGGAGAGAGGCAATCGGTAACTGAGAGGACCGGTGAGAGACAACTCACGGACGTAAAGGTGGAACTCGGGAGATGATGGAGAACCTAACGAAACAAATGGAGGAAAGGCCTCGATTCGGCTCCCCAGATAAGAAGGAAGAAGACGCCTTCGAACTGATGATGATATCTGATGCGTGAGCATCTGGGCTGTGGCCGCTAGCCCATGCAATAAAAGGATAGGTCCATCAAATAAAGATTATTAAGAGAGAGAAAGCGGCTCCCTGAGAATCCAACAATCAGAACGCCGGAGGCTGCGAAGAGAGCGGCATATGTGGTTCATTTAAAACAAGAAGAGGGTGGCCATAATTCGAGATGACAGACACGCGATAAGGGGAACTGAACTGAGAAAGCAAGAATCCGAACACCGCCTTCAGCGGAACACAAAAGCCAACAACGAAATGCCCTGGGCCCCTTTCCGTGTCGGGCCACAATATGGCTGGAAGAGGTGACAGTATCACCTCTCTTCTTGCCTAGGTTAGTAGTAATGCCAGTGGGCTGCTAGCGTTACTACCATATAAACCGTATAGGCTGCACAGTGGGTCTGAGGTCTGAACATATGGATAGGTGCAGCGTGCCTTATTATTCGTTAGGCCAGCCTCTACAACTAAGCCTTTCCGACGGCATACAGAACAAGACGACTGGCTAAGTATGGGTGTCACCAATAACTCGTGATGATACTTGGCTTATACGTTGAAGCTAATTTTCACGGTATTATCCTAGCCATGCCGCTGCTGACTGAGTGGAGGGTGCGCATGCGACCTCCCGAAGACACCGCTTAGGTCCACATTCCGGGAAACACTGCATCTGCAATTTCTCCAACACCATTCGCGCTCTCTACTGTAGGATTGGTGGAATCAGCCTCCCAAGAAGAAACGAGAGAAACGGCTCTTAGGCAGTGTAGAGGAGGTGCAAAAAGCGACGGCGAAATGCATGCACACCACCGTGATCCTACGAAGACTGCTGTTTGGGGGAAACGATCCAGGCAGCACCTGAAGGAATGAACTACAACACACATTTAAAGAAACCCTTCGCATAGGTACTAAATAACAAGGGACTGGTAGTGGGCCTGCCACTCACTGAGCGCCCAATGCTGCGCATCGTGATCACTCCAGGACGAGCCCTTGTCCTCAGCTTCCATTGGTAAAGTTTCATCACCTTTGGCATGCCCGATTTTCTTGCGATCTTGCGAATCAATTCGAAGCGGAGCGCGAAAGCTTCCATAGTTCGATGCCCTCCGGAAAAATGGTACCTCTACGCAGGCCCAATTGCCATTGCCGTCTCTAGCCTTCTCATAAAGAAGATGCCAAGAAGATGCCAAGAGCAACTATAGATTTTCGGAAGGATTCTGAGAGCCTCAGAGAGGCGCAAGACCTATTGCATATATCACAAGGAAAAATAATGGGAGGAGAAGAACACATATATAGATGGATATGAGTGTAAATTCGCACCCTGCTCTGCAACAGCCACCAAAAGGGAAGTTAAAGCAGTCATTTAGGCATTCGCAGATATGAGTTAGATAGGTACTGTGCACCTACGTTGCGCAGGCCAGAGTTTCACGTAGTGTCAGCTGAATGACTAGGCTATTCACTACATATGAGGGCTGTTCCGGGAAAATTTTAAGGCGAGGTCTCTTTCATTTGATATAGAATCCGTGACTACAGTCACTGCTGTATAGAGGCTTTGTAGGCTCCAAGCGGTCGGAGCCGAACGCCCGCATGGGCCTGCGCAACGGCATAGTGCTACCTGATACCTCTTGCACTTATGTTGAGCCCGCGTTTGCTGCAGTTGTTGAGCCATTTCTTAACTTGTATCAGGATGTCTCAGGTCGAGACGTACATGCACCTATGCAACGGAAAGATCCTAAGAGATAACCTAGGCTCGGACCCGCAATGGAGAGGGTTACTATAGTAATCAGTGAGTGAGTTGGGTGTAGAAGAGGAGGAAACACCCACCGTTCCGTCGAAGGGACTTTTCCACGGGAAGTCAAGGTATACTCATACGGCATAGTCATGACGGCGTCTGACGACCCGTGGCACAAGTTTAACTTTAGGATGGTGCCTGAAGACGACAGGCTGAACAGCAACCAGCAGATGCGGCATGAGCTGCTGCAAGCGACACAGAGAGGGGAGGAGGCAAAGGAGGGGACGGACTCCGCTTGTAGAGGGTACGATGGCAGAGAGGACTGACGTGTGTTATGAATGTAAGGGTACAGGGGTTCTGTGAGCAGTAGTGACAGGACCTAATGACATTCCAGTCCCCCCGGAGTGGGGGAAGAAGATAATAGGTGAATTCAGGCCCCGTACGATAGATGCTGCCGAAACTGAAGAGCAACCGCATACAGTGGCGGCCCAGCTAGAGGTGGAGGCCATTAGGGATAAAGTGGAAGAGATGCGGCATGTAGCAAAGGGCCTTTGCAGAAGAGATGCAAAGGGAACGGACGAGTCCGATTATCCGATTGATGAGAGTATAGTGACGCCATGGGGGCGTGCAGCTAGCGACCTAGCAGAGTATAGCAAGGGCAGTATACTGTGCAACGTGGGCACTACCGCTGGTCTAAGAGTAGATGCAGCTGGGGGCCACGGCGAGTCACTCTTAGATACGGAGGTCTCTAAGAGTTTCATTAGGCAGGAGAGAGTTGAACGTTTACAGCTGAAGGCACGGCGCCCTTCAAAAGAATGTATGCTTACACTGGTCAACAGCGAAGAGATGTACATTGGTCGTCTTGTCAAGAGATTCACGATGTGGGGTGGACGAGAGCGTTCCACGGAAGATTTCTTGTGTGCACTCTCTGAAGTTGTGTTAGGGCTTGACTCGTTGACTACGCAAAGAGTGGTGTGGTATCTTCAGTCGGATAAGTTGCGAACTCACGTGAATGAGACGTGCGGCGAGCTAACGGTAGCTCGGTCAAGGGAAAAGGGAACCATACTAAAGGAGTACGCCAGAGGACCATAACAGAGCAGGCATACGTCTTAATCGCCAGTTAGGTGGTGGGCATGTGGACGGAACAAGGTGGGGCCATCCCACGGCCGCCACCTTAGCGGTACCGGGCCTACACGAGTGCAGGGGCGAGGGTATCGATAGACTCTTTGGTTCAGCAAGCTAAGGCAAATGTTCATGGAATGTACCCCATACTAGCTTCTCCGGAAGCCCGAAATACAATCGGGGTATGCCGCATCGATGAGCAGCGAGGGGGACTGTACTATACAGGGATTGTTCTCTTCGCGCCCCGCCAGTCAGCCAAATCAGCAACCAAGCTCATAATAACTCAACAGCCGACAGAGAAGAAAACGGAGGACAGAGGCACAGCTCGGATACTTTCAATCTGGTGAATGGATGGTGACACCAGAGGTGCAGTCGATCTCTGGGGACATCCTCGAAGTATTGCGGGAAACTGGAAAGTCTTCCCCGGCGCAGGGGCGCCGCGAAATCGCCCTGACGATTATCACACCTTCCTTGTGCCCGTTTCGATTCGTGCTTACTCGCTGTCTGGCCTGTTGCTAATTTTTCTTGTTGTGAAGGGAGGGGGATTTATCCCGAGTAGGGGAGAAGTTGTAGTGCGCGAGCACTACAGTGGGCTCTCCGCTGAGTCTCTGGCGAATGAAATCGTCATAAAGCACATTATTAAGAATATTTCGTATTTGATGGTGAGCGTTTAGGCTGCTATTGCAGTCGAATGGGCAGCCTGCACCTACAGCCCATAGTATTTTGGGCTGGCGGTCCGGCGACGCTGGACTCTTGGAGGGTGAGGCGCGTGGTTCTACCCCCCTATGAGAACAAGACAAACGTTTTAAGGGAGACTCTTTAAGCAAAGACGTTTTAACAAACTGAATTTGAACTTTGAATAGTCAGAATTCGGTATTTAATGCTTTCTAGTGGGGTATTCGCAGAGATGAGTTAGCTACTTTCTGTGCACCTAAGTTGCGCAGGCCAGAGTTTCACGTAGTGTCAGTTGAGTGAGTAGGCTCTTCACTACACATATCCTTGTTGGATCGCAGGCTGACTAAGTGGGATTAAGCGAGTATTTAAAGACAGTATGCACTACAGTGTACTGTGTTAGCGCATGCAACAAAATCATTGATTGGGTGTGCATGCACAAATGATATGCCTAACCGTCTCTCCACTAGGCCAGGCACTTGGGCCGCTTCGCCCAGGGGGCTTGGAGGAAGAAAGGGAAAACAGCTTCTTTTTATGAAATTTTTCTTTAAGTATTTTATTGTATTGAAGCTCAAGACTGTCCTCCAATAAAATTTAGGACTCTCGTTACACTCCGTCTACGTGAGATGCTTGTCCTTCGCAAGTAAATCCGGTAGAGGGGAGGTGATGGGAGGGAATCCAAGAATGAACTTGCGGTAGTACGATGCGAGAGCGACGAAATTCTGGAAGTCTGTTAGAATTTACAGAGGAGGTGATCACGTCCAAAACGCCTCTATCGTCGTTGGATCTGGTTCCTGCTGTCGAGATATGAAACTGTAAGACACTACTACGTTTCATGAGAAACGAACAATACCCTGTCTTCACGAACGACTGATTTAAGCGAAACAGTCGCAGCGCACACCGAAGGTATTGCAAATGCTCATGCACACTCCGGCTGAACGCCAGCACCTTGCCTACCCGTCTCGCATTGATGACCGGCAAGGAGCCATGATTGGCTTGTCGCTGCAGCTTTGCAGGTGCATTAACGTGCCCAAAAGGCATACCGGTGTACTCTAGGTTATGCGAGCAGGTATAGAATGCAGTCGTGTGCCAATAATCAGCCTGTTTGGGGATTTGCAAAAGCGTGCCGGAGAAGTCATTTGACGAATAGACTGCCACCATTAGACGTCTGTGCACCAATTGCTGGTACTTATCGTTGTACCGGTCCATCAGCATCTTCCCTTGCTTAAGTCTTCTCTGTTCCGCTGTGTTCTGGTCCCTTGCAGACCTGGAAAAAAACCTGTATCGCAGAGCATTGCATGCGTTTGAAGTGCTCCAGGAAAGCAGAACCTTTACTTAGATGTAAAAGTCATCGCCTTACTCCCCCCTCTAATAGGGTATATCTGAATAGCAATGGCCGAGAGAAGTAAGGAGCGTCAGCGTCAGCATCGGGGCGTTTGTCATATGGGGATGGTCGGTAGAGACGGCAGCATTCTGCATGAATTATTCTTGGTGTAAACGCGCCTTTCGCTGCCTGGGATGCGGAGTTCGAGCTTGTTTCTCTTCGGCGAGGCTCCCAACCTTGGATTTTTGTAGTGCCGCCACTACAATGGGCCACGCGGTAGGGGCACAATGGGTATAATCAGATAAATTCGAAATAAAGCATTCTTAATAGGGATAATTGGCACAAAATGGGATAAGAGTTTGACGGTTGTCAGCGTTGGCGAGGTTGGGGGTGGCAGGCCGAAGGCTGACGCCGCAGCATCGCGGCACGGGTAGTGTAGCGCCGCGTCTCTTCAGGCTACATAATCTACCTCTGGTGCTGGCGTCGCAAACTAGAACCAGGTCAATTCATGCTCCTACTTTGAATAATTAGAGTTTCTAAAAAGAAAACATAAAAGGCCGTTAAACTACTTTTTTATATTCTAAATTATTCTAACGTTTTACAGTGTCCCCACATCGAGCACCGCAGTGCTCGTGCAGGGCGGGGGGGATGGCTGCGCCGCTGCGGGAGCGGCTGCCAGCCCCAGGTCCCCCAGCTAGCTAGCCCCCCGCCGGTTGACTGCTTCGAGTCAACTAGCAAACCTTAATTGACCTTTCGTTTTCTCCTCACTAAATTCTTTCTTGCCGAATTAGGAGCTTAAATCCGGGGTATTGTAGTGCCAGGCACTACAACTTCCCCCTTGGATGAAAACTTTCCTCCGCAACTTACTTCCTCTCATGTCGATATAGGTTGTTGGTCTTTGCTTCCTCTTCTCTTTTCCTTTTTTTTTTTTTTTTTTTTTTTTTTTTTTTTTTTTTTTTTTTTTTTTTTTTTTTTTTTTTTTTTTTTTTTTTGCTTTCAGGACTTCCTCTCAGGTCTATATAGGTTATGTATTGCTGTTGGACTTTGCTTTCGTTTTTCTCTTATCTCAGTCTTGCTTTCAGGACTTCCTCTTCTGTCTATATAGGTTGTGTATTACTGTTGGACTTTGCTTTCGTTTTTCTCTTATCTCAGTCTTGCTTTCAGGACTTCCTCTTCTGTCTATATAGGTTGTGTATTACTGTTGGAGCGGCTGCCGGGTGAAGGCCGCTCCACTTCCCTCCCTGGCGAGGAAGGGGAGGGCTGTTCGGGGACAGGAGGAATGTCAGGGGGGGCGGCGGAGGGAACTGTAGAGTGAGAGCGCTGCGTCTTGCGGAGCTGACGACGCCAGGCTCGGAGGAGGGCGGGGCAGTTAGTGAGGTGGGCAGCAGGCTCCCAGGTCGCTTGGTCTTCGGGATAGCCGCGCCACTTAACGAGGTATTGTGTAGATGGGCCGAGGCCGCGTTGGGCAAGGATATAATCAACTTCATAGACATCTGGTGGGCGACCTTCCGGGTCGGTGAGGGGAAGCCAACCGACGGCCGCCTCCTTGGAGGTCATCTGTGGGTCACGTGGGCGATCCGGGACAAGCTGTGACACGTGGAAGACGTTATGACAAGTATAAGTGGGGGGTAGGGCGACTCGATAGGCGACCTTCCCAACCCGGTCAATGATGGGGAAGGGGCCGCGGAAGCGTGGTTCAAACTTAGAACAGTGATTGAGAGGGGGAAGGTGGCGGCTACTGATCCATACCAGGTCTCCAGGGGAATATTGGACATCTCGGCGGTGGGCATCTGCGTGGAGCTTCTGTTGCCACTTGGCACGAAGAATGTGGCCGCGAGCGCGATCGCAAAGCTGCTGGAATAGCTTAGTCATGGGGGGGGTGAGGGTGGGAGCAAGGTTTCCAACAACATCGAGGTCAGCGGCAGTGATAGGGTTCTGACCGATCATGACCTCGAAGGGGCTAAGTTCGGTAGACGAGTGGCTTGTGGTATTGTAAGCGAGCTCGAGCGCCGGCAGGAGGCGCTCCCACTCGCGCTCGTCGGACTGAATATAAGTGCGCAGCATTTGCTCCAACGTACGATTGACGCGCTCGGTCTGCCCGTCAGATTGCGGATGATATGCAGAAGACATGGCGCGCTTGATATGGAACCGGTGGCAAAGCTGTTCCCATACGAGAGACTGAAAGCGAGGGTCGCGGTCCGAAATGAGAACGTCAGGGAATCCATGGTAGCGGATTAGGCGGTCGGCGAGGAGCTCAACGGTTTCCGCGGCCGACACTGTCTTTTTGGTTGGAATAAAATGGGCCATTTTACTAAGGGAGTCAACGAGGACAAGGATGGAGTCGTGGCCGCGGGGGGTGGGTGGGAGGTCAGTGATGAAGTCAAGGCTAACATGGCTCCAGCGGCGAGAGGGGACTAGGAGGGGTTGGAGGAGACCGGCCGGCTTTTGGGAGAGGGCTTTAGACGCGCGACACTGCACGCAAGACTCCACGTAGGCAGTGGTATACGCACGCATGCCAGGCCAGTAATAAAGCTTACTGAGGGAAAGAAAGGTCTTCTTCTGGCCACGGTGGCCCGCAGTGACATGGTCGTGGTGGCGGTAGAGGAGATGGGAGAGGAACTCGGGCAAGGAGGGAACGCATATTCGCCAAAGTCCGTGAATGCAGATGTGCAGATAGGGGTGGTGGAACCGGAAGGTATAACGGCGGCCTTGCAGCTCGTGTGGGACTTCAGCGCCGTCTTGCTGCTTGGCGGCCGCAAAGGCCGTACTGAAGTGGGGGCAGAGGGGGTACGCGTCAGCCCATCGCTGAGGGGTCAGTGGGTCCACGTCCAGGGTGAGGGAGGATGGAGGGTCGGGCGTTCGTGACGGTGCAGGTGGGTCTGAAGGAGGGGAATCATGGTCCGTCAAGGCGGCCGGAGGCGAGGAAGGAGTGGCGGTACGGCGTGATCGGGACGGGCGGAGGCCTGCCTCAGCACGGAAATCTCGAGGATTAGCCCGAGTATGATAACGAGCAGGTGGAGGTGTTTTGCTTGATGATGCGGAGGTAAGGGAAGAAAGGGGAGGTGGGGTGTGAGTAGGGAGCGCATGTTGGGGGTGGCGGGAGAGGGCATCCGCGACTGTATTGCGGGTGCCCTGTAGGTATGAGATAGTTAGGTCGGGGAACTCAGCCAAGAAATCAAGCCAACGAGCCGTGCGGCCCCGGAGTGGCTTCTGTGTGTTGATGCGCTGCAGGTATGTCAACGCTTGATGGTCGGTGTAGGCGGTGACCTTGGCTGCGCGGAGGAGGTGACGCCACTTATCGAGGGCGGTAACGAGGGCGAGAAGTTCCTGATCGTAAATGGAGTACCGTTGTTGGGCCGGGCTCAGGACTTGACTCAGAAAGCCTACCGGCTTGCCATCCTGCTCTAGGACAGCCCCAAGCGCGTATCCAGATGCGTCAGTATAAAGTGTATAGGGTCTCGTGGGGTCGGGGACTTGTAATGTGGTGTATTCAGCGAGGAGCCGTTTGAGTTGGCGGACTGCGGCGGTGTGAGAGGGCCCCCAGACGAAGGAGGTACCTTTCCGGGTGAGTTCAACGAGGGGTCTTGCTGTGTCTGCAAAGCGGGGCCCCATAAACATCCGACAGTAGTTGACCGTCCCCAGAAACTGGCGGACTTGTGTCTCATTAGTCAGTACGTCCGGCCATAGGAGTATGGCCTCGACCTTGTCGGCGGACGGTTTGATGCCTGCTGCCCCAATGGTATATCCCAAGTATGTGAGCTCCTCCTGTGCGAACTTGCATTTCGATAGCCGTGGGTAGAATTGGTGAGTGAGGAAAATGCTGAGAACTTGCTGTAGGAGGGCGGTGTGGGTATCCAGTGTTGGGCTATATATGAGCACATCATCTAAATATGCAATGACCCCGTGGCCTAGGAGTGGTTGAAGATAGGCGTTTATTGTAGCTTGGAAGGTAGCTGGCGCGCCCTTGAGTCCAAAGGGCATAACCTTGTACTCAAAAAGTCCTTGCACTGAGCGGAAAGCCGTCTTCCATCGGTCCTCCTTAGCCATGCGGATCTGGTGGAATCCTGCCTCCAAGTCCAATGTAGAGAAGTAGGTGGCCCCTCCTAACATTTCGAGAATAGTATGTACGGTGGGCATGGGGAATTCGGGGGCAATTGTGAGTGCATTTAGTGCTTGATAGTTCACTACCATGCGCATCTTGCGTTCACCGGATCCGTCATCATGTTTATCCACCATGATGGTGGGGGCGCATATTGGAGAGTAGGTAGGTCCTATCCATCCCTTAGCCGACAGCCGAGCAATCTCCTTCGTATGGTGAGCGAGCTGTTCAGGGGGCATCTTGTATATAGGGGCTTTGGTCGGTAGCTTGCCGGGCAGCAAGAGAATGCGATGGTCATAGGGTCGTTTGGGGGGCAACCCATCGGGAAGACTATCGGGGAACACGAGTCGATGCTGCTGTAAGACGGTGAGTATCTGTGGTGGTAAGCGGAGTGCTGCCGGGCTTTGGGACCAACTGTCGAATTCAGTGTATGTCAGCTTAGCTGTGGGCCAAGGGGAGTCCTCCGTGTCTTGCCTTTCAGATACAACGGCATCGGCAGACTTAGCGTGTGGTTCGCATACCGATGCCTGGTGGTGTTCCACGATTGCGCACAGAAGGGGACCCTGACGCTCCAGGGGTACATGGACGACTCGGTCGGGTTTAGTCTCCGGTAAGACGGCAATGAAATGCAATCCTTCGAGAGCTTGTCCCATATTAGCGGTGTTGTGGCGGGCCTCACGTAGTAGATCCTTTATCTGTACTCGAGCACCTGCCCGATGTCGGGACTTATAACGTTTGGGAGGCGGTCGGAGGAGAGTAGCGGCCTCCTCTGCCGTCATGCGGGCCACTTGCTGAGCTAGTGCTTCGTATGCGAGGTCTGCTGTGCTCTTCGCAGGCTTCGTGGTAGTTGAAGCGTCCGCCGGGGGTCTAAGTTCCTTTCGCTGGACCGGCAGGTCACACCACCGTCCGTTCACATACGTCCGAAGCTTGTCGGACTGGAAATACCACGCTACCTTGTGGTTAACAAGCCAATCGATACCGAGGATGACATCGTAAGGGATCGGACCTACTAGGAAATCCCCCGTGAAACACTCCCCTCCGCATAGCATGGATAACCGAGGGACGAATCGGTCAATATGTAGAACCTCTCCGTTGGCGACAGTAAAGGAGCATGCCTCAGGTAAGATACGCACCCTAAGCCCCAATCGCTCGACCGCAGCCGGACTAATAAAGCTGCGTGACGCTCCTGTGTCGAGTAGCCCCTCACACTCTTGTCCCACAATCTCTAGCTGCAGTACCGCTGTCTTGCCTGTGCCGCAGAGGGACCCGTGATACTCATGCGTCAGCTCTGGTAACATCCCTTCGTGCCACCAAGGTAAATCTGCTGCTCTTTCTGCCGCTTTCTGCTGTGAGGTCTCTTGCCGCGAAACCTCCCGTGTACGTTCCTGTGCGGGATCCCCTTTCCCGCCGTTATCGTGTAAATCCGCTGCTCTTTCTGCCGCTTTCTGCTGTGAGGTCTCTTGCCGCGAGACCTCCCGTGTACGTTCCTGTGCGGGATCCCCTTTCCCGCTGTTATCGGTTCCGATCCGTTCGTTCCCGGTCCAGGACGGAGCGAAATTTCCTGCAGCTGCTGAGGGGGTCCGTTCGACCTCCTCTTTCTGCTGGGCCAGCTTCTTCTTCGGGAGAAGCTTCTGCCTCCAGTCGGGGGAGACTGGGATGGCGTTGGGCCCGGTGGCCGCCAGGCACAATTTACCATCCGTGCGCTTTATTTGCCTAGCACGTTCATCTCCCGTAACGTCTAGGCCTGCTAGTTTGACCGGCTTGTTCCCGCTTCTCCGTTCGCGGTGGCCAGTGGGGGTTTACGCCCATCCTGTCGCCCGGGGGACTCCCGTGGGTTCGCACAGTCTCTTGCATAATGATCCCGTCCTCCGCATCGGGAGCACGTTTCTCCTGTGCGCCTAACCGCGCCATTTCGGAGCGGGCAGTCCCTTCCGAGGTGTCCTTTCCCCCTGCACTCATAGCAGCGGGTTGGTGTGTTTTCTCCCCGTGGAGTTTCCTGCCTAGTTGGAGCTCGCCGTGGGCTACTCGGCGGCCCGCCAGGTCCCGTTCTACGCCTGGCGTTCGTTAGCTCCTGCTCGAATCGCTGCCACCGCACACTCGAAGCCTTCCAAGGGGACTCCAAGGCGCTTAGCGCTGTGGCGGCCTCCTGCCAATCCAGGAAGTTCCTCGTTCCTCCTTCAGTGAGGGCTCGTCGTAGTTCCATTGGTAGATTAGCCAAGAAGTAACCTAACAGCTCGTCAGGTGGTAGCGTCTCCCCTTCCATTACGATATCTGCGAAACGTGAGGAATAGTCGACGTGGTTCCCTCGCCAAACATTCCAGGCCATCCTCTCAATCATCTTGTCCCGCGACGTGCTGCAGAACCGCGCACAGAGGTTCTCCCGCACACGCCGCCAGTCGTTTAATGGCGTTCCGGTTCGACGCATGTGCAGCCAATGGGCTAAGGCCTTGCCCGACAGGTATCTCCTGAGTTCGTATCCCCACTGCATCTCTAAGAGATCTTGGTCTAAGAACTCCTGCTCCATGAAGTCAAGGAAGGCTTTCATGTTACTTCCATCCTCGTGTGTAGTGATCCGCTGTTGGCTCGATTTAATTCCAACGGCTAACTGCTTGAACATATCAACCATCTCGGGCTCTAGTTTGACATAGGGCACTCCTTGGTCCTTGCGTCCCCCACCTTCGTGCTCTCTGCTCCGCGGTGCGGGGCGTCCCTCCCCGGCGATGAGGGGACCAAGATCCCGGTTATGCTCCATTCTCTTCGGTTCTGTGTGTTGCCCAGAAGTTTCTCTGTGGGGTGTGATTGGGTTAGACATCTCGGAGCCCGGCAGCTGTGGGGGTCGTAGCACCTTCCCGTCGCGCAAGTGCATGGCAAGTCCTTGTCTCCTTTAGGTGTGTGGATCCCTATGGGTTCATCGAGGAATAGGATGGGCTTATTTGGGAGTGATGGTATTTAGTTGATTTCATTCGTTCCCAGGGTATTTCAGTAAGTTCCCGGAACGGCCCCCATATTGTAGCGCCGCGTCTCTTCAGGCTACATAATCTACCTCTGGTGCTGGCGTCGCAAACTAGAACCAGGTCAATTCATGCTCCTACTTTGAATAATTAGAGTTTCTAAAAAGAAAACATAAAAGGCCGTTAAACTACTTTTTTATATTCTAAATTATTCTAACGTTTTACAGTGTCCCCACATCGAGCACCGCAGTGCTCGTGCAGGGCGGGGGGGATGGCTGCGCCGCTGCGGGAGCGGCTGCCAGCCCCAGGTCCCCCAGCTAGCTAGCCCCCCGCCGGTTGACTGCTTCGAGTCAACTAGCAAACCTTAATTGACCTTTCGTTTTCTCCTCACTAAATTCTTTCTTGCCGAATTAGGAGCTTAAATCCGGGGTATTGTAGTGCCAGGCACTACAGGTAGTGAGCCTCTGCGGGGCAAGGCTCAGAGAGATATTTATTGGATTTTTCCCTTAAGAATAGGGAAAAGAACTTGTTTTAAGGTGATATTAAGAATGTACATGTAATATTTAGAGTTTATTCAATGTAAAATCTGTATGGAAGTGGCTTGTATAACTGCCCAGTTTCAGTAGCGCACTTACGTAGTAGCAATGTAGGACGCCTGTTCAATACAATTTTCCCCCCACCCAAAGGGAGCCACCCAAAGGGACATCATGATCAATGCATCAACTTCTGCAAGAGAGAAATGCTGTGATTTTGATGAGGATCTTTAAGAACATGATAAAGGGCTTTTCTTCTGATCTTGTTTGCCTTTTCTCAATTTGTTACTACACGCTAAACTCCTCTGCGGCTTGTGGAGCTCGTTGCCCCAGTTGAGCCATGAGCCATGCGGCGCTACCAAGTGTAAGGAGTGTCAGTGCCCACGGTCAAGACGTAGACAAGGCCGTCAAGAGTTGCCCTGGAATCAAAGACTTAAACGTAAAATTCCTAAGAAGCCATCGACTTCCCAGTGCAGCCCTCAGGCCTCCTGGGCACAGCTCCATAAGGGTCTAGGATGC
This sequence comes from Eimeria praecox, assembly GCA_963920595.1. Taxonomy (NCBI): domain Eukaryota; phylum Apicomplexa; class Conoidasida; order Eucoccidiorida; family Eimeriidae; genus Eimeria; species Eimeria praecox. The sequence continues at coordinate 1,552,078 of OY986954.1, forward strand.
TGCGGACACGAGCAGGCCTGTCATTTGCTGCATCTCAGCTTGCTCCAGCTAGTGCTCCGAAGCAGCCTCACCTACCTGCACAACCCATACTCATTTTTTGCTTCTGCTAGCACCTTAGACTGAAGGCTGTCTTGGAAGGCCTGCTTGTTGATTCACAGTAAGCTTCCGAAAAAGCAGGGATAGGACTACCAGCAATAACCAAGCCAGGCTACGTATTGATCATACCATCAACGTGCAGATTCCATCATACTAACTGTTCTGATTTCGTCCAAATGTTTGAGGAATCACCGAAATTCCTCCGAACTGCAAGCCTCAAAAGGTAGCAACGTGACTGCGAGAGGGCGTAGCTGGCGCATATTGCGGTCCATGACAGGCGTTTATCGACTCACAAAAGCCAGTAGATGCTTAAATATTACTTTAAATTGCCAGGGGTCCAGAAAACGGAGTTGGTTTCTGAAGAACGCTTGTATCGAGCAAAAGCTCGAAACAGTGTAGGGATCCTCGTCACTTCAGCGGCACCGAGTGCAAACGTGAGGATGGGCTCCGCTGTTTAAATGCTCGCTTTAATTTACTTTTCGGTGACTGTTGCAGAATGGAATGCTTTATAATCTACGCCAGGCCCTTTCTATATAGTGCTGCTGACGGGGGAGCCGCATACACTTATTTTTTAATTGGGGGTGAATCCACCACTTGAGGCTTTAAAGTTAACTCCAAGCACCTGTACGCTCGCTCGTGGCACGGCGATCACCGAAGTCCGCGTGCCGTTGATGAGGCTCCGGCTTCTGCAGAGTGTAGAACTGCATGAAGCCTCCTTTGCCTGATATTCGTGTGTAAGCACGATGAAGGCAGGCAGCACTACCAGCAACGGCGGCAGCTGGGTTTCCCCACAGCAGCAGCAACAAGAGGAACGATAAAAGCAGCAACACCGGCAGCACTAGCACTACGAGTAGCCGTAGACCAGTGCTGGGGTGTTCGCACAACTTTAAACACGTGCTTCATTCTCCGTACTCCGTACCAGCCTGCATACAAGCAGGAATTCAAGCGCCAGCATCTCGCAGAGCCGGCTACAATGTCGATATTTGAATCCCTCCTTGCTTGCATATTCACAGGGGAGGATCAAATGAGTGTTTAAAGGCAGTCTGTAGTACAGCCTACAATGCTACCGCGTGCAAAAAAGGGTACTTGGTGTGTGAGGATGTGGGGCTGCGTTGTTGCTTGCTGCAGCAAGTACTGCAGCCATGTGCTGTAGCGCAAATGGCAGGCCTGTCCGTGTCCTCCAAATTGAGGGCCCTAAGTCCGCTGTGTACAGGAGGCGTGGAAGCTATAAGGAAGATCGGTGGCTTCTTATGAATTTTCTCTTCCACTATTGGACCCTATTGCTGCTCGTGGCGTCTCCCAACTAAGGTCGAGGGACCGCGTTACAAAGAGCACGCAGAGCATGCAACCAAAGCAGCTCCACATGTGCTCACAGCCAGTGCACTTTTCTGCGTGAACTAGCAGCGTAGATTCTGGTGCAGACTTCCTCCCCCTCACTGAGCCTGCGAGCAAGTAGGGATACAAGTACCAACCTCACGCATAGCTTGCTGAACACTCTCTGTACCGCTACCTCCAGTATGCTGTGCTAATTCTTTGTCCTGAAGAAATCAAACTGCTTTAAAAGCATGTACGCCCAGCTTGTGGGCCAGTGAAACGATGACATTTTTGTGCCATGAGCTTTACTACGGGTCCAACAGAGCAAGCAGGTATTATATGAATTCATGAACGGCTTCGCAAGGCTAGAACGTCTTGCTTCTCGTCCGATAAAGGAAGCAGCTACATGAATTCATAAACCCCCCTAGGGTGAGAGATGCGCTGCACGCAATGCTGCGAATAAGAACCGTGCAAGCCCTTCGCCTAACACCCCCACTTACCTTCGACTTGACGGTCGCCGCTGAGGGCAATCCTATAAGCTCCCCAGTAGGTAAAAACGAAGACTGACGACGCTCCCTGCATCCGTTCAATGGTGACCATCCCATTCAGCTCTTTTGCTTAGCCGATGCCGATGGTGGCATGGTATGGTATGCACGGTGCATCCTACTTATGCTGTTTCGTGGTGCGATTAACTACGTGATTCCCAAATATTCTTCGCATCAAGATCAGTTTTTGAGTGTTCCTGTTCTTCCTGTACTTAGATGGAGCAGAGGGCTTCCTGCCGTCGATGGGATCGCTAGCTGCGACAAGTACGTCTTCGTTGACTGCAATGAAGCAGAATCACTCCCTTAGCATAGTTGTATTAGCGGCAAATGTTCAACAGAAGAGTGCATGTAGTTGTTGTGGGCTTTCTCTAGCTGCAGATGCACCTCGAACTGTAGGCTTTGGATGTGTTGGCCCCCGACGGCTTTGTCAAGCGCAGGCAAACGCATGCACAGATTGCTCACTTTCCATTGGAGGGAAGTGCTGATATGATGTGGTTTTTAGTTGTTCGTAGGAGAATCATTTTAAGCCAGGTCATTCAAATGGCGAAAATAGTCTACAAGACAAAACACCAGTAGCCTACAAAATTACGGTTCCCAAGGGGCACACCTGCGCGTAGGGTGGGACATACAGGAAGACAAACTCTTTTCCCAAGTTGAAAGGAGAGTTCAGCCTTTAGTTTCTTCCTTTATCCATGGCAATGGAATGCGTCGGTGACATTGCCGGAATCCTCAGCCCTGCCCCTACTCTCCAGCTGTCGAGGCTCGCTACAGACATTGTATGAACCCTCAAGTTTCGCCAACTCATATCGTGCCAGGGATAAACTTAGACAGGAGATCAAGTAATGTTACTTGAGGAAACTGTGAAGAAGCTCTCGCCTATGCAGAGTCTGTTGGCATTGAAGGACTTTCCCCATACTTTGGCCTACGAACCCTGCGGCGAGGTTACTCTAGCTCCTGTCCTCAATGAAGCTCGAGGGTCGACGAGCGGATCTTTCAGGTGGAGCCGGAGATCGGTTCGCAGATCTCCACGCCAAATATGTACTGCACTGCTGTCCGTGGTGGCATTTGTGGCCGTCACCCTATATTACTTCCGCGCGTGCCACGGATGGGCCAGAAATGGAAATGTGCCGCGACGGCTAGCAGGCCAGATGCCTTCATCAGGTGAAGACCCCATGCTCTCTTTCATTCTTGATATGTGCCTGGACATGGAAGAAGAAAGTGGTAGCACTCCTCAGCGACAGATGGCGGCAGCTGGCCATCGCGAAGCGCATCTTCCTGCTGGCCATGAGCAAGGCCCACCGGAAAGCACATCAAACCAGTATCCGTGGGATTGGGACGATCCTCCGTTTTATTACCCTTCACAAGCGCCCCATTCCGAACCGGCGTATCGTCAAGTAGACGATCATGGCTTACAGCGAGGCGCATCTGCTGTTTGGGGGGGTGCTGATGTGCAAGAGGAGGAGCCGGCCACGTTCTCAGGGCACTTTCCAGTGACACAACCGTGTATTGGCATGCCACCCCCCGCTGCCGCTGAGGAGGGCACCTCTGGACTTGATATCAGCATGTCTTCGCCACATCAGTTCAGGCCTTCAGCAGGTTCATCCACTCACGCCTGTTTACACTTATCTCCAGGCGTAGACCCAGATGTGAAGACGCCGGGATTAGCAGTGCCTATAGATCCATCGGTGAATCCACAGCAACTTCTAATCGGAAGCAGCCTGCCTCAATCAAGCCTCCTGCATGCTCCACCCCATCGGGCAGCTGTGGCGCAGAAGCGGCCCTTCGCACCAGTGGAGAGTTCGGGTTTGCTGAGTGTCAATAACCCGAGCAAGAGGTTGAGGGCCGAGAATAGCCCCACTTTGGGGTTGAGTGATACGGTGGCATCACAAGGGGTGCTTCTTGAACCTACAGTTGAGCTGGGGCAGAGGCTCGTGCTGAGGCCTATTCAAGCAGTGCCGTCGGAAATGCTTCCGCATTCTTTGGAACATTCTGCCCTCGGACGAGGTTCAAGCAGTGGGATGGTGAATATACAGGTTGCATCCTGGCCAAAGAAAACTGGGAGCCAGGGCGGTTCAGCGCCGGTTCCTGGAGAATTGCCAGCCAACTCTTGGGAGCATATCCAGTGTTCACTTTCTGTATGTACGGATGAAGGTACAAAAGTTCCAGCTGAAGCGCTTTCTGGGGACTCCGCTTCACAGTCAGGAGTATCCTCCCAAATTCAGGACGCCAAGCATCCCTTCTACAGGCTCCCTGATTTAGAGGCGGGTGCGCGTCTGAAAAGGTTTTCTATGGGTGCTGCATTTCAGTTTAACAGAACTCTGAAAGCATATGAGCCGCTTTTACAGTACATGCGTTCATCATTGGCAAAAGAAGTACTTTCTGAGGCGGAAGCAAACGGTGTCATCCAAATCTCCGAGAGGCTTGTAAGCCACATATACTACTTCCAAAGGACACCTCTTATAGGGCTAACACCCTCTGCGGCTGTGGCGGTCTTGGGGCGCCGATATTTGATGCTGGAGGCGCTAGTGTGCGCAGCAAAAGTTTTGGGGACGGCGATGGAGGCCGCTAACTGGTGGCAAGTACTCGTTAGTGTGGTTCCATCCCAAGTGGTATTTTTTCCAAGCCTCTTCAAGGATGAACGCACCAGAGCATACTCAGCTCTGGCAATACGACTGAGTTCAGCAATAGACCTGTTGAAGCGCGGCATCCGGCCGGGAGCGAGTGAAACAGTTTCCCTTAAGCAAGACTTGTTATGCAAGAAGTTCTGCCAGCCAGAGTTCAGGCGCCCCCCTTATGAACCTTGGAGAAATGATGACAAAAATGCAGGAGGAGGGCACGATGGGTAGGTAGGCAGAGAAGTAATTCTGTCATCAATCCTGTGGAGGGCCTCTTGGGCGGTGCCGGTAACCCAATTCGACTTGAAATGTGCATGAGGAAATGCCACCGGAGGGCATTTGCAATAGGCCCTCCTTTTATTTCTTGTAAACCCTAAACCCAGAAAGGCGGGAGCAAGCAAGTTACCTAGTTTCTCTGTCGCTGATTCAGCATACCACTGCTACCATAATGAAGGTCGAATTGTGAATTGATAGGTTGAAGATCCGCACAGCACGATGCTGCTGGCGCTTGAACGCTGCTGGCTGCAGTAGGCTTGTATGAATCCGCGGCATATTCGGGCTCGTCAAATGCTTCTCTTTAATTACTAGTTCCATATTACCAGAATTGCGTCACATGGCGGCCAGCCCCATAGGGATGTTTCTACTGCGCGGCAGTGTTGCTTAACGATTCAGCTGCACAAAACCGAAACGATGAGCAACCTGCCTGAGCCTCATGCTGCATTGCGTGTTGATGCCAGTTACTTCGCCTCGTTTGTTGAGGGGCACCGCTCAGTACGCATCACAATCACGTTTAGCCCAAGCCCCATTTACAGGCACAGCTGCCTGTCCTCTCACAGCGTTTTCAACGTTTTGTTGAACAGTGGCCAAAGGCTTTTCAGGTAGTCCTATTGCCAGTGCAATCATTCCGCGTTTCGAAATGAGCATGGTAACTCCTCATCGGAGGTGCAGGAGGTCCTGCGTGCCTTAAATATGGGGACGCGCAATTTGCTCTACTTGACTAATTCAGCAAGCCTGCATGATAATGGGGATGATGTTTTGCCTAGTTTAAATGCACCGAGGGATCCCGAGGCCCATCACACACAACGGCAATCCCCGCGAAGGTTTCCAGATGCCTTCCGCTGAGCTAAGGGGATATGCTGTTGGGAGTTTCTCCTGAGTTTCATACAACAGCTGACAGCTTTCATACGGCACGTGCCCTCTCTGTGGTGTCCACAAAAAGCCTACTAGTGCAGCTGCAGAAGCGTTCGAGGCTTGCCAGCGTAACCAGCTACCAGCATTCGTCCTCTGTATAGAGCATGCAGTGTCTTGCATGCTTTAAGTCTGCCAAGTTGGGCCATTAGCTTCGAATAGTTCGGAATGTGCGTCCTCATCAGTTGGCATGAACGGCTGAAGGGCCGTTACGGCACTTAAGCGCGCAGACCTTGAACGACGTGCATACGAGCAAGTGCTTGAATGCATCAAAGCGAAGGCTAAACAACACCCACAAGCAAGTGTTCCCAATGGTGGCATGTCCATGCTGTAGAATACTTCGTGAAAGAACTATTTGGGAAGAGGCGGCTACGCGAAGGCATAGGCTTTTGGGAACTGTACAAATTCTGCTCACAGCACGCGTGCTCCCACAGTCTACGCTGGATGCTCTTGCTGGGTTCCATTGGTGCCTTTACCATCTATAACTTTTCCACGCTTTTAAATCGGGCTGTCAAATGCCGTAAGCAGGGGTAGTGAACGCAGGTGCTGCCGGCGACGCTTCATGCGCTCTACTAGCCGATTTCGTCCATGCATCGTTTTCGGATAGCAGTCGTGTGGTAGTTTTATGCGGCTGCCTCCAGCGAACGTGTAACATTCTGCCTGTAGCATGCACCTAAGTTGCAAACTTGTTCCTGCAGCGGTGGTTGAGGATAAATGATTGATACAAATTCAGAGCACGTACGGAGTGTCTCCGACACACGCACCCAGATCATGAAAGAGGCAGCACTTCGAAAGTGGGGTCACAGCTAATAAGGGGCTGAGGTAGTTCACATTCGAGGCAAGGCGTATGGCCAATTTAGCTTTTTCATGCCTATGCGTGCATGTGCATTGTACTTGACGGGCGCACCTGTTTACCGGTCAACGGTGCCCGGTCTGCGAACCTCCCTAAGAATCATTGAGATGCAAGTGTTTCTGCTGCAGCAACTGATTTCAGTGCCTTACCCTTCCTGTTGCATACTGCTGAATAGGCTTCAACACCATCTGCTCGCTAGGTCGATTGGTATAATATCACGGGAACGCCTTCTTCAGCTATTGGTGCTACAACAAAAGGCTTATTGATACCGAGGATCCACCCACCCATTTGTGCTTAAACTCCTCTGCATAATAGTGCTCTCATGCGGGAAGTGGAAGCTGCCACCGACAGAGCCGCCCATCACACGGACGACGGATTCGCTGCAAGCACACATCAACTGGTTAGACTTGAGTGGTGGGAGAGCCTCCGAATCCTGCTAGCTCAGGCGTTTGTGCGACCTGCATTTGCTGTGTAGTAGTGGGTCAAATATGTACCCGAATCAATTAGCATTCTGGTGGTTTGAGCTTGTAAAGGGCAGCATGCGCCCCAGATGAGTGTTGAGATGGGCTTTGAGTTCACACAGTGACCCATGTACAGATACGTGGCGCAGCAGAAACCTTACGCCTTATTTTGCGTGAAGCTGGAATGGTTAGTAACCACCATTCAGCCCTACGGCGTTGCATAAGCAGTTGAGTCATGCACACACAGGTTCACTCCCTCTAAAACTCGATCTCACTTCTTCTAATTTTATTCAGTTGAAATGGTTGAAATTCATGGGAAGGAGTTGAGTTAGAGCACGAAGGAGGCAAACAGTCTATTGGGAGTGTAGTTTGCAAAGCGGACCTCCGCATGGCGCTCCAAGCATCCCGAAGGCGGCCATGTGCGTAGCGCCATTAAGACCCCTTCAGGCCAGCACATACTCTAGAGCCAAATGACTAGAACCGGGGCTCACCGTCAAGGAAAAACATGCCTCCTGAGAAGCTGCTAAGTGCGGGAAGTTGTGTAAAGGCTGCTCTGCATCGTCTCAAGTTGAACGCAACTAGCTTGCAGGCTTTTAAGCTGTCTGTTTACACCGTAATCCAAACGATGGTGTGCAGCGAATGGTGCTGGTGACCCTGTTTAGGGATATAGGAGGAATATTTCACGTGGATTTCTGCATGTCCCTTCGTCATTTTTGGCGACTGGCCGTCCTTCTGGCTTTATCTTGTGGCTCGCCACTACTGCAATTGGCGTAAATAGGACTGCCTCCCGTAGACGCTCCTCAAGTATAAATATTTCGAAATTACATGTTTTATGAGAGACAGCTTGTCTTGTAGTTAACGCCTAGCGCGACACTCCAATATCGCCTGTTGCATGGGTGCACAGGTCGTCTAGAAGTCCACAATCCCTGCAGCCCAGCGCAGCTTAGAAACTTCGGGGTAAGGAAACTACATACGTGAACTAACCATAACCATGCTTGCTAACAACTCACGAAAGGAAATAACTCATTGTTGCCACCTGCACAAGTCGAGACGCGCTGGCAAATTGGCCCTGTTTCCCCGAGCTTCCATGAGCGCGCCTCCGCATCACAATCATGCATAAAGGCTGCATCGTAATTTTAGGAACTTTGCACCGCAGCGCTGCTGCGAGCGGCGTGTAAATGTTAGCCCAAAGTTTCTAGGGGTTTGATGCTCCCCACAGGAAACCCAGTGAGAGGACCGGCGTGTCTTTGAAGGAAAGCTACACCCTTCTCCACTTTTTCTCTTCCCTGAACATCCTTTTAGTTCGTGACTTAGCTGTAGGACTTCCAGTTTACTTCGGTCCAAGACGCAAGTGCATGTTCAGTTTTTAACCGTTTTAGGCTTAAAGTGTGCTTGTGTCTGTGCGTGTGTGTGTCGACGGGTGGACGTGCGTGTCGGTAAGGATGTGTATGCGTGGGGGAGTGTGTCGGGGGGTGCGGGCGAACGGGGAGAACGTGGTGGGTGGGTGTGGTTGAAGTGGCTGTGTTGCGGGTGTCGCTTGCGTGTGGCTGGCGTTGTTGTTTGTTTTGTTTGTGTGAGTGTGTGAGTGTGTGTGCGTGGGTGGGTGTGGTTGGTACGGGTGAGTGTGTGCTTGCTTGCATGTGGGTATATGTGTATGTGCATGCGTATCGTTGTGTAGAGGAAGTCCCTAACCCGCACAACGCCGAATGCAGGTAGTACCTTTCGGCTGATTAGTAAGATTAGAAAGCATCGACTAGAGGTTTGTGCATGACTCTGAGTCAAGTGCAATGTACTACTGCGAAATAATGAGCTACCTTGGGCGGACCACTCATAATAACTAAACCCAGCGTAGTTGTACTGTATGTCTACTTGAGATTTGGCTATGTTAATAGTAAGCTTCTTGAATCGGCTGAATGCGAGCTGCCCACAGGCAGCACGCCCACAGGCGACCACTGGTGAATGTGTCTCACGAAGCTGCTCCCACATCGATAGGCACCCCACTGCCGTTGAGCTTGTCGAATTCAATTTTTCCTCATGAGGAGAGTTCTGAACAAATAGCTTGAAAATGTGTTGATTAGTTTGTTAATGTCGCGTTGTAAAGTCTTTTAAGCATCCCATGGCAATCTGCAGGTTCTGGACCAGCGCGATCATAGGCCCCCAGCTTCAGCATTGTTGGTCTTGCAAGGCCAGCAGCGTCTCGCAGCTAAAATTTTGTTTATTGTTGTATTTTATTAGTTGTTGGAGTATAGAGTGAATTATTTACAGCTTGTGGCATCTATTCCCTGGAGATATTCACCATTAACTGCTAGGCCGATTACCCGGTTCAGTGCTGCCAGGCCCTGAAGCTGACTTTCCGTATTGGAGAAACAACTATTGAGCGCAGCATTTCGTCTCTGTGATCCTGGCCATGCATCCGCATTTGGCTATTCAGGTTGCTTCTGCTCCTTCTCCCAGTACGCACGTGTCTGAAAGTTGTTTAGCGGCTTTGGGCAAAACTGTCGGCAAAGCCGCGCATCCCACCAAGGTAGCAACTGGACTGCAGCCATGCAGCACGCGCCGAATATGTGCTGGCTTTTTCTCTGTGCTGGCAGTTGTGGCAATCACGCTAAACTTCTTCCGTATCTGCTATGGATTAAGGGGTCAGGGTAATTTGTCGCGACGGTTGGCAGGGAGAGAGCCTCCAGAGAAGGAAGACCCTGTACTCTCGGCCATTCTTGATATGTGTCTGGACATGGAGGAAGAGGTTAGCGGCTGTCCCCAAACTCTAGCGGTTCGTCCAGAGAGAGGGTGGGAGACGCATCCGCCATGGCAGCCGCTGCTTCCGTATCAGGCAGGGCAGCAGGGAAGCCCAGTGGGCGTGTTTGCGCCGCCTCCGGAATGGGGAGCCTTTCAGCAGCATTCAGTTGAACAGTTTCTTCAGCGTCCCGAGCTTTTAGGACCGCAGGGTAATTATGGCATGGTTGGGCCTCTCGGTGCTGAGGCTGCCCATACTTTGCCCCTCGAAGGGCCCTCCACATCGTGGCAGGGTGCTTTCATGCTGCCGCCCCATGGCGATAGCCCACCTACCACGGCTAATGAGGGATCTATCTCTCCGGCATTTCCATGGTCTAGGATAACACCTCTACCATTTCAAGGCTTGCGGCCCGTTAGTTCTTTCGGAGTTGCCGGAGCACAAGCAGGCCCAGGTGTTCCAGCAGCCATGGCAATGCCGAATCCAGCACTTTCAGGAGGTGTGCCGACGAATGAGAATCAGCACATTTGGGGAAACGCAGGCCACCACCATCCTGTACCTGCGAAGGAAGATGGTAAGCTGAAGAGACGCTTTGATGATGCAGGCCTCCTTAGGGCGCAAAGCCCTGAGATCAGCCACGCTATGAAGAGAGAAAAGTTATTGCCAAATGAGGGGAAATTGCGTGTATCTGCTTCCAGAGCCCATGCTGAACATTCAAATGCCTCCTCATCCAAGACGCAGCGTAGCGCAGCCGTGGCGAAAGAGCTAGCTGGCTCGAGGGGACAGCAGGGTTCTGCGTCTTCAAGTTCTGTGCAAGCTGCGGGGAATTTGGGGAGAGATGCAGATGCTGATAGTCCCTCTACACAACCAGGTGCTAAGGCCGAAGGGGTGCCGTCCCGTCATCCCTTTTATAGACTTCCGAAATTGCAGGATGGGGCAGACTTAAATGTGGCGAAGTTTTCGGCAGAAAAAGCCTTTTCATTAAAGACAAATATTAATATACCGGGTATCGTGCTACGAAATTTGCATAACTGCTTCGCAAAACAATACTTGTCTGAATATGAGGCGAATGATATTATAAGGAGTTCTCAGCGGCTTGTAGGTCACCTGTATAATTGCCATCAGACCACAGTAAAAGTGCTAACTCCTGCTGAAGCGGTGGTAGCTTTGGGGAGGAGATACATAATGTTGGAGTTCCTTGTTTGTGCGATACAAGTCTTGGGGCCGGCGATGGATGCGCAGGCGTGGTGGAAGAAGCTTGTTAACGCAATTCCAGGGCAGATTTCGTTTCCCCCCATGGTGCATCCTTCTAAACGCTGCAGCGAGTACAAAGCCCTTGCAGAACGGCTAGGTGCAGCGATAGAGTCACTGAAGCAGGGCATTCGACCAGGCGCAGAGGAAACGGTTGAACTGAAGCGGGACTTGTTTTGCAGAGCAAACTCTCATCCAGAGTTCAAAACCTCCCGTTGGCAACTTTGGAGAAGAGATGACAAAAACCCAGAAGCGTTCGGATGGCGATAAATGTGCCGCCTCAACTGATCAAGTGGCTGCAAGGCAGCTTGATTTGCTCCGGCACGCATTCAGTGTGAGGACGTTGAAAGAGACAGCTGGCATCAAGGTGCAGGTATAACATTTTGGCCATTAGTTGAGAAGCTGAGGTGTGGCAAAGCTAGAGAAGGCTGAGGTAATGACAGCCAGGTGGCGTGCCCTCCGTAGAGCTGTATCGGCCGCGCCCGAAATAGAAGCTTGCCGTGAGAAGAGGGGCATTTAGTTTATAAAAGCCATAAGCATGCCGCATACTTCTGTTTTGAAGTGCCTACTGAATTAGATGCAGATGGTGTCAACCTCCACAAGGCTTATTCAAAGGACAGCTGTGCGGCAACCAGATCACTCTGGAGGGCCCTATCTCGCTCGGTTTCTTACTCAAACTTTGCAGCAAACAAGAGAGCAAGGAATGATGTGCACGCAACCATCGTTGAACGCGGCCTCACGATAAACCGGGCAACGGCAATAGTCTCGTCTTTGCTTCGCGCATGCAGCTGGCACGCAGCATTGCAGCCGCCACCAGACATGGGTTAGCCAAGGCTCCATCAAGGGGAACAGCGACTGCGGCAATCCTATGTGAGTTTAACACTGCTTTTAACAGAGGCTCAAGATTATTTGCCAGCGGTGGATTGGGCATAGCTGTCGCCACGAAGTAGGCTAAACTACTAACGAGGTATGATGGCGTTGATCCTCTGCCTCGCTTTCTGCTGTTTGCACTTGCCTTCGGGGCGTGCAGGCAAGTAAACCCTGCGCGTTTTCAAGCGAAACAATGACACTCACAACCAGAAATAGCACCGCTGTTTGCTAATGGTCGCTGTGTATTGCCTAGTTGGAGCGGGCCATATGGCAAGAACGCGTACAGTCCGCCAAAAGATAGATACGCTTGCAGGACAATGTGGCAGAAAGATTCTGCTTTGTAGATACAACTGAATGTTTCAAGTAGTTATTTACTCTAGTGCAACAGCCAGCAACTGAATAATTCCACCTGCCCTCTCTGTGGTGCCCACAAAAAGCCTACGAGTGTAGCTGCACAAGCATTCGAGGCTTACCAGCGTAACCAGCTACCAGCATTCGTCCTCTGTAAAGAGCATGCAGTGTCTTGCATGCTTTAAGTCTGCCAAGTTGGGCCATTAGCTTCGAATAGTTCGGAATGTATGTCCTCATCAGTTGGCATGAACGGCTGAAGGGCCGTTACGGCGCTTGGCGCGCAGACCTTGAACGACGTGCATACGAGCAAGTGCTTGAATGCATCAAAGCGAAGGCTAACCAACACCCACAAGCAAGTGTTCCCAAGGTGGCATGTCCATGCTGTAGAATACTTCGTGAAAGAACTATTTGGGAAGAGGCGGCTACGCGAAGGCATAGGCTTTTGGGAACTGTACAAATTCTGCTCACAGCACGCGTGCTCCCACAGTCTACGCTGGATGCTCTTGCTGGGTTCCATTGGTGCCTTTACCATCTATAACTTTTCCACGCTTTTAAATCGGGCTGCCAAATGCCGTAAGCAGGGGTAGTGAACGCAGGTGCTGCGGGCGACGCTTCATGCGCTCTCCTAGCCGATTTCGTCCATGCATCGTTTTCGGATAGCAGTCGTGTGGTAGTTTTATGCGGCTGCCTCCAGCGAACGTGTAACATTCTGCCTGTAGCATGCACCTAAGTTACAAACCTGTTCCTGCAGCGGTGGTTGAGGAAAAATGATTGATACAAATTCAGAGCACGTACGGAGTGTCTCCGACACACGCACCCAGACCATGAAAGAGGCAGCGCTTCGAAAGTTAGCTTTTTCATGCCTATGCGTGCATTTGCATTGTACTTGACGGGCGCACCTGTTTACCGGTCAACGGTGCCCGGTCTGCGAACCTCCCTAAGAATCATTGAGATGCAAGTGTTTCTGCTGCAGCAAGTGATTTCAGTGCCTTACCCTTCCTGTTGCATACTGCTGAATAGGCTTTAACACCATCTGCTCGCTAGGTCGATTGGTATAATATCACGGGAACGCCTTCTTCAGCTATTGGTGCTACAACAAAAGGCTTATTGATACCGAGGATCCACCCACCCATTTGTGCATAAACTCCTCTGCATAATAGTGCTCTCATGCGGGAAGTGGCAGCTGCCACCGACAGAGCCGCCCATCACACGGACGACGGATTCGCTGCAAACACACATCAACTGGTTAGACTTGAGTGGTGGGAGAGCCTCCGAATCCTGCTAGCTCAGGCGTTTGTGCGACCTGCATTTGCTGTGTAGTAGTGGGTCAAATATGTACCCGAATCAATTAGCATTCTGGTGGTTTGAGCTTGTAAAGGGCAGCATGCGCCCCAGATGAGTGTTGAGGTGGGCTTTGAGTTTACATAGTGACGCATGTACAGATAAGTGTGGCAGCAGAAACCTTACGCCTTATTTTGCGTGAAGCTGGAATGGTTAGTAACCACCATTCAGCCCTACGGCGTTGCATAAGGAGTTGAGTCATGCACACACCGGTTCACTCCCTCTAAAGCTCGATCTCCCTTCTTCAAATTTTATTCAGTTGAAATGGTTGAAATTCATGGGAAGGAGTTGAGTTAGAGCATGAAGGAAGCAAACAGTCTATTGGGAGTGTAGTTTGCAAAGCGGACCTCCGCATGGCGCTCCAAGCATCCCGAAGGCGGTCATGTGCGTAGCGCCATTAAGACCCCTTCAGGCCAGCACATACTCTAGAGCCAAATGACTAGAACCGGGGCTCACCGTCAAGGAAAAACATGCCTCCTGAGAAGCTGCTAAGTGCGGGAAGTTGTGTAAAGGCTGCTCTGATTCGTCTCAAGTTGAACGCAACTAGCTTGCAGGCTTTTAAGCTGTGTGTTTACACCGTAATCCAAACGATGGTGTGCAGCGAATGGTGCTGGTGACCCTGTTTAGGGATATAGGAGGAATATTTCACGTGGATTTCTGCATGTCCCTTCGTCATCTTTGGCGACTGGCCGTCGTTCTGGCTTTATCTTGTGGCTCGCCACTACTGCAATTGGCGTAAATAGGACTGCGTCCCGCTAGACGCTCCTCAAGTATAAATGTTTCGAAATTACATGTTTTATGAGAGACAGCTTGTCTTGTAGTTTACGCCTAGCGCGACACTCCAATATCGCCTGTTGCATGGGTGCACAGGTCGTCTAGAAGTCCACAATCCCTGCAGCCCAGCGCAGCTTAGAAACTTCGGGGTAAGGAAACTACATACGTGAACTAACCATAACCATGCTTGCTAACAACTCACGAAAGGAAATAACTCATTGTTGCCACCTGCACAAGTCGAGACGCGCTGGCAAATTGGCCGTGTTTCCCCGAGCTTCCATGAGCGCGCCTCCGCATCACAATCATGCATAAAGGCTGCATCGTAATTTTAGGAACTTTGCACCGCAGCGCTGCTGCGAGCGGCGTGTAAATGTTAGCCCAAAGTTTCTAGGGGTTTGATGCTCCCCACAGGAAACCCAGTGAGAGGACCGGCGTGTCTTTGAAGGAAAGCTACACCCTTCTCCACTTTTTCTCTTCCCTGCACATCCTTTTAGTTCGTGACTTAGCTGTAGGACTTCCAGTTTACTTCGGTCCAAGACGCAAGTGCATGATCCGTTTTTCACCGTTCTAGGCTTACCGTGTGCTTGTGTCTGAGTGTGCGTGCATAACTGTAAGTATATGCACGTATATTTGCATGCCTATGTATCGTTATGTACAGGAAGTCTTTTAACGGCACAACGGCGAATTTTTGTATTACGTTTTGGTTGACGAGTAAGATTCGAGGGCATCGACCTGCTGTTCGCTTAGGTGTTACGCTGTGAGTTGCATTTTACTATTCTGAATTAATTCCTTACGCCATGTGGGGCCCAACAAACTACACGAAAAATGCACAATTTCCCTATTGAGCATTCGCCTACATCAGAAATCCTTTTACGTGAGCAGAGTCACTCCGAGCTGCTAATGGGAAAGCCTCACATTGTTCGGTGGGTGATCCCACGTGGATAAGGTGTGTTTTGAGTTCAATTATTTCTTAATATACAGCAGTGGTGCCATTGATGGTGCGAATATGTGTATTATGCTGGGGGTAGACCGGAAGTGATGTGACTCGGCGCCAAGATGGTCCACCGGCACACCCGAGACCAGCTCCTTTACTCGTGTCCTTATGAGGATTGCAACATGTGGCTGCTACAGCGTGCTGCTTGACCTTTTAGTTTTCTAGTTTTTGTTCATATGAATTATTAACATCAGCTGTACTTCCAATTCCTCGCCGACAACCCCGCAGCCACGGTGATGTACGAGTGCATGGTGGGCAGTCCTCAAACGACTTCCCTTAAAGCTCTTTCCGAACAGTGTGATCCGCGTATTCTTTGTTCTTCTACGATTATTGTCTCTGGTCTTTTTGTGCAAGATTAGGGACAAGTAACCTGGGACAAGCTATGTCTTTGCAGAGTGTGGCCATGCAGGAGTCCATAGATACCCATATTATGCCCGCCCTTTCGTGCAAAAGGCACACGTTACGTACATGCTTGAGCCCTTTGGACAGCCCTGGAGGCAGACAGGCGGTCCCTCTGGCGGTGAAGACAGGCTGGAAGCCATGCGGCACACGCCAAATATGCACTGTACTGTTGTCTGTGCTGGCAGTTGTGGCCGTCACGCTAAACTGCTTCCGCATTTCTTATGGCTTGCGAGATCGGAGTAATCTGTCGCGGCGGTTGGCAGGTAGGGAACCTACAGGGGAGGATGACCCCAAATTGTGGGAAATTCTTAAGGCGTGTTGGGGCGTGGAAGACGAAGCTGGTGGCGCACACCTTCCACAGGCAGAACTGGAGCCGAATACATCATGGCAGTCCATGCAACCTCATCAGGAGCAGCAGGCGATTTCGATAAGCCCATCGCTGCTGCCATGGGGGCCCTCCACACAAGCTCTTCCGCACATCCCGGAGCCCTCCACCGACCCTCCTACGCAAAGAAGCGACATTTTGCCGTTCACCTCCGCTGGTGCTCCGGAAGCCGCTGACTTGCTTGTTCAAGCTGACCCCACATCTTCCTGGGGCCCGTTGACGCAGCAAACTTCTGGCGGTGGACCAGTCAACGCGGTGGCTCAAGGATATATCGCACCTTCGTCTAGATGCGCTAGTGGCGCATCTTCACAGTTAAACCACCCGCAGGAAGCTGGCCCTTTTGCCCCTCCCGGTGCAGCTGGTGCAAATGCACTCCCAGGCTCAGTGGCACCTGTAAGCGCCAGGGGCTTAAAGATCGCTGAAGGTCTACTAGCAAGCCTGCAGCAGCAGCGGCTTCAAAGCATTCAGCGTAGCAAGGACAGCGCACATGCAGCTGCGCTTCAGGCAGGGGGGGTGCAGAAGAGGCCCCTCGAAGAGGGCGAAGGGCGTATCTCACACGTCGAGGGGGCGGCCCATAAGGTTGTGAAGGGCCAAACAGCATTGGAAGGGGGACCGCATTTGAGCGGCGCTGGCATGCCTGTTTCTGCTGGAAGCGGAGGTCTCACCTCACTTCAAGGACAGAGCAGTTCTGCGTGTGCGTATGGGACCCAGTTGGGAGGTGCGCCTGCGGGAAACTTACAAGGCGCAATATTTTCAAGCATTGCGCCATATGGTGGGGCTTCTGGAGAAGGGTCATCGTCGGGCGGTTCCTTTCAGCAGAAACATTCCAACGCAGAAATGCCGTGGGTGGCGCAACCAGCCCACATACTGCCAGGGTTGCAGGCAGAGGCATTCAGAGCCTTTGGAAGCTTGCCTGCATCTCCATCCACCCTAGGTGTTTTGCCACAGTTAGACTGCGTAACATTTTATCAGAGGCAGTCCTCTCCACAACTACTGCAGGACCAGCAGACAAGCACGGTAACTCAAACGCTGCCGGCAGCACAGCCAGCAGGCCAACGACCACCTCTGTGCCATCCAAACCCCCAGCATAGGCCTACTCTACAGCCGGGGGACCAGCGACCGAGTTGGTTATTCCCTGTTTATGAAGCAGCGGATGCTTCTCTGCAAGGTCTGTCAGTATCCTCCTGGGCCTCGCCGATGCTGCCACCAGCTGGTGGTGGACCAATCACCGCGGTGGCTAAAGGATGTGCCTCATCTACGCCTAGATGCGCTGGTGACGCATCTTCACAATTTAAGCACCTGCAGGAAGCTGCATCCTTTGCCCTACCTGGTGCAGCCGGTGCGCATGCACCCTCAGGCACTGTTCCGTCAGCATCCTCCTGGGCCTCGCCGATGCTACCACCTTCTGGCGGTGGACGAGTCAGCGCGGTGGCTCAAGGATATATCATACCTTCGTCTAGATGCGCTAGTGGCGCATCTTCACAGTTAAACCACCCGCAGGAAGTTGGCCCTTTTGCCCCTCCCGGTGCAGCTGGTGCAAATGCACTCCCAGGCTCAGTGGCACCTGTAAGCGCCAGGGGCTTAAAGATCGCTGAAGGTCTACTAGCAAGCCTGCAGCAGCAGCGGCTTCAAAGCATTCAGCGTAGCAAGGACAGCGCACATGCAGCTGCGCTTCAGGCAGGGGGGATGCAGAAGAGGCCCCTCGAAGAGGGCGAAGGGCGTATCTCACACGTCGAGGGGGCGGCCCATAAGGTTGTGAAGGACCAAACAGCATTGGAAGGGGGACCGCATTTGAGCGGCGCTGGCATGCCTGTTTCTGCTGGAAGCGGAGGTCTCTCCTCAGATGAGGGCGAGAGAAGTTCTGCCTGTGCTTCTGAAACTCATTTGGGAGATGCGCCTGTAGAAGGACAAGGCACATCGTCTTCAAGCACCGTGCACCGTGGTGGCGCTTTTAGAAACTCGTCAGCTTCGGGAAGCCCTTTTGCATCATCATCTGCAGGAACTGCAGTGCATTTGCTCAATCATCCTTTCAATAGATTGCCGACGTTGCTGCTGGAGGAAGGTGCTTCTGTAAGAAGGTTCTCGCCAGCGAAAGCGTTTGCACCGTGGAGAGTTGCGCATGCACCCAACACAGCGTTGGAGCACATGTGCAGGCATTTTGCAAAGAGGACCCTTTGTGCGACAGAGGGAGACGCGATTGTTGTTTGGGCCCAAAGAGTAGTAGGACATTTGTTTCATCGTCATCAGACACCAGTAGTAGGCGTAACCCCCGCTGATGCTGTCGACGTTTTGGGGCGTCGGTACCTCATGCTAGATTCGCTTGTGTGCGCAATTCAAGTTTTGGGGCCGGCGATGCGAGCAGCCACGTGGTGGGACAAGCTCGTTAGCGTGATCCCTGCAGATGTGGTCTTAGCAGACCGCTCGTTTCCTTACCAGCGCAGCCAGCACTATACAGCCCTGGCGAAACGATTGAGTGCAGCAATTAAAGTGCTGAAATCTGGTGTCCGGCCGGACGCCGGGGAGACAGTTTCACTAAAGCGAGAGCTGTTTGGCATTAACTCGACGCATCCAGAGTTTAGGCGGGCCCGCTGGGATGCCTGGCGAAGACAAGACAAGGAAGCAAGAGGCCGCCGCGAAGATTCGACCAGGGATTGAACGGTAACACGTTTTAATCGCTTAAAGCAGATTAGTTTGAGGCAGCGAATAGCTGAGGTCGAAAATTTGAAGGGGTGCTACCTCAAGAGCTTCTAAGCGTTGCTGGTCTTTTGCTGTGTGCAAGTTACCCAGCATACGAAATTAGGGTGGACTGCTTTGAGGATAGGCCCTCCGGTGATTTCCTGATCTGAAATCCCGAATGCCAGTCGTGGGTGTAAATCAGAATGATAGACGCAGCAAAACAGAACGGCGTTTGCCGCTTTTTAACAGACTTTGCTGAGTCAGGGGCTTTAAAGCCCTACCTAAGATGCTTTGGGGAGGGCAATTTTTTATGGCGACGCCAACTGACTTGTATGGCTTCGTAATGCAGGCAGCTCCAGATGAGATTAGTAGCATCACTGGGCTTATCTCCCTGCAGCCTGAAGGAGCAGCTCCAGCTGCATCATTTCGTCTGCGAAGTGGCAGGTGGATATATCGTCGTTTTAGCGATCAGGCAGCTGTGAAGCAAATTGACGTATCACAGGCACTGGCGACGGCATGAAGAAACGGGTACGCACTCATGTTGCAGGCGTTCCTTGGGCAGAACAATTTGCTTTGAAGACGGAGTTTTTCTCTTAGAGCCTTCACTACTGAATATACTGTGGCAGCCAGCTGTGGAGATTGCAAGGGCAATGCGTATACGAAAAGTAGATGAGGGCGCGTGCTTTAGAGGGGAGGAACGGATTTTTTGCAGCCATCAGGAGAGGATGCTTCCGGTTCAGAAACCAGTTTCCTAAACGGGGAGCTGCTTAGCGTGCTGGGAGTGGCCTTCGCACAAGCAGGAACGGGCGGTTAATCAGACTGTCTCAACACGAATTGTCAGCCTGGCCGAGAGACTTTGCTGCGTTTGCTGTGTAACGAAGTGTTGCGAAACAGTTGCCCATAGTTGATAGGCAGGTAATGCCTTCTAAAACTACAGGCGTACTTTGATAGTCATGGTGCTTCGAGGATTGCACAATAAATGTCGTAAAACGCTGCCATTGCCATGCTACAAATGCCATTGGGAAGTGTGTGGCGCCAAGCTATTCTCATGTATGTTGTGTGTATTAAAAAGAGGTCAGGTGGATATATAAGCATGAATACTGCTTCGATGTTCGTGTAGTAGGTAGCATTCTTCACTCCAGTGACGTATCGACTGTTCTGCCCTCCGTGTAGAACAGACTGCACCGGAATGCTCAGAAGCTTACATAACTAACCTAGCTGGCCAGTAATCTGCCTCCTGATAGTAAACTTCTCATCAGTTCCAATCCTGCTTCCACAGTGTTGCTGCCGCCACAAAACGCACTAATAATCCTGGTTCTTGGGGGCTCGACAGGCCAATGTATATTATTAGTAGTGCTGAATAGGCGGCTTCTGCTTAGATTGCACGTAGAATGGCAAACCAGGATGCTGTTATGTTTGTGGTATGCACCAAACGACAAACCCCATATCTAGCTCTGCTGGGCTGTGGGGAAATGCGTTGTCGCAGAGGAGGCTCTAGTGCCTCTTGGTGAGATATGCAGCACGGGGCAAAACCAGTGCATTTAGCACCAGCACGTATTAACGAGAACTGGAACTCTGTGGAGTAACTGCCCCCTTCTCAACGGGCGCTCGCTCTAGTCAGCTTCAGCGCAACTAAAGACGTAAATACTGGCAAAGACGTCAACTTTAGAGAATACTGGAGAATGCAGAATTCGAAGATGTTTTGCGGGGTAGCTATCGGCGAAGGGTGCGCCCGCTGCAGGACCAGAAATGTGCTTAACAACTGCCAACTGCGTTAGTACATGCAGCAAATGGGGGATGGCTACGCTTGCTTGTTAGGCTGCTTTACAGCAGGAGTTACCGCAAGCTGTGCTCTATGCAGCTCAAAAGGTGCCGCCTCCTTTCCACAGTAGCCCCACGCTCCTGTGCAGCAGTCCCCACGACGCCTGCAGACTGCGGCGGAGGCCAGCGGAATTTTTATCACATATGCATTGACGCATTGGCTGCATTATAGCTCATGATGTTCCTCTGCTAAGATCGGTGGCTCTGGTTGCACGCCCTTTATAAGCCACCCCACAAATGAGCATCATCCCAACACCTCCCCAGTGCATCCTTGACCACCATAATCAATTGCTCAATGCTAATGAGGCTTCCAGAACCCGCGGACATTTGTATGCCAGCATTACTACGGTCGGAAAGTACAGTCATAGAATGATGCAATGGCGGGCCTTAATGTGATAGAGGCGATGGCCTAGTTCTCATCCTAGGGCGCCAGCTCGTGGCTTAACACCTCGACTACGTACTAACAGAGATATAGCTCATTCGCTCTCTTCGCTGCCAGCGCTTTTACAGGTTTTGTCAATAATTTTTGCTATCGGCAGTTCGAGTTCCTGGGCAGTTCACTTCTTCGACGTACCCCGGGAAAGCGTTGAATGCATTCTCTCCAGAAGTCCGTTGGCACAGCCCTGGTTTGGGTCTGGGCTCAACAAAAAATCATGGTAGTTCCATGAGGTACTTACGCATTATTTGTTGACCTCTACAAACCCCCGGAGCTTCAGGGCCGACTGGCACCAAAATCTGAAACTACTGCGTGTAGTAAGATGCCGAACGGGCATCAGCATAACAACGCAAAGATAAGGGGGGAGCTGCATGCATGTACAGGGCCTCGAAAACCGCTCCATGGACACCGCGGCTGAGGAGAACGAAAAATGCTTCCTCCCCTGACAACAATGAGGTGTGGGTGTCAGCCCCTGCAAAAGCCATACCACCCCTTTGCAGTGGCCATTTGCACTGTAGGAATACTCACTAGTAGATTGCAGGCCTCGACACTTTGTTGCATAAAGGAGCAAGGCCAACGCAACGACTATGAATTTCCTACACTCACTAATCTGTCTCACAAGATGATCTCCAGAAATCCACGCATCTAGCCAGGCAGCAACAATGATTCTGCTGCGATAGGTAAACGCCTACATTTGTGCTTAGCTATGCAATGACAGTATCCAAAGCCGCTTACTTATTTTGGGCAATCTTTCCGCCAAGCATCCCAGGAGGAACGCCTGAAGTATGCAGGAGATAAGTCTTTGCAAAATATTCTTCGCTTCAGCTGTATCGTTGTAATGACGCAAGGACGAACCCCCATCTTAAGCTGCTCTATTGCTGGGATCAGTTTTTTCGCGAGACGTATGTTCGCCACGCATTGAGGTCTGAAAGTTACTATATGCTTGTAGTCCACCACCTCGACTGGAATGTTCTGCACGAGTTCCCGCCACCACGAGCGGTCGTTTCCTGCCTGCCTCAGCACATCGCTTGCGACAAAGAGTGCATCCAATATCAAATAGCGGAGCCCCAGGACTCGACAAGCCTCTTTAGGACTTAATGCAGTAGCACGGAGCTCATGCAAGCTAAGTAGATGGCTTGCGAGACTTTCCATTTTGCAAACCAAGCCTTCTAAATTCGTCTGAAGTATCATATCTTGCGAAAGCAGGGAATGCATATAAAGCAACGCGAAACCTATTGAATTTGAACTAGCTTCTAGCTGACGGGCAGCAGCAAGTGAAAACGGCCTCGAAGTAGCACCTGGTTGCAAAGCTGGCGTCCGATAATAAGGATGGCACCTCAACGCTTCGAGATCCAACAGTCCGGCCATTTCGGTTGTGCCTTCTGCCGTCAAACGTTTGTCTGGGTCACCACTAGGGTCAACCGCGCCTAGTGAAAAGCCTGACGAACCGCCTAAAGAAGCCGGCTTTCGAAGTAATGCACGGATATGGGCGCCCGTTTGGGTGTTGCCTTCTGCCGTCGAACGTCTGCCCCGGTCATCACTAAGGTTAACGGCGCCTAGTGAAGAGACTGAGGAACCTCCTGAAGAAGTCGGCTTTCCAGGTAGTGCAGTGGAATGGACGCGCGTTTGGGAGGTGCGTTCTTCCTTCGAACTTCTGTCCGCGTCATCACTAGGGTTAACGGCGCCTAGTGAAAAGCCTGAGGAACCTCCTGAAGAAGTCG
Source organism: Eimeria praecox (assembly GCA_963920595.1). NCBI lineage: Eukaryota > Apicomplexa > Conoidasida > Eucoccidiorida > Eimeriidae > Eimeria > Eimeria praecox. The sequence goes on from OY986954.1 coordinate 1,574,903, forward strand.
GCTTTCGAGGTAGTGCAATGGAATGGACGCTCGTTTGGGAGGTGCGTTCTGCCTTCGAACTTCTGTCCGCGTCATCACTAGGGTTAACGGCGCCTAGTGAAAAGCCTGAGGAACCTACTACATAAGCCGGCTTTCGAAGTAGTGCACGGATCAAAGCTGAGCTGCTCTCCTCCTGCCTGGACGAGTCAGGAGTTGGCGTCCCACGAATTCCAGCCTCCGTTGACGTTCCTGGCCTTGGCTGGGGTAAATCCTTAGCTTTCTTTAAAGGAATCGGTGCAGCTCCCACTTCACCGCTTCGTTTTCGCACAGACAATGCCCCAGGAACCTCACCGTTCCGGTTTGGTGTCTTGGGCCGAACGAGCGGGGCTTGGAAGTCAGGCGTCGTCCCCGGCTGGGCTGGGTGCAATACCCTAATCTCTCCGGACTCTGCAAAGCTCGATACGGGAACCCCTTCAAAAGATAGTGGTGCGCTGGTCTCCATAGAAGGGGCAGAGTAGCTGTATCCTTCAGCAGCATGGGTGGGCGGGCCAGGGACAGGAGGCACCGGCAAGCCCCTTGCAGACGTGGATGGCCCTTCCCCTGGAGAATCAGGAGCTACATCAACATGAGGAGAGCCACTCAACAAGCCAGAGCCCCACTGCATACTAGGATGGTAGAGGTAGGGCTCTGGTTGCAGAGAGGAGTGGGGCAGGACTCCTTCCCATATCCCAAAGGAAGTGCTTTGTTGGCTTGCCTGCGCTTGCTGCTGGCTTGTTGAAGCGTGTTGCCACGCGTGTTGTTGAGCACTGTAAGCCTGCAACTGCGTATCATAATACCCTAATGGCTCCGGGTTGGCCGCTTCCAGCTCCAAACACATGCTAATTATTTTGTCGAGGTCGAGTTCATTTTCTTCTGAGTCTTCCCTCCCTGCCAGATGTCTCCCCGCACTCCTCCTACCTCGCAGGCCGTACGCGAAGCTCGAACATTTCGTCAAGACAAAAATAACTGCCAAGAGAGAAAGTATGACGGCCCATACTCGGTATACAGTCAAAATACGTGATCGCCCAGGTTTAGCAAATGCTCCACGCTTTGAAACATCCTTCCTTTTATTCTGTTCTTCGAAATAATAGCTACTAGAATCCTGCAATTGGGCTGAGTTCGCCAACGCATCCAGCCCATCAAACGACAGCTCCATAGGTAGCTGTCCTACAAGCCAGGTTTCTGGCCTCTATGGGGCAAACCTGGTTCCTAGAAATAGAAAAATAAATGCAAGATATTCCACAAAAAACCAGCCCCCAAAGAAAGGCTACTTTCAACGAAATTGACGAAGGCACCAAGGCGCAAAGGATGCTAGGGTCGAGAGTGTTCAATGGCACGCTCTTCCACTCTCCCACACATTTGAAGACACTTTTATTAAGCTACATTTATTTAAAATATGGCATGATTTAAGTGATACAAGTCTTGGATTCCAAATAAATGGAAGCCGGGGATTGTTAGGCTCGGCGGTACATTCCACCGGAAGGCTGCCCCCACTTAGAAGGCTACGAAGAGGTTCTAATTGCTCATGAAAGCTAGAGCAAATCTTCTCCATATAGCAAGGAAACACTTACTTAATTCATTTTCAATCCTATTTTTTTTTAGTTGTTCGGAAATGCCAGGGGACCGTACTGTGAAATGAGGGAGAGCACGCCAAAGCCATCACGGGGGCCCACACGACGGGAAGTAGTCCGTATTGCGCCTTAGTGTATTGCAGGGCAGAGGGCCCCACATATGGAAACAAGATGTGGCATCCTTCATATTACACATCTATGTTTCAATGCTGATATGCTTAGTAATTCTATGGTGAGATGGAGCCTATAGATAGTATCGACTTAGCACGCCTGTAGTTACGCCAACAGCTTAGAATTCGGCCCACAGACATGCATCATTGTAGGCTGGGATGGCCCAAGTTTGTATCTGATTGGATTCTCGCAGTTTGGATACTAATTGGCCTTTAAATGTTTAAGAATTCGTTGTAGGATCGAGAGTCCTTGACCTTAGCCAAGGCCGTCACGAGCTGCAAAGCCGGTCGAAAACTTAAATGAAGAATTTGCAAGAAACAGCTACCATCACCAGCGTCTTGACGTCCTGTGTACAGCTTCCTAAGGGCATGGGCTTGTGGGTGCTTAGGCTGGCCTGCCACCGGCTAGAGCGTAACTTGCTGCGGCTAAAGCTGCACGGTTTCCCCATATGCATGTGCACCCAGTACCCCTTTGCTGCACGTTCTAACATTGTAGATTGTCTCGTAGACTGCCTTTAAACACTTACTTGATCCTCAATGGCCAGCTTGCTCTATACTCCTATATCCCATGCAACGAGTACCAACATCACGCAGAGCATGGTGTGCAAACGTGCTACCATAGTGCTAGTACATGCAGCAAGAGATCTGTGGTAGTGCATGCGCGAACAATTGCCTTGCCGCAGGAGTTGCAGCAAGATAAATCTGCTTCTAGCGTGGTCTGTCTATAGCAGTTGTCTGATGATCTCTTTGCATGCAGGCTGGTTACTGTAGACTCACCAGGTCTTGAACAACACTTGCGTATGCAGTTCGCGCTTGAAACAAAAGGACCTGAAAGCCTGTATATTCTTGCATGCCGCGTTGACTTGTAGAAGTTGTAGCAAGAGGTGCTGCAACGTTTGGCAAGCCTCCTCCCTTCTTTCCAGATCAGCGTCAGACCATTGTCCCTCTGTGCCCAGCATGCCTGAAAGGTTCAATGGGGGCTATTATCAGATTCTGGTGAATCCCATTCTTCTGGATGCTTATTCTATTGCAGCTCACTGTTGAATCATGGTTTGCAAAGTTTGTATTGATACTTCTACCCGCTCGCAGGCTGGCTGTGGAAGCCCAACTAACTGTTCAATGGCATTCTACACTACACCCTACAATTATTTGCGCATCAAGCAGAGTGGGACGAACTGTGTTTGCATGGGCGGCTGTTTTGCAGTACTAACTGCAGCAAGGTTCGTTCCAGTCCGTGGCATGCCAGCGGGTGTACCCATCAGCTCCAGGCTCTGTGCCCAGGAGGATACGGGGGTGGAGGGGCGGTCAGCTGTTTCTTGCGAGCTCTTCCTTCACTCCTTTGACTAGATTGCATCTTGCAACGGTCCTCTGCCAAGGTTACGACTCTCGTTACAACTATATCCCTCCTCAACAGTTGAGGACTCTCGTAACACAAGTTCTACAACAACAGGGTACAACAGGATAATTGAACTGCTCATAATAGATCCTTTCATTTTGTTGTTCTTAAAGTGGGAATACAAAGAAACAACCCTTCTCGCTTGACTGACATGCAGTTGCAGCACCCCGATGTAGAGATCTTCTCTCGCAGATGTGCGATGCCGTCGGCTTTGCTGCGAAAAGGCCTCGGAAGTAGTTAAAGTTAGCAGTATAAAGGCTCTACAAAGCACAATTCAAAGGAGTGAGAATAAATACTACGAAGAACCTCATACCATATAAACGATCGGAGGACCGCGATGCGCGAGCTGTTCCGCCCCACTGGGTGTCTCGAGTTGGATCATCGAGTTTTCCTCTCTAAGCATGGAACTCTGCTTGTTGTACGCTTTCTGATGTTTAATTTATTCTTCGAAAGCAGTCATTATTGCAATGCGTTGTGTCTTAATGCAAGCCTCGGAGTGAACAGCAGGACTTCTCCCTGCCGGCCGGTGCCATGGCGTTGCTGATATCAATGGCAGAGGCAGCCATGTCTCTTTGATTCCATGGAAAACCAACCATATATTCAAAACAGGTGAATTTATTAAGCTTCATAATTTAAGTCTATGAGTGATGCATGCCCTTATTTCATGCGAAGGCAGTGGCAGTTCTTGGAGTGACGCGTCGAGGCCCGCTATGCACCAGGCCGTTGAGGGATTTGGTGAGTTTCCCGCGCCTTTGGGGGCTCAGGTGCCTTCCAAAGCAGCTTTATTATGGAAGCAGCATATTTATGTCCCTCAAAGCAAGAATAATCTGCACTCTACGGGGCGGATCGGGTCGCGCCGGGCGACTGCGAACCAATCCTGGGGTGTTCTTCTGTCTGCATTGACAGTTGCTGCTTTCTTGCTTGGTTGTTTCCGTTCGATCCCCCCGCTTGGACAGCATGCAAATGGATCTAGGCGCCTGGCAGACTTGCAAGACCAGATGGAGGAGGGGGATATCGACGAAATTCTCCGTATTTGCGCCGAGATGGAAGCGAGCACACAGACAGTCGTCCAGCCAGCGTCTGTGACAGAGGAAGAGCTGAGCACTATAGAAACGCCTTCCCAGGCCTATCCATCCTTTGAAACAGAGCAACCAACTACGCCGAGCTCGCCGCCGTCGCCCCGGGATGCCTCTCGTTCGACCTCTCCCGAGCCCCCGGTGCCTCATCCTGGGGCATTCATGTGGGGCGATCTCGGCATTCACCTTTGGGATGTTGCCGTTAGGAATGCACTTGTTGTCTTGGAACCACCACATACGCAGACGCCGCCTGAAAGCCCACAGGAAGTGGAGGGAACACTTCCAGGAACTCCACCGCATTCCGGGCCCCCAACGCCGCCGCTTCCTCCGGACAAAGCTACCGGGGAACCTCAACATGGGGAGGCGCACCCATCAGCTGCGAGCACTCCGCCAGATGGCAGCAGTCCTGCTGATGCTGGAGCAGCTCGCCTTGCTCCCCCTGCTCCCGCTGCAGCCTCAGTGCAGCATTCGGCACCTGCGATGAGTAGTAGCACAGCTGGACGCTCTCCTAGTTTGTTGGCGAGCTTTCTAGATTTTTACGAGAAATCTTTACAAGGGACCACGTGGCGGCCTCTGCAAACTCCTCCTCCTCGCCGTCGTGCACGACGAAGCGCAGGGGAGGGCACGAGTTCTTCGACTGACCCACCAGAAGCTGTACCGGCAAAGCGCAGACTGCCAGTGGAGACGCCCACGAACGATGAGGGCGTTACGAGCAAAAAGGGGCGTTCTCAAATGCCTGCACCTGGCTCAGAAGGAAGTTCGCGAGGGCAGGCCGCAGATCCTTTGAAACAACAATCTGAAGGCGACCAGCCCGATGAGGAGCAGTAGGATGCTGCCGCTCAGGAAGAGGCTCACAGGAACAGCCTGCGGGTTCCCAGAGACAGGACTCTGTGAGGACAAAGTGCAAGCTGAGCTGCATCAGAGCTGCGGCGCTGAAGCAGGCTCATGCAAGCAGCCCGTAGACTTTTCGAAACAGAAATCTGCCGGCTATCTGGCAGCCGAGCCGTAGCATGGGGTTGCGGCTCATGCCTACCCTCAAGCAGGTTTTGTAATACAGGAAAATGTTTCCATGAATCAGAAAGCAGCCGGCGGTGCAGCGTCGCGTACTGGAAAGCAGCAGCAATGGGCTGATGATTCCAAGTACTGTACCCGACAACCTGACCCGCGCAGGCCGCTCGGGTTGTCAGCTTCCTAGACGCGCTGCAGAGCGTCGAGGAATAGGGAGCACAGATGGAACTCCCGCTTTCCGTAACACAAACGTACAGCACAGACACTGTTTCCATCGTCTACAGGGTGATCTTGCACGCGGGAAGCCGGGAAGTGAGGCTTTTGTCCTATTGTATTATCGACAATATTGCAGTCTTGCCCTGCCTGGATTCACAGAAAACAAACCCTTACTCCAGGGTGCATGTGCCGTATGCTGTATCTAGCTGCGAGGGGGTTCCAGCTGAGCGCAATATCAGAAGCGCAATGTCAGAGCTGACGCATGCGTACGGTAGCCACTGCTGCAGATGGGGGTTTTCTTCTTTAAAAGACATGTCGGTTCAGGGCAAGTGACTGACATCCAGCAACAACCGGTCGCGCTGCCATACCGCCCACCTGCGTAGGGTGTGCTCTCTGCTGCCTGAAGCTGCTGCTGCTGAGTGCGGCATTTAACGCAGTGGCCACCCAACATTGCTTGCCGGCTACGCCACAGCATTTGATCTTGCATGAGAAGATGTGTCTTGCTCGCCGGCTACTCCACAGCATTTGGTCTTGCACGAGAAGATGTGTCGTGCGACTTGGTCGCTACGGGCTGCGTTCGCCAGGCCTCTACCTACCCCTCGGGGATTCTTCAAACCCCTTTACGTAAATGAAGGACACTAATGCATGGCACTGCCATGGGTACACCCGCGGCCTGGCGGTTTCCTTACGATCAGCCCAATGCTGCCTCAACTGCTAAATGTCTACAGAAGTTTATTGCGGTGTACGTTTCGGGACCACCCGCTCGCCCACAAGGTAGGTGGGGTATTGCTGGGCTGCTGCTGCTACCTTCAAGGCTGTCCTTTCCGTGCGGTAAGGGAACGTGAAACGCCACCGATGCCTCACGCGAGGACTCCGGGGATAGGTTTGTATGCACCTGAAGGCTCATTGGTTTCGAAACAACTCCCAAAGACATGCTGTAAAAACTCAAACAGCTGGCTTTGCCACACCTGCGCTTCTGCTGAGTGCTGCGGCGCCCTTTCAGCGCCCCCCCCGAATTCCCCCTTATCGGGACCCGCCTACGAGCGGCCTTACAGCAAGCTGCAGCAGCACCAGAATCGCCGCTGCTGCTGCTAACTGATGCTGCTGCTGTCTAAGCGGGAGGAGTCGTGGGGCTCGGTCCGGGAGCCACAAGAGCCCCCACAGCCCCGAGGTACCCATCGTGACGCAGAAAAAGCACCTGTAAAAACAGAAACAGAAGAGCAAGCTGTCCGTGGTGAGGGGCCAGACGCATGGCAGACAGATAGTCCAGGTGCTGGGCCTGCAACAGAAGGAGCAGCAACAGCCCTACACTGCAATACCCCGAAGGGGCCTCCTCTCACCTCGAACGGAGCCCATGAAGCCGCAGGCTCAGCAGTAACGCCACTTTGAGCTGACGCAGGCGACGAAGGGGAGAAGATACTGCTGCTGCTCACGCCCAAAGGTGGGCAAGACGGAGAACGCAACGGATTGCCTGTCGAGGCGATTTCCTGCTTCCGACGCTGCTGCTCCTGCCGCTTTTGCTGCTGTTGCTTGTCGTGCAGGTGGTGGTCTGGTTGCGCGTGTCTGGGCCTGTCTATCTGCGGCCGAGAAGGCATCGCGACAGGGCTAGAAGCGCCTACCATCGAGTTTCCGCAAAGGTCAGATGAAGCGGTATCAGATGTTACTTGCGGCCGCAGCACAGCAGCAGCAGCTGCAGTAGCGTCTGCTACAGCTGCAGCCCCTGCAGCTGGTGTTCCCGTGCGACCTTTCTCCTTCGGTTCGCGATCTATGGCGGCAGGCGCCTGCCGCTTTGCTGCTTCAGCGTTTGTAAGCAGCTTTTGTTGCAGCAGGATCCGCTGCTGCGCGCTCACGTTGAAATTTGGCGGGGCAGCAAGCAGCGGTGATGCGGGTCCTCGCAGGCAGGTTTGAGGGGTGTGCTGATCGTACTGCCGCATGTAGAAGTTCACGCCTTGTGTAATGGATTCCATCGTGAAGTCGTAATTGTTTATGAATTTACCCGCGAAAAATATCCTGAATCAAACGTATCAAGAAAGCCCCAACAACATGCCTACCACACTTAGCTGCTCTCCAGCTAGATCCTTTGCAGAGGCTGACGGGCTACATAGAACTTCTGCCGTCAGCCGCTGTGTTGATCGGAAGGCAGGGAACAGAATACAGGGGAGGATGCTGCAGCAGCAGAAGTCGCAGCAATGCTGCAGCACAGCTGCAGCACAACAAGACCTCAAGTGTACCGTGCACGCTATCCTCACCTGCGTACGCCGTGGGCGGTACCCACAAGGTATGCGAGGTAGCCCAGGTTATACGACACCATGTGAATCAAACTCCTCGCGATATCTTCTTTCCTGCACCACAGTACACAATACAGCGAGCAGCGACGCCACAGTAAATCCTTACGCCTTCATATATATATATATATATATATATATATATATATATATATATATATATATATATATATATATACAACACATATATCGAGACATGCTTTCTCGTTGACTGCGTTAGCTCCGCGCAAGGCCATTTGGGTAGGAGGAAGCTGCAAAAGACAGAAGTAGAGTTTTCGCGCAGTCTGTCTTCTGCCTCTGAGGCGGAGGCATCTCACCTGGGGCGGGGCCTGTCGCTGTTATCATCCAAGTAGAGCCGCCCGAAGCTGAAGCACACAGCACAGACGGATTTCCCTGCGGTCCCTCTAAACATACCCTAATCGATGTTAACCCCGAGAATGGATGCATGCATGCATAGACAGCTGCAAGCTTCAGCCGCAACAGCTGCAACAGCTGCAACAGCCGCTCGCACTGCAGTGCCGTCGCCACTATTGTTGTCTGCCACAAAGCACGGGCGAGCCTGGCAGCAGCACTGTGGCCTATCTTAGCGCTTCAGAGGTAGCCGCTGATTGCTGCTAGGCGAGTTCATGCAGGACTTAAGGGGCTCGTTGCAGTAGGAAGGAAACAACACTCAAAGATAACCAGAAACAGCAGCAGTAGCAGCAGCAGCAGTAGCAGCAGTAGCAGCAGCAGCAGTAGCAGCAGGCTCAGCTGTACCTGGAAGCCAGAGCATCGGGGGCAATACATCGGCTGCCAGCCGCGTCCCCGCAGAGGTCTGCCACTTTCAGGTCGAGGGCATCCGTGCCTGCATCCACGGCAACCCGGAGATGTAACTAAGGAATATATTTGCATACATATATGTCTATATATATATATCTATATATCTATATATCTATATCTATATCTATATCTACATCTATCTATCTATCTATCTATCTATCTATCTATCTACCTATATATATATATATATATATATATATATATAAAATATATAATCCCTCTCTGTATATACATGCATTAACTGCACAAGATGCTCGAAACACGCATGGGAATGGCAATGCTACGTTCTAAGAGGCAGCCAGAGGCATTCCAGCAGGCATTCCATGAAACGTGTCACTGTCTCACTGCGTGAGCGTAAGCCCTCCAGCTAGCTAGGTAGCTAGCTAGGTAGCTAGCTAGGTAGCTAGCTAGGTAGCTAGCTAGGTAGCTAGCTAGCTAGCCTATCTGCTTACCTCGCTCGGAGAGGCGGACAACTTGGCGGAAGCTTTTGGCGTGGAACAAAAGCCGCGCCAGCCCGAGGACTGTACCTCCTCCGATGCAGGTTCCTGTCACCCTCACGAAGCTGCTGGCGCTCTTAGCCTGCAGACGAAGCAAGAGGCAGCATACAAAATAGTGAAATTATATATATATATATATATATATATATATATATATATATATATATATATATATATATATATATATATATATACTGCCAACCTTTGAGAAAAAACACACCCCGCAACCTCCCCCACAGCCCAAACGCCTCCGAATTTGCATAAACACGAAACCCTAAGACGCAGCTGCTTCATACGCCGAAGCTTCAACAAGGACAAACCCTAACGTGCCTACCCCCCAAGCCCGATACGCATGCACTGCATGCATGCATGTACATGCACCTAAACAAACATGTCAAGCGTCTAGGGTTTAGGGTTTAGGGTTTAGGGTTTAGGGGCCTGTCTACCTTGAGGATGGAGACGCCGGAGCCAATGTTGACGACCAGGAAAGGGTAAAGGTCTCGGGACTGATAAGCAGCACCGCAGCAACATTTAAAAACAAACAGCATGCTTGCTGTCGCTGACAGCACACAAGTCCGCTGCAGCAAGCCTCCTACAAGGAGGAGCCCCAGCTTACTCGAGGCGAAGCAGCGTAGGCCCCAAAGCCCCATCGTGCATGCAAAGATAAAGAGACAATTAGTAAGATAATCAGATGCAAGAAGGCCGGCCACACAAACACCAGACACCAACAGCAACAGATACAAATACAGAACGAACGCATCCATACAGTAGCGCATGCATAGACACGTAGGGATTCTATGGGGGAGGTAAACGTGGTTGAAGGCCAGAGGGGCGATGGAAGAGACACGAAAGGAGACAGACAGCATCAAACACAAGGAGACAGACGAAAAGACAGCATCAAACACAAGGAGACAGAAGAATAGACAGCATCAAACACAAGGAGACAGAAGAATAGACAGCATCAAACACAAGGAGACAGAAGACAAGACAGCAAGAGACAACAAGAAGAGAGACACCCCAAAACAGAGGAGTAAACACAAGAAGAAATAAACAGCAAACGCAGGAAGAGACACATGAGGAGACACATGAAGAGACAGAAGAAACACAAAGAGAAGAGAAGAGACACAACTACAACAACAACAACAACGCCTCACCACGTCTACAGGGACCCTCTGTCTGGATGCTAAGTCAAAACGGAAGACAGAGTTAGTGTGAGAAGCCAGCAGCACCAAACCCGCCATTATACTTTCGATTTCATCTGTACGCTGTAGAGACACCCCAAGCTGCTCCTTAAAGAGATCTGCATACTTCATAGCCCCTCCCCCTGTCATTCTCAGAACCCCTCCCTTAACTAAATTCCGTGCTGTACAGACAACACAGCAACACAAACCAAGAGACAACCTCAACATCCGCCTCAGAATAAAAAGAGCAGCAGCACACACAACCAACCAACCTCAGAAAACAAAACAACAACGACAACAACAACAACAACAACAACAACAACAACAACAACAACAACAACAACAACAACAACAACAACAACAACAACAACAACAACAACAACAACAACAACAACAACAACAACAACAACAACAACAACAACAACAACAACAACAACAACAACAACAACAACAACAACAACAACAACAACAACAACAACAACAACAACAACAACAACAACAACAACACCAACAGCCAACCATATCTTTCACAACTAGCAAATACACCGTCAAAGCAGAGCTGCAGACTCTATGGCTGCTGCTGCCCCTGCTGCTGCTGTCGCCGGCCTGCACAGCGGCTACAGCAGCTTATCTAGGAACTAGCTCCTGCTGCTGCTGCTGCTGCTGCTGCTGCAGCTAATGCTGCTGCTGCTGCAGCAGCAGCAGCAGCAGACAGTACAGCATGCAGCACAACGAATCTTTCTCTTGATAACACTTAAGACAGCAGCAGCGGCAAGGGTTGATCGCCGAGAGCAGCACTGCTGCTGCTGCTTGCTGCAGCTGCAGCCGCAGTGCTGCAGCAGCACAATCCTGCTTCTCTCTACAGGGTGTTTGCATGCATGCAAGGAAGACAGCAGCTAACATAGCAGGTAAGAATAAAGGATACAGCTCTTACTTCGGAGGCAATCGAGAAGAGATGAAATCGCCTTCGTACGGAAATACGTAAACCTCAGCACCCGCCGAGGAGAAGCTGCATGCATACATAAACGAAGCTAAACACCTTCCGCTGCAAGATTGCTGCAACGCTGCTCTTGTTGCTGCAACAGCAGCAGCAGCAACAGCAGCAGCAGCAGCAACAGCAGCAGCAGCAGCAAATTACAACGCTCCCGAACGCCAGCTAGCCTGCTGAAAACACTACAGAGGCTGCAGCATCATCCGAAGGTAAGCAGAGACAGCAGAGGCAGACACAACAAAGGGAGACAGAAGAAAGAGAGACGATGCATGCAAACAAAATATATAAACTAAAGAAAGACAAACCGCGGATAGTAAGAAGAGGAGAGGCCAAGTCAAGGGCTGCATCGCAGTTGCTTGCATATGCCCTGGCGGTAAGCTGCGGGTCTCTGCGGGAAAAGCTGCTGCTGCTGCCAGCAGCAGCAGCAGCAGCTGCAGCAGCTGCTGCTGCTGCCGCGCTCTGCGGCCCGAGCTCTTCTATAAATACAACCTTCGCTAGGGTCCCCCCCATATCTACTGCACAGCGGACAGTTGGTGACGCCTCTTGCAACAACGAGAAGAGGAAGGAAGCCCCAGCACTTAAAGGCTTTCGCGGTATCAGCATAAATATATACTCCCCCGAATGACAGCCGCAGCGACGGCGATGACGTCGGCAGCCATTGCCACTGCTGCTGCTGCTGCTGCTGCTGCTGCTGCTGCTGCTGCTGCTACTGCTGCTGTGATGATGGTGATGATGGTGACGGTGGTGGTGGCGGTGGTGGCTTTGGCAGGTTGTTGCAGCTGCTTCACCTGGGCTCTCTGAGGGCCCCCGTAAAACACCGCCGCACCGACGGTTGTGCTGCCATCGAACCCCGCGGCAGCAGCTACCAACAGCCTCAGGAGCAGCTATTGCTGCTTCTGGAGGGGGAGATTCTTCCACGTGCTGCTCTGTCTGCTGCTGCTGCTGCTGCTGTTGCTGCTGCTGCAACTGACGCTGTCGCACAGAGCTGCTTGAGCTTCGACACACCTCCTTGCGGCTCTGTCGAAGCTGGTTGACCCTAGCTGTATTGCCTGAGAGAGAGACGCCCATATGTGCTGCTGCTATCTCTGGTAGTGCTGCTGTTGCTGCTGCTGGTAGTGTTGCTTTTGTTGAATGTTGTGGGGATTCTGCTGCTGCTGTTGAGGGCTCTGCTGTCGGTGGTTGTGCTGCTGTTTCCGCTGCACCTCTTGTAACTGATAAAAGCGATAGAGAACCCCCCCCTGCAGCGGGCCCCTCAGAGGACGCCCGAGGGGCTTCATGAGGGTCCATTGCTTGCAAGATTGGTCTCGCTGCTGCTGCTGCTGCTGCTGCTGCTGCTGCAGCTGCTGCTGCAGCTGCTGCGACCCTCGGATCACCTAGGGGTTTTGAGCACGGCTGCAGCAGTTGTTGTTGTTGCTGCTGCTGCTGCAGCAGGATACTGCATGCAGCTTGTAGAATGAGCAAGAGCTCTGGAAGGAAGGAGGAGGTCTACCAGCTGCTAATGACATGGGCCCCCCTTGGTGTCTGTAAATATATTACGGATCAAGAAAGTACGTCATTGTGCTGATAAGCCTCCGACGAAATATATAAAATATATTTTAAATTAGTATACCTCAAAATGTCAGGGGCCGAAACGGCAGCTCTAGCGTCGCCCGTGCAGCCGGAGAGCCGCCGCAGCAGCTCTTCCTTTCTGCGAGGCCTCCTGTTTCTTTGTGTCTATTTATTCTTTTTTTTGAAAAAATCTCAGTCACAATCCTTTGAAAACAGTTTATAATGGTAGTCAATGCTGCAGCTCCTGTGGTTGTTGTTGTTGCTGTTGTTGTTGTTGTTGGTGTTGTTGTTACTGCTGTTGTAGCTGCTTCTGTTGCATGCAGCAGCAGCAGCAGGGGAGCGGCTTGTCAGCTGTATCTTGAGGCATTGGTTCTACAATCTAATGCTGTCTGTAGCTTAAACTTGATGCGAGTTTATTTCAAAGCTTTGTTTAACATCGATCCCATGAGGCCTGAGCACAGCTGCTGCTCTGCTGTATGTGATGTCTCATAGGGTCACCTCACACAGCCAGCCCCACAATGTCGGCTTCGTTTCTTTCGTTGTTTTTTTGTAAAAGACATATTCTTACCCCCTCACCAGTTGTGTTAAAGAATAGAAAAAGATACTGAGACCACCTAAGGGCGGAAGAGCAGTGGGAGGCCAACGCTGGAACCCACGGCCTACTAAACCCGCAAAGACAGAAACTACAAAACCTGCTGCTGCAGCATTTCAAGGCTCCTGAGGTTTAAATATACCTAGCAGAGTATCTGGGATATTGCAAACACTGTTATTCGTGCTGTTCCAGCCTCCCTGTGCACTCACGACAATGACTCTTCCAGCATGGTCTGTGCAGCATGGTCTGTGTGAAGTAGGTAGACAGTCATTTACGTTGTCGCGTGCTGCTTATAGGAGGCTGAGGGCGTGTGTTAACGGCTGTGTATAGTGCTAGAGCATGCAAATGCGGGGGGAATGCATGCACGTGGGGCTGCCTTGAAGCTCACTGTAGCTCAAGAAAGACTGGTCCGTCTCCTCGCAAGCCCAGTACCTTGGGCCGCTGTGTCAAGGATCGCCTGGGGGCTTGAGGGGATATCAGCTGCTTTCCGTGATTGCAGCTCACAACGGTCCTCGACCAGGGTCAAGTTCCCACCTAATACTTGGTAGCACACCGTGGTTCATGAGGTGCGAGCAACGAACGTTACCCCCCAAACAAGCTTTAGCATTTAGCCGTAACTGAGGAAGATAGAAATTGTTCACAAGCAAACACATAAACATTTCCTCGAGAATCCTTGACAAAAGCTCACCCTTCTTTTCTTGCACAGAGGGAACCAATCATGATATGCCCTCGGCTGGGGTGCTAATGCATGATCGGAAGCTCTGCTAACAATCTAGATATGAAAGGGGCCCCCTTGCGGAGGCAGCGGGGCCCCTTTCATATCTAGATTGTTACAGGATGCAAAAGTATCTACTACGTGGAAGGGGCAGGAATTTCACTGTTTAAAACAGCCATCAATCAACAGACTCTATCACTATTATTGTCTTCGAATTCCTTCTTTAGGCTGAGAAGCCTAAAGAAGAAATTCGAAGACAGTAATAATGATAGAGTCTCTACGTAGCTTTGGCGGCTTAAGGAGTACGACTTCACAGGCCAGCATATCAAGGGTATCACCAACATGGCGTCTGGCGCACTCATCCGTTCCCCTACCGGTTAGGCGCTGTGGTCTGCACCTGTGCCTACCTGAAATGGTTCCCGTTTCCTCTCTAAATTGCTGTTTTCTCGCTTATTCGATACTCATGCTGCTGCAGTCCTCGCCAGCTTTAATGACGGGCGACTACCAAAGCGCTGCAACCTCAATGACGCGCCTCGCGGCAACAGACGAAGCGTGGCCTCCGCCAGTTATACGTTCCAGCTTCGTTCCGCAGAGGTATGCTGCGCAAACAACAAAACGACGCCGTAGCAAGTCGTCGATGTATCAGCAATGATGTAGAGAGCCCCTGGCTCTTCTTGATGGCCTAGGGTGAGCCCCTCAGCTTAGGAATATTTCCTCACTTGCCTGGAAAATCAACATCAGCCGCAGAAACCACACAATATTCTCAATGAGGGCTCTTACCGAATTTCCTGATTTCAAAAAGGATCTGGACGGTCATTTCGTTGGATTTTCTAGCGTGGTTAGCATTTAGAAGCTGGGATAGCATGTACGTCGTTGTGAGCAGAGCAAATACGCCCACTTCATTCAGAGTTCGAATTCAGTAATGCCAGAAACACTGGCCAAATTATTCATTAACCATGCCTGCAATCTTCACGGCACCCGGGAAAGCATCATCACAGACAGGGACCCAATGCTCGTTATCGTTTTCTCTCGTGAGCGTAGAAACGTGCTTAACATCCAGAATTACATGATCACTGCCAAACATCCAGGTCAATCTGAGTCCATCAACCGTGTTTGCGACTCTGTACCCAGCATAACTAGTCAAAGTGGCGTGGGTTCCTTCCCTAAGCAGAATGAATCTGTAATAGAACAGTTGACTCTTCGGCTCGTTCCTTTCCGACATCCCTGGGCAAATCTAAGATGTCATTGCATGCCCCGAAATTAGAGGTGGCAGTAACAAGCTAGCCAGATGGGCACTCCAGCATCAGCCGAATTCCAGCGTGTCATAGCGCGGGACTGCATTAAAGAACAAGAACTCCATGAAAAAAACTCTTACACACGGCATTCAGCAGTAACTTGCCAATCCAGGCGACTGATTTCGCAGGCTATTCGAAATGAACGGAAGAGGCTCGCCACACTTTATGCTGGGCTGTTTTTTGTTCGTCCTCGGGTAGACGAGCTGCTACCTTACCTAGGGCACTTACCCTAAACGGACATGACACGATCTTGCCAACGCTTGTATCCTCAGAACGTTCAGGGAATCAACGACATTCCGACGAACTCCAAGGCAGAACCGCAGAAGCGGCAGAGGACATGATACCATCGTGTCAACGCTACTGTCCTCAGAACTTCCGGAAAACCAACGAAATTCCCACGAACACCAAAGCAGAACAGCAGCAGCGTCAGAGCGAGAGGGAACAGCTAGTGGAGACGGTTATCCTGGAGGCACGTGCATACACTCGCCGGGGCCCCAGCAAGTGTGAATTACAGGTCAGGTGTCCCGGGGAGCGACAACCGAATTGGGTTTCTGAAGGTCGCTACGGGTATCAATCCCTCATAACCATCTTAGAGCCATTCTTGATTCAGCGGGAGCAAGCGTAAACATGGCTGTGCACCGCTGTCTTAACGCGCGCTTTAATTCACTTCTCGGTAACTGTTACAGAGTAGAATGTGAAAGTGCGCCCACATTCAGATATGTGTTATTCTGCTCTAACTAATTTTCGCTTATGATCTATGCGGCAACGCCTCCTTTATCTCAGTTAGCTCAGCAGCTGCTGCATTTGCAAATTTATTTTTTTCTTTGTAAATAATTTGGTGCTAGTTCCACCCGCTGTTGGCGTTGGTGGGTCTCACATATGCTCTTTCTGATGCTGCTATCTGGCAAAAACATGCTATACATGCTTGTCTTTGCTGGAATGCTCTCACAAATAGAGACCCCAAAGCAGGGGAAACTGCGGGGAATGCCATTACTGATCAGTGAACCCGCCAATGGGCGATCGTGCTGTCGAGAGCAGCGAGGCAACAGCACCTTCCTGATTGCCGATCATTCCTTTCCCCTGTTATTTTCCTTCTACCTCTCATTTTTATTTCTCATGGGCCGCCAGACACACGAGGGCATCTGCCGCTTGAAGGATGTGTGTGGAGGCAGGTGCAGCATGCCTTGCGTGACTTTGGTACTGGTATCCCTACTTGCTTGCAGCTTCACTATGGTGGATCGCATAGGCGTTTAAGCCAGTCTACACTATGGCCTACAATGTTAGCGCATGCAGCAAAAGAACTGGTTGTGAGTGCACATGGGGCTGCCTTGCACCCCCCTTGCTACACCACGGTGCATTGCAGCCTATGACAAGCCGATCATGTCGCCACCAGTTCCAGGGCTTTGGGCCCCTGGTCCCATGATTCCAGGAAGCTGGTGGATAGACAGCTGCATTTTCACAAACCCTTTCTTTAAGTCTTTGCTTAAACTTCAGCTCGCTTCAGTCCCCAGTTAAGAGTGAGGACGCACGTTGCATAGGGCCCCTGCGCCGCTCTGCTCAGAATTGCTGGCGAGCCGAAGCCGAAGGTTGTTGTATGGTTTAGGGTTTAGGGTTTAGGGTTTAGGGTCTGTACACTGCAGATCTCGGCAATTCAAATTATCCTCATCTCATGAAAATAATTTCATATATTATCAAAAGCACTTTGCTAATACAAGTGAATAGGGTCCTGTGCTAGGATCAAGGACTCTCCTTTCTATGGACGGCTCGTTTTCTAGCGTGTTCCAACCATAAGATGAAGCTGGGGTAATACACAAACACGTTAGCTATTAACCCAGGCATTCAACAAATTCAGTAGCAGCAACATTTCAAGTTATTATAAACATTTGCAAGAAACAGAACTACAGATGGAGAGATAAGTCTGCTGTCTCGTGAGATCATGCTGTCGTTAGGCGTGCACGGTGGTGCTGTGTCTGTACACTGCAAATATCAGCAATTCAAATTATCCTCATCTCATAAAAATAATTTCACAAAATTAATAAAAAATAAATTGAAAGATGTTCGATTTAAATATAACAAGATTTCGAGGCAGCCGAGCGAGCTGCAGCGGGCTGCTGCGCCGATGCAGCAACGGGCCGGGCTCTCAGCTACACGAAAACCAAATTAAATTTATATATAAATATTTTATTTTGTAATTTATTATATTTTATTTCGTAAATATCAAAAAAACAAGCCGATCAAGAGCTGAACACGAGCGACCGCCAGTCCCCAAAGCCAACAACAACACGCCGCAGCCCCACAGAGCAGGATAAACATGAGAGCTGCAAGACCAGCAGCAGCAGCAGCAGCAGCAGCAGATTTATTGCAGCAGCAGCAAGACTTCCGCTTCATACTAGAGGCTCATGGGTGTGTGTGTATATACACCTGGGTGTTTGCCTCGTGGTTTGTGCGGGGGAATCCGCCCGGCTTCCTCGTGCAGATCTACCTCTCCTCTCTTTAGGATTCTGAGGCCCTCCTGGCTTTCTTCAAACAATTGTATTGTTTAATACTGCAGCAGGAGGCCTACTAACCCCTCTGAGGCTGCTCAGCCCTGTAGACAACGTGGGATCGGCTCCCCAAAGCCGTGGGATCGACCCCTCAAATTCGCGGGATCGACCCCACATATTCGTGGGATCGTCTCCACTGCTCCGTGGGATCGTCTCCACACATGTGTGGGATCGACTCCACACATCTGTTCTGTGGAATCGTCTCCACACATTTGTGGGATCGTCTTCGTCTATCCCGGCGAAGCAGACAGATATTTGCATCTAAGATATAATAACAGACAGCAGGCAGCAGCAGCTGCTGTTGCTTCAGCAGCAGTCTTAAATATCCTTCTCCGAAGCACCTGGGGCCTCCCTCCGCTTGGCTGAGTCAGCTGCGGCTGGTGCTGCTGCTGCTGTTGCTGCTGCTGCTGCTGTTGCTGCTGCTGCTGCTGCTCTAAGATGCTTCTATCAGGGGAGCAAAGGGGACAGACTCTAAGGCCGCCCAGGGGCCCCCATGATCGTCTTCTTACATAATAGACATACAACACCTGCAGCACTGCAGCAACGGCAGCAGCAGCAACAGCAGTGACAGCAGCAACAGCAGCAGCAGCAGCAGCAGCAATTGCCGAAGCAGCAGCCGCATCGAAGCAGTTTTTGCGTCTTCTCAATTCCCATGGAGCTGCGCCTTAGATCCTCCTGCAGCAGCAACAGCAGCAGCAAACCTGTCGCTGCTGCTGCTGCTGCTGCTGCCACAGCAACAGCTGCAGCAGCAGCACGAAGCCAGGCGGTTCTCTTCCCATAGAAATGCAGCTGGGGGGACCCCCGGGGAGACAGACGGCCTCTGGGGTTCCCCAGCCTACTGGAGATGATGCAGCAGCAGCAGCAGCAGCTGCTGCTGCTGCTGCCTGCAGCGCTGCTCTTACACTGTCTCGTCAAGCAGCAGCTGCTGAAACAGCCCACGGGCAGCTGCAGCAAACTGCTGCTGAAGTTATTAGCAGCAGCTCTGCTGCAGCAGCACCAACTGCAGCAGATCGCGTAGCTTGGATACAACTAGGCACAACGCAACCGCAGCAGCAGCAGCAGCAGCAGCAGCAACCTGCTGTACAGACACATGTTTTAATCCATACGTTTGCTTATGGGGAAGCAGATCTTGCTGCAGCACTACGGCGCGTTGCAGCTTCCTCTGGAGGCGGCATCGTCCTCAATACACTGCAGCAGCAGCAGCAGCAGCAATTGCAGCAGCAGCAGCAGCAGCAGCAACAGGGAACCTTGGTGCCTGCTGTCTACGCTGCACCTGTTCAACAAGCAGCAGCAGCACCGCAAACTCTCGCAGCCATCCCCCTCCCAGCTTACATCAACACCTTGCCCCAGCAGCAGCAGCAGCAGCAACAGCAGCAGCAGCAGCAGCAGCAACAGCAGCAGCAGCAGCAGCAGCAACAGCAGCAGCAGCAGCAAACACAGGGCGTCTTGATGCCGTGTATCCCTGTAGAATTCCGTCATATGCACACAATAGCCGACCCCCTCCAGCTGCAGCGAGAGCAGCAGCAGCTGCTGCAGCGGCAGCAGCAACAGCAGCAGCAAAGACCTGTTCGCATGCATACGAGCCCTGCGGTTCTTTCAATTCCTTATGGAAGCAGCGTGCTGCAGCCAGATTCACACGCAGCAGCAGCAGCAGCAGCAGCAGCAGCAGCTGCTGCTGCTGCTGCTGCTGCTTCGGGAGTAGCAACAACACTTCCTGCTGCAGCCACACCAATTGCTGAGCCGACGATACATGCTGAGCAGCAGCTGCCATTGCTAGCGACACAGCCAGTGCTGCAGCACCAGCAGCAGCAGCAGCAGCAGCAGCAGCAGCAGCAGCAGCTAGCTACTACCCCAACAACATCGTTCCCGTCCCCCACGCATACTCTTCCAGCAATTCCTATTGTTCTGCAGCAGCAGCAGCAGCAGCAGCAGCAGCAGCAGCAGCCGCAGCAGCTTCCAATCCTAAGAACCCGCAGCGAATGCTGGACGTATCAACCAATGCATAGAAGCAGCAGCACGGTGACAGCAACGGACGAAGCAACAGCAACAGCAGCAGCAGCAGCAGCAGCAGCAGCAGCGGCAGTAGCTGGAAGGACCCGTCGACAGTCGTGGCCCTTCTGTCCTGCAGCAGCAGCACCAGCAGCAGTGCCAGCAGCATCGCCAGCAGCAGCAACAGCAGCAGCCTTAGCAGCCGCAGCAGCACCAGCAGCGGCAGCAGCGCTAGCAGCCACAGTAGCACCAGCACCAGCAGCAGCAGCAGCAGCAGCAGCAACGCCAGCAGCAGCAACAACAACGACACCAGCTGTCTCCCCTGCAAGCACATTGTGGCATCGCGGTGTATCGACAGCCTCGGTGGACTTCGCGCCTTCTCAGCAGCAGCAGCAGCAGCAGCACTGCAGCACTCAGCAGCAGCCGCTGCTGCTGCCACAGGCACCACTGCCCGCCGCAGCAGCAGCAACGACACCAGCAGCAGCAGCAGCAGCAGCAGCAGCAGGCCATCACACTCCTGCTGCTTACACAGAACCGAACACTGCAACAACTCAATCAACTGCAGCATTTGGCGTCTCTCTCTCCCCTACAGTGCAGCAGCAGCAGCAAATGCTGCTGCCCCTCGACACTTCGGGTGTACGTACACCAGGGCTTCCTGTGTCTTGGCAGTCGCAGCAACAGCAACAGCAACAGCAGCAGCAGCAGGCAGTGCCTACAGCAGCTGCAACACTTGAAGGGCTACCAGCCATACCTGCTGCTGCATCTACCCCTGTGGCGACGCTGGGCTCTCTGACTCCTTCTCACTTTTCTCCTATCCGTACACCTGCTGCTGCTGCTGCTGCTGCTGCTGCTGCTTCTCCTGTTGGGGCAGCTGCACCTCCTGTTGCTGCTGTAGCATCATCGCCTGTTGCTGCTGCAGCACCTTTTGCTGCTGCTGCTGCACCTGCTGCTGCTGCTCTTCCTGCTGCCTTTCCATCGTCTCCCCTTCCTTCTACTGGCCTCGAGCCCTGGGAGCGCCGGGGGCGACGGTGTCTCTCCGAGCCTTCTCCTGCAGCAGCAGCAGCAGCAGCAGCAACAGCAGCAGCAGCAGCAGCAGCAGCAGCACCCCCGTTGGGAAGCAGCAGCGAAGGCTTGCAGAGCCTGCTTAGCCGCGCCAGCAGCAGCACAATCCTCCACCCGTCAGCTGAAGCTGTGACTGCATTGAACCCCACAGCAGCAGATTCGTTTGCTGCTGCTGCTGCTGCTGCTGCTGCTGCTGCTGCTGGCTCACCTGCTGCTGCTGTCTCTCAGCAGCCTCTAGTGCGACGGAACAGCTATCCCGTGTCTCCCGCCCTCTCTGCCATGCGTAGACATGCTGCTGCTGCTGCTGATGGTGCTATGAGAGCAGCAGCAGCAGCAGCAAGGGCTCGAACTGCTGCTGAAGTTGCTGCTAGGGCAAATAGCCTAGCAGCAGCATCTGCTGCGAGGACCCCTGCTGCTTCTGTCTGCAGCAGCACACCTGCGCGTCTCTACTCTGTCTCCTCGGTTGGCTCGTCCTCTCCTATGCCGCCGCTGCAGCTGCCGCCGCTACAGAGTGCTGCTGCTGTGTCTCCAAAGCCGCTGCAGCAGCAGCAGCAAGAACTGCTGCAGCAGCAGCTGCTGCTGCAGCAGCAGCAAGAGCTGCTGCAGCGCTCACCTGCAGCAACTTCTGAGAGCATCGTCGGGCCAACCTTGCAGCCGAGGGTGCAGGGGATGGATATCTTTGACAACCCCGAGACACTACAGCAGCAGCAGCTGCAGCAGCAGCTGCTGCTGCAGCAGCAGCAGCAGCAGCAGCAGCGACAGGACAGCAACCTGATATCCCCTGCTGTAATGGGTAGCCAGTCCCCGGCTTCGACTGCTTCTCTGACGCGCCCTCAGACGGCCACAGATGCTCTGCTGCAGCAGCAGCTGCTGTCGCCGCTGCAGCAGCATGTGCTCCCCCAGCAGCAGCTGCAGCAGCTGCAGCAGCAGCAGCAGCAGCAGCAGCAGGTGTTGCCTCAGCTGCCGCCTCAGGCGCTGTCGCACTCTATGAGTCCATTGGGGCGGCAGCAGCTACCTGCCTCTCTCTTGTCTCACCAGCCGACGCATCTAACTTCGAGCTCTTCTCCGGTGCAGCAGCAGCTGCAGCAGCTGCAGCAGCAGCAGCTGCAGCAGCTGCAGCAGCAGCAGCTGCAGCAGCAGCAGCTGCTGCTGCAGCAACAAATGCAGCTGCAGCAAGAAACGTTCCCTGCTGCCTCCCCTGTAAACAGCGTAGCCCCCCATAAGGCCCCAACACCTCAAGGCGCAGCAGCACTTCTGTCGCTGCAGCAGCAGCAGCAGCAGCAGCAGCCGCTGCAGCAGCAGCCGCTGCAGCAGCAGCAGATGGAGACAGCTGAACCTTTGCTAGCACTTGATTCAGGGAGTCTTATAACATTCGCAGCAGAAACCCCAGCTTCAACAGGTGGGCATCAGCAGCAGCAGCTGCAGCAGCAGCCACTGCAGCAGCAGATACTACAGCCGCAACAGCAGCAGCCGCAGCAGCAGCAGCAGCAGCAGCAGCATAGCACTCCATTATCCCCAAGCATCTCTCCTTCAAGAGCTGCAGCAGAACGAGCAGCAGTTGCTGCTGCTCGGGCAACGGCTGCAGCTCAGAACGCTACAGCAGCATGTGCTCGGCTGCAGCAGCTGCAGCAGCAGAAGCTGGTGCCTCAAGGTGTAGCAGCAGCAGCAGCAGCAGCAGCAATGGCTGCTGAAACTGGCGCCTCGACAGCTCAGCTGGCAGCAGAGAGAGCGGCGCTTGCTGCTGCAGCAGAGAGAGCAACATTTGCTGCTGCAGCAGCAGCAAGGACTGCTTCTCCCGTAGACTCTTCGTTGCGCCGCAGCAGCTCCCTCCCTGTGGGGCTGTCTGCTTCGGC
Organism: Eimeria praecox; assembly: GCA_963920595.1. Lineage (NCBI taxonomy): Eukaryota > Apicomplexa > Conoidasida > Eucoccidiorida > Eimeriidae > Eimeria > Eimeria praecox. The sequence goes on from OY986954.1 coordinate 1,597,728, forward strand.
TCGCCTGCAACAGCAGCAGCAGCAGCAGCAGCAGCAACAGCAGCAGCAGCAGCAGCAGCAGCACATGCTACCAGTGCGGTCCAACACAGTCGGAAGGCTGCAGCAGATTCAAACCCCACGGTTGCTGTCTCCCCTTGCTCATCATCAGCAGCAGTTCCCTCTAAGACGTCAAAGCAGCTTCGGCTCTGAGGCCAGTAGAAGAGCAGATAGCTACATGAGCCTTAGTCCTACTTACAGGCGAATGCAGCAGCAGCAGCAGCAGCAGCAGCAGCCGTTGCTGCAGCAGCAGCAGCAGCAGCAGTCGCTACAGCTGCAGCGGCGCACTCCTTTACAGATTCGAGAACAGCAGCTGCTGCAGGAGCAGCAGAGCCTTCGACAGCAACGTATTGAGCTGGAGAGACAGCTAGCAGAGGAGCAGCAGAAAGGAGACAGGTCGTTTAGAGGAGACACAACCCTCATCCGCAGCAACTCAGCAGCACAGCTGCAGCAGCAGCAGCAGCTGCAGCAGCTGCAGCAGCTGCAGCAGCTAACAAATCTGCAGCAGCAAACACGATTGCCTAGTCCTGCCTTCTCTTACCGGCGTTTAGATACGGGCCCCACACCTCGCAGCAGCAGTTCTCTCACCAGGTTCAGTACATATGAGCAGCAGCAGCAGCAGCAACTGCAGCAACTGCAGCAGCAGCAGCAGCAGCAGCAGCAGCGAGGACTGCGTACTCTAAGAAACTGGTCAGCGTCTCCTGTTCATACACCTGCAGGGCCTATGGGGGCTGGCAGCTACTCTCCTGCTTGGCTTCCACGAACAGCAGCAGCAGCAGCAGCAGCAGCAGGACCAACAGCAACAACACCAACAGCAACAACAACACCAACAACCCCAGCAGCAGGAGCTGTACCTGTACCATCCACTCCAACAACATCAACAGCAGCAACAGCAGCAGCAACAGCAGCAGCAGCAGCAGCAGCAGGAGGAGGCACACCCACAAGAGCTACAACTGCTGCTAGTTTCTTACCCTTTCATGCTCGGTTATACTCTCCTGCCAGCAGCCCCTCAAGGACTGGGGCTGCTGCTGTCTCAGCCTATTCGCCTATGGATGCGATATCTCCCTTTAACTTGCAGCAACGTCAGCGTCAGCAGCAGCAGCAGCAACAGCAGCAGCAGCAATATATCCGACAGCAGCAAGAGCAGCACCATAGATATGCCTTCATAGCTATGCCTACACTTGATAACAACTTCCT
>OY986954.1:1643960-1646460 GCA_963920595.1 Eimeria praecox
CTCAGCACCTGGGCATGTAGGATGTGGGGTGCAAGGTCTGAAGCTTATCAAAGCCCCACATATCTCTCCTGCTGCTGCAGGCTGCTGCAGCACATGCCGCTGCCGCTGCTGCTGTCTGCTGCAGCAAACCCCGCTGCAGCTCGTCCACTCACTCCACTCGCTCAGCAGACACCCCACAGCTGCAGCAGCAGCAGCAGCAGCAGCAGCAAGGACAGCAACAAATGCAGCAGCAGCAGCAGCAGCAGCACAAACACAGAAACAACAGCAGCAGCAACAGCAGCAGCAACAGAAGTAGCAGCAGCAGGAACAGCAAAAGAGCAGCACGTGTCTTGCATCAACAGCAGCAGCAACAGCAGCAGCAACAGCAGCAGCAACAGCAGCAGCAACAGCAGCAGCAGCCTATCAGCAGCAGCATCTAACTTCTAAAGCCTCAGCTAACACCTTGCTGCTGCTGCTGCTACTACTACTACTACTACTATAACTGCAGAGTGAGTGTGGCTGTTGCTGCTGCTGCTGCTGCTATTGCTGCTGCTGCTGCTGCTGCTGCTGCTGCTCACGGCAAACAGCAAGCCTAAGGGTTTCGTCGTTGCTGCAGCTCCGCTGCTGCTGCAGCACGCATGGGCGACCTCCGTGTCTTGGAGGCAGCAAAATGCCTCTGCTGCGGTGCTGCTGCTGCTGCTGCTGCTGCTGCTGCTGCTGCTGCTGCTGCTGGCTGCATGCAAACGAGCATTCGCTCCAAGGGCCCCACGGCCCCTCAACGCAATCTCTACGGCATTCTCTTGAGCTGCCGTCGCGAGGTGCTGCAGCAGCAGCAGCAGCAGCAGCAGCAGTAACAGCAGCAACAGCAGCAGCAGCAGCAGCAACAGCAGTAGGGAGAGCAGCAGCGGAACAGCACACGCAGCAGCAACAACAGCAGCAACGGCAGCAGCAACAGCAGCACATGATGGAAGGATAGCAGATAAGGGAATAGCCAGCAGCAGTATATATTCGTGATAGGGCTTGCTGCTGCTGCTGCTGCTGCTGCTGTTGCTGCTGCTGCTGCTGGTGTTTGTGTTGCTGCTGCTGCTGGTGTTTGTGTTGGTGGTGCTGCTGGTGTTTGTGTTGCTGCTGCTGCTTCTGTTGCTCCTATAGGATATTGCTGCTGCTACTGCTGCTGCTGCTGGTGCTACTGCGTTTGCTGCTGCAGTTGCTGCTGCTGCTGCTGCAGCAGCAGCAGCGGCAGCAGCAGCAGCATATTACCTGATATATGTGTCTTGGAGAGGAAGAAGCAGCCAGGCTCCCCCCATATAAGAACGCAAGTTGCTGCTGCTGTTTGCTGCTGCTTCAGATCAACAAACATAATATCTCTCTCTTCTACTCTCTCTCCTTCTTCTTCTTCTTCGTCTGCTGCTGCTGCTGCTGCTGCTTGAAAAGAAGCAAACGTACACCCTAATCTGCTGCGGCAGGCCCTCAGACATTCCTCGAAACTTGATGCAGGGACCGTTGCTTGCGCTGCAGCAGCAGCAGCAACAGCAGCAACAGCAGCAGCAGCAACAGCAGCAGCAACAGCAGCAGCAGCAGCAACAGCAGCAACAGCAGCAGCAGCAGCAGTAATAAAAGAAGCAGCAAATAAATACGAATTCGCATATACGTTTTCAAGCTCAAATGCTTCTGCTGCAGAACCAGCAACAGCAGCAACAGCAGCAGCAGCAACAGCAGCAGCAGCAGCAGCAGCAGCAACAGCAGCAACAGCAGCAACAGCAGCAGCAGCAACAGCAACAGCAGCAGCAGCAGCAGCAGCATCAGCAGCAGGTTCTTACCACTTTCCTCAAAAGAAGCCTTCGGGTTGCATCCCCATCCTAAGACACCAACGCCGCTCCAGGCACAATCATCGTCTGCTGCTGCTGCTGCTGCTGCTGCTGCTGCTGCTGCTGTATCTCCTGCAGCACTTTCTGCTGCTGCTGCTGCTGCAGCTGCTGCTGCAGCAGCAGCAGCAGCAGCAGGTTTAATCTGCAGGAGTGCAGGTGTGTTCTCAGGACCAAAGAGAGGAGGTTGGAGTATGTGTCTTCGGCGCTGCAGCAGCAACGAAGGAGACGGCAGCAGCACTTTGCTGCTGCTTGCTGCAGCAGCAAAGTGCCACGGGCCCCATGTAGACAGAATAGAAGAAGAGACACAGCTAGCAGCAGCAAGTAGAAGAGGGAGCCTTCCAGAAACAGCAGCAGCAGCAGCAAAACCAATTGAAGAAGGCTCTGAGGTGTATAGACTGCAGGAACCCGTAGTAGAATCGTATACAAAGTAGCGACAGCTTCCTGCTGCTGCTGCTGCTCCTGTTGCTGCTGCTGCTGCTGCTGCTGCTGCTGCTGCTGTTGCTGCTGCTGCTGCTGCTGCTGCTGCTGCTGCTGCTGCGGATCGATTACACAGCAAGCCGCATGCAGCCCAGCTGTCTGTTTGCTGCTGCAGCAGCAATTCTTGATTGTCAGAGGAATAGACAAAGCCAAACACGGGGCAGTCTGCAGCAGCA
>OY986954.1:1671016-1743516 GCA_963920595.1 Eimeria praecox
GATAGATAGATAGATAGATAGATAGATAGATAGATAGATAGATAGATAGATAGATAGATAGATAGATAGATAGATAGATAGATAGATAGATAGATAGATAGATAGATAGATAGATAGATAGATAGATAGATAGATAGATAGATAGATAGATAGATAGATAGATAGATAGATAGATAGATAGATAGATAGATAGATAGATAGATAGATATAGATAGATAGATAGATAGATGTATACATATAATTTCTCTTGCGTTTATCTTTCGTTGATTTATTATTTGTCTCCTACTTAATTACAATTAGTAGCAAACAGAAAAAGTATTTATTAGTAGTTGTTTATTAATTTATTTATCTGTCTTAATTAATTATATTTAGTAGAAAACAGAAAAAGAAGAGAAATACTTTGCTTTAGACACAAAGATAAAAACATAATCAAACATCTCGCACCGAACAAATCACAAAAGAAATATATATATATATATATATATATATATATATATATATATATATATATTATACCTATTTTTATATTTGTATTTATATTTATATTTATATTTATATTTATATTTATATTTATATTTATATTTATATTTATATTTATGTTTGTATTTATATTTATATTTATATTTATATTTATATTTATATTTATATTTATATTTATATTTATATTGTTTAGGTATAGTGTGTTGTTAATACAATAGAAAATAATGTTATATTAAGAACCGTATGCTACTACTGCATGCTATCTATGCATGCATATAATTATGTTTGTGTATTATTTTCTTACTTTTTTATCTATTTTTCTTTAATTTTATTTACTTTTATATTTTATTTTTGTGTTTACTTCACAATGTTTATCTATGGGAGCATATAAATATGTGTGTATGTGTGTGTGTTTGTTTCTGTTTCTCTAATATGTGAGTGGCAGGTGCGGGGCTGCTAGCGCGTTTTTTGAGGTTTTTTTTGAATAAAAAGGATTAATTTAATGTAAATAATATATATAATTTGTTAAAAAGGTGAAAACAAAACAAAAAAACTCGCATTCATTGCTATCTGATCGGTAAGCGTATTCAACATTATGAAGAGCCTAGCGGCAGTAAGGAGGTTCGTTGAGCTGTCTGTTGGGGCTGTGTTTTTTTTATTTTTTAGATTAAATGTGTTATTTTTAATATTTTAAATATTATATTTGAATAAATTTGTGTGTTTTCACATCCTCAGAATACCTACAGCTTTCTAGATCAGGGTGTATGTACGTTGTATGTTAAGAAGCCGAGCGATTATGATAGGAGAGAGGGGGGGCTGGCTTCAGATGTTTGCTGTATATATCTCTCAAAAACATTGTAAGAAATGAAATAAAAAGATTTGAATATAATTATTTGTTAAATTTGAATATTTCTTTTATATTTTGTTATATTTCTTACATTTCTGCCGCTAAGCTGATCTGTCTACTCTTCCTCTCCGCCTCCTCTGAGCGGAGGGGGAGCTAGTCAAGAGAAATTGGGAACAATTCTTTTCTTTGTAGATTATATATATTATTTTAATGTATTTTTTAATTAAAAGAGATGAATTACGAGAAAAATATACCTACAGAATCGCTTAATCCGAGGAGATCGTCAGCAAATCTCATTGAAATCGGCGGGCCGTATCTGCAAGGAATGACAGCATCTTCTTCAGGTTGGGTTTCAGGGAGAGAAACAGCAGCAGCAGCAGGAGCAGCAGCAGCATCCGAAGGAGGAGCATCTGAAGCAGCAGCAGCATCAGCAGCTGAAGCAGCAGCAGCATCATCAGCAGCAGCAGCAACAGGAGCGTCAGCAGCAAGGACCCCTTCAACATCATCCCTAGGACCTGCAGATGATGATATCCGTCTCTTAAATGATATAACAAGAAGAACAGGACATAGAGAGTCACAAAGAATGCTAAGGGCTCTAGCAGCAGCATTTATATTAGTAATATTTGTAGGATTTGGTTGTAGGATATCGAATATGAGATTAAAAAGAAAAGGTAAAATGTCTGCTGCTGCTGCTGCTGCTGCTGCTGCTGCCCGTAAACTACCAGTAGATCCTGCAGGATTACAACAATTAAGAGAAGATTTACGATCAGCTGCAGCAGCATTAGCTGACCAGTGGTCAGGTGCTTCTTCTGATGTTCGTAAAGCTTTCGAAAAATACTTTCTACCGAAGGTGAGAGGATTTCCTCCAAGCCTAGAACCCATATATTTAATTCAACAACATATTAATGGGGCTCAACAACTAGGAGAGACACTACAAGAGCCAGACGATTTAGTATTTGTCTTTCCTTATAAGCAATTAGCTGCGTATCAACAAAGCCAAAGTGTAGCCCTTCAATTAAGACTAGCTACAGCACTTGCTCGTGCTGCAACAGCAAGAATTTCTTATCTAACAAAGTTAGAAAATCTATGTGAACAGAGGGGGATAGGGTCCGCGCTGCTGCAGCGAGATCCCCACCAACAGGAGCAGCAGCAGCTGCAGCAGCTGCAGCAGCAACTGCTGCAGAAGCAGCACAAACTGCCACAGCCCCATCCACAACCACAGCAGCCACAGCAGCCACAGCAGCAACAGCAACAGCAACAGCAGCAGCAGCAGCAGGAACAGCAGCAGCAGCAGCAACAACAGCAACAACAACAGCAGGAGAAGGAGGAGGAAGAGGGAGGTATGACGTTCGCAGAATTTGTAGAAGCATTACAAGAAGGATTAGGTGAGAAGCCTGATATATATACACCTGGAGGGGGAGGAGGAGGCTCTAGTTTAAAAACAGAGTGTGCTTCTACAACAAGAGATATACCTAAAGTGCTTGGTAAACATCTAGTAGGAGTTGTTTTATCTTTGAGGATGAGAGAAGCTTCAGATAAAGAAGTATATAATATATTCAATCAACTAGTAAATACATACGTTCGTAATAATATAGAGGGAAGAGGTACAACAGGGTATAATAATCGAGGGAGAACAACAAAAACAGCAGCAGCAGCCACATTGGCAGCAGCAACAACAGCAGCAACAGCAGCAAGAGATAGTTTTGAATTACATTCAGCAACAGAAGCAGCAGTAGAAGGAGGAGAAGCATTCCCTCTTCTTCTGTTTGCTAGTTTTCTATCCGAATTTCAGGGACATCTACAACACGGGGGCCTCAAATATCATGTAGATAAACATTTAGCCTGGATGGCGGGATGTTGGGGAGTAGAAAGATGTATTAAAGGATTAGAAAATATTAAACAAGAAGAAAAAACAAGTGAAGGAAAACAAAGAATTGAAAAAATTAAAAAATGGGCTCAAGTTAAATTCGTTTACGGTGTACAGGCACCTGCCTATACACCTCAAACTGATGCAAGTCCTATGGGGCCTCTTTCTCTTGCTCTCGCATTACTCTAAATCTATATTAAACAATATAATTTAAAAAAGAAGAAAGAAGAAGAAGGAGGAGGAGGAGAAGAAGAAGAGAGAAGAAGAAGAGAGAAGAAGAGAGAAGAAGAAAGAAGAAAGGAAGAAGAAATAGAAGAAGAAAAGAAGAAAAAGAAGAAGAAAAGGAAGATAAACAGAGAAAGAGGCGGGGGGTGAGACAAAGAGAGGGAGAGTGAAGAAGAGAGGGAGAGAGAGAGAGAGAGGAATAAATAAATAAACTGAGAGGGAGAACGAGAGACACAGAGAGACAGATAGAAAGAGACAGAGAGACGAATAGAAAGAGAGAGAGAGAGAGAGAGACAGAGATAGATAAACAAATAGAAAGAGACAGAGAGAAAGACAAATAGAGAGGGAGAGAGGGAAAGAGTGAGATGAGGAGAGAGGGGGAGAGAGAGAGAGAATGAGGGAGACAAAGAGAGAGAGAGAGAGAGAGACAGAGAGAGAGAGAGACAGAGAGACAGAGTTGTATATCTATATACAGCTGAGGGTGAGTGTACATACAGAAGGAGCCCCAAATATAAAATGAAGGAGACATAGAAAGAAAGAATTAGTATAAAAATAGCAAAGTAGTATAAATAAGGAGACAGTAAGAAGGAGGGGAAGAGAAGAAGACAGCAGCAAGAATATATTGTATATTTGTTTGTGTTTAAGTAAATAATTAAATAATATAAAATAATAAATAATAAATAATATATATTAAAGAGTGGCTATCTAAGGAGTAATTTGTGTTTATCCTTTGTTGTATTCTTCGGAAAATAATTTCGTATATTTATATCTTTTCAGTTTTTTTTTGTTTTTCTTCTGTTGCTTCTTCTTTGTATTCTTATCGAGTCTATCTTTTATTTGAGGGGTTTGTTTGTGTTTGTTTATTTTGTTTATTAGTATGTAAACAAATATCTAAACGTATAATTATAAATATTTATTAGATCTATTTAAAGATTCTCTCCTTCTCTCTTGTATTATGTCTCCTATATATAATCTGTTTAGACCCTCGGTTGCGTCTTTGTCTGTTGTTATCTAGAACACTGGCGTCTGTTTCATTCATTCTTTCCCTTCAGCAGCAGCAGCAGCAGCAGCTTCTGCTGCTGCTGCTGCTGCTGTGTTGTAGCTATGCTGCTATGCTGCTGCTGCTGCTGCTGCAGCAGCAGCAGCATAGCAGCATAGCAGCAGCATAGAGTTCGTAGGGGGGAGGCTCGAGTGTTTGTGAGCTTCTCCTGCGTCTGCTGCAGTTTTGACGGCTGCTGTATGAAGAGTATATATGCACGAAAAATCGGGCATATATTGTATTCGATGAGTTTGCATAGAAATGATGTATTGTATAAATATAAAAATAATATTTAATATTTATTGATGTTAGTATCTGTTTGAAGGAGGAAGCCTAAAGAGGCTTCCTCTCCGTAGAATAGATAGAGCTACGGTGTATGCATTAATTTTTTTTTTTTTTCTGAATTTTGTTTACAATATATTTTGTTACTTTGTTTGGTTATTTCCGTTTTATTAATTAGTTTTGTTATATATTAAATATAATATTCAATTATATATATATATATATATATATTATATATATATATATATATATATATATATATTATAATATATATATTATATTATATTATATATAATAATAGAAAAACTAACAACATAATACTTCTAAGGTCATTCTATACAAATTATGACTCCTGATGTAAAGCCAAGGAGGATGCTTGTGTATTATTCAGGTGAACGTACACCGCAGATATTCTTCTTCTTTTCTATCTTCTCTTCATCTTTTCTATTATTTACTTTCTCTTTCTTAGCGTTACTCCTACGTTGCATTTCTAGTTCTTATTGCTGTTGTTGCTCCATGCTGCAGCAACTCTGCTTGGTAGTGTTATATATATATAATTAATATAGATTATTTATTATTATTATTTATTATTATTTATTATTATTTATTATTATTTATTATTATTATTCCTGTGTCCTCAACTCCGTCAAGTAAGTGCGGTCTTGGCTTGACAATCCTGCTGAAGTAGAATCACTATCTCCCCTCTCTTATGAAGGCGTTTCATATTATATATATATATATATATAAAGTCTGCTGTTGTGTTTATTAAAGTATTTCCTCTTTCTGAAACATCTTTCTTAACGTATCACTCCCAGAGAAGGGGAGAAATCGTAGAGAATGATGTGTTGACGACGCATAACGATGAATACATCTTTTTTATTGTCTGCAAATAATAAGGAAAATAGATATATTTTCTTGTTTGATGTTTGTTTTATTTAACAACGAAATATAAAATATACTACGTTTTTTTCTGCTGAAGACGTTCAAGAGATTGTGTTTGTTTTATTTCGATGGGGGATGCCCTCTCCCTCTACTCTGAGTGAAGTGCTCGATTAATATATAAAGATAATAAATTCTTAGATATTATTAAATATAATAATATCTAAGAATATCTAAGGACTTTTTCTCGTTTTTCTGTGTTTCCCCCTCCCCCCCCCCTCCCCTCCAGGGTGTTGAGGTTCTCCCTCGATTATCCTATACTGTGCTATCAGGTGAATGTATAGGGGGTTGTTGATCTTACCTGAGAAGCATCTCTAGCTTCACTATATATATATATATATATATATATATATATATATATATATATATATATATATATATATAACTACCCTTCAATCCCCCAGGCTCCCCAACACACAGTGGGGAGCGTAGCTACCCAAGGCTGCGAGGAAGAGGCGGCCTCTCGTTAGCTGCAGCTAAGCTGACTGCAGCTAATACTGCAAGGAAGCCTCCGTGTAGAGGCACCGGGAAGCCCCCTTTGCTGCATGCATTAACGCTTTAAACAGTTGTTTGACACTCAATATCCCGCCTGGACACACGTAAACACATATATATATACTCAATTTAAGCAGACAGGTCGGACAAACTCGAGAAGTCGTAGTAGCTGGTGGCATAGTTTATTAGAGAACAAATACCACGGGGAGATGGTAGCTTTCATGCTGACTAGGAGGGCTTAATTGTGTGTTAATTGCATGTTGTTAATTGATTGTTTTAACAAATATATATCAAATGTGTACAATACCCTGCTCGCCTTCCAGCCCCGTTGCATGCACTGTCGGCTGTTGGTCATTTCATGAACGGCGGGCGATAAAGCGGAAATCTTACGAGATGAACTCGGGATCTAAAGTTTTTTTCGTATAAATTTGAATGAAATAAATTCATTTTAGGCGAAATTCAGTGGATTTAACTCCAAATATCGCGTGTAAGAGCGGGATACCGCATGATCGGATGGTGTTGAATTCCGAGAGAAAAACCGAAAACTGATTGTTTGAGCTGATCGCATGATTCTTTAATTTCAATTCATGTTTATTTAAAAATACTAACTCATTTAAGTGATTTGTATTCATACCAATTTGTAATTTACTCTCCTATAGCGTCGTGTTTCCCCCTGACCGCTCGCTGTCGCCCACTGTTCATCTTCATTTTCAGCAGCTCAACAAGGTGTTTTTTTTCCTTCTTTTTCTACTACTAAGCATAGAGAGTTTCGCCTCTTAACCCGAAAAGCAATAATATCTTGAAAAGAAAGAAAAACCATGGATGATAACCCCGGCCTCAAGGAGTTTCTCGCACAATTCTTGACGATAGATTTCTGGCGGCGCCATTTAACGAGTGAGTCTTTTCATAATAAACCTTTTTGTTGACAAAGTACAAGAAACAAATATACAAGCACATGAATCATTCGGATATCATATATATATATATATATATATATATATATATATATATATATATATATATATATATATATATATATATATATATATATATATATATATCTTGCATTTTCTCTGCTTTGTTTCTGCATATTCGCAGGCGCGAATATCCGAAGGGCGGTTCTTGTTGTAGGAACGATTCTCTGTCTTCGCTACTTTGGGGCAGTGTAAGTGTTTAGGGGTGAGGGATATTAATCTTATTTGCAGCATATTTGTTGTTTATTTGTTTTTGTTTTTCATTGTTTGAGTGTCGTCTTCTTCTTTGTCTTTATACTCCTGTTGTTGTTGGCGTCTATGGTGTTTGCTGATGGCCTCCTCACCTTATAACTATCATTTCTTGCAATTTTTATACGCTATCTCTCTTAGCATCTCCGCCTCCTAGTATTCTTTTGAACAGCCATTTGTGGTTTTTTTTGTTTTTTACGGTTTATTGTATTTTGGTTTTTTCTTGATGTAGTTGATAAACCTGTAAGGATAAACAGCAGCAGCACACACTGCTGCTGCTCTTGCTGCTCTCATATATATATATATATATATATATATATATATATATATATATATATATATATATATATATATATATATATATATATATATATATATGTATATATATATATATATATATATACTGCATAGATTTGCTTTGGATCTTACGTCCCTTTTACGATTACATTTCTTTCAATTTTTCGTTGATTGTTTCTATTTGCTCTTGTGTTTACAAAGACTGTTGTTTGTGTGTTTCTTGCTTCTGCGGCTGCTTCTTTGGCCCCCCTCCTCCCCCCCCGCTTCAGTTTTGCTTGTATCTTAGGCATTATTTTAATCTTTCGGAATTTGGGGGAGCGTAGTGGGGGAGTTAGCGCATATTCTGTCTTTAACAGAGGCGCTAACTACCTCTTAGGGGATCTCCGCCTCAGCCGCATTGATCAAGAGCTTCGCAACACAGGTCCTCCACTTAAACCCTAAACCCTAAACCCTAAACCCTAAGGAGTTCAGTACTGCAAAGGCGAAATCCTTGTCATAAACTCTAAACGGAAACGCTAGACAATTAAACCCTTGCAGCACCTTGCAGTGTCTGCGGGGCGGTGTGTGTGTTCGCTGCTTCCCAGCCCCATGCATGCAGCTTACTGTTCCTGTTCGTGAGGTTGCTAGATTTTTCTGTTTCTTATTAGTGTTTCTTTTCATTTGCTGTTGTTGATGCGGCAAACACAACACAAGGGTCCTCTAGGGGCAGGAGGATGCTATCTGTAGTAGTGGGCAGACATGCATCCCCTCGTTCTACTCTTTGCCCCTTAATCCTTTTCGCCATTGCTGCTGCTGTTGCTCTTGCTGCTGCTGCTGCTGACTGCATCTGCAGAGGTTGCAGCTGATGATGACGGCCGAGTCGTTGAATATCGTCCTCCTTTAGAGCTCAGATCTCGCGACGCCAACAAGAAATGTCCCTGTGGCTCAGGGAAGAAGTTGAAGAAATGCTGCGGTATTTAGAACAACAAGTATTTCAACACCAGCAATAATAGCAGCAGCAATAATAGCAGCAGCAATAATAGCAGCAGCAATAATAGCAGCAGCAATAATAGCAGCAGCAATGGCAGCAGCAGCAGTAGCAGCCATAGCTGAAGCAGCAGCTGCAGGCGCCTGCTGGCGTTGACTTTGGCTTCTCATTGCATGCGCTGGCGGGCCTAACAACATCCACGCGGTGTATAAAACAATTAAAAAATGTTTTTTGTTCTGTCACTTCTTTTTTTATGCTTTTGATCTCAACTCCAACTCCTCTAACTCGCTTTTGGAGGCTGGCGGACAGACGAAGAAATGCTTCATCGTATTCTTAGGAGAGGAGAATGAAATGTTGCTTTAGGGACGCAGTTTTTGCTTTCTGTTTCTCCTTAAATATTTAATATATAATATATATAATTTGTGTATATGTGCGTGCACATAAGATGGCGGCTAGTTGCTGCGCGTACAGTTGACAAGCATAGGCGCGTATATTTTGGGGGTAACATAGTATATATGCGCTACGTATTTATTGGCAACTACCTTAATTTAGTGTATTTAGTGGTATTTGTAGCTGATTTGTGCTTTCATATCACGAGGAAATGAGGTAACTGCTTTCAAGCACAAACCCAAACATGGCGTGTGTGGCCGCGCATTCTGATTTGTACTTGCGCCGATGCATTTTGGAGAGATTCTCATATTCAAATACATATACATGTTTTGAAAAGTTACTTATTCTCATTTTCACTTACATTGATGCATACTGAAGGAGTTTTGGTTTTCACGTTTCAAGCTTTTTTAGGGTCCCGCCGGCTGGGCGAGCGAACCGTGGGCGCAGCTGATGCCGCGAAATGGGTTTGTTCTCTAGTAAATATATATGATAAAAGAAAACAAGGTTTACACTTCCATTTCAATATAACCTAAGACAAATAGACTTAGCTCGAAGAAGCAAGCGCCCGATTGTCAATGCCGCCGATGGGGCTGTGAAGCGCAACAGAACCGGTGGACCTGCGACCTGTGGACGGCATGAATGCATAGTCTAAAAAGAACGAGACAAACTGAAATTATTAATGCAATAATATATTTGATGAGATCAAGAAGAAGTTCTGCAAAATCCGCTCAAAGAAACTGACGAAACGAAACCAAAATCGTCCTCCCGCCGATGATGCCCGCAGAGGTCTGGGCAGCTAGTGAGAACAAAGCAACGCATCCTTCTCAGAATATTGGCTTATGCAAAACACTTGATTTGTTTATTAATATATTTACCTTTGGGTTCGTCTCCATATTGGGGACAACCTGTTTGTTGCTGCTGAACGCCGCACATACATACACGACCTTCGATCATGCCGTGGCCAGCCATGGCAGCCAATAGTCGGTGTATCCCCTCAGGAAAGAAAGAGCATTTATTTTTCTGCTGTTTTCTTGTGATTCTCTTGCTCAATGGGAATGCAAATGCTGATCAATTACATCCGCGAAGGGAAGATCACACCAGGAAGATGCGTCGGGCTTCCAGCCTCAATATACTCGACTCTACTGTAGACGCACCTCCTCCTGCGCCAACAAGAACACTTTCGCTTCCTCATCAGTGAGCTATTTCTCCCTACAATTACAAGCAGCCTCTTCTGCATTAATCTATCCTTAAACCCAGCCCCGAACAGCCGAGGGTAATACATCTACTAGCCTCACTCTCTTATGCGTTATTTCGAACGTGTGCGCTGCAGGCTAGATTTGGACGAAACAGACGAAGGTACGACTTCATAATTTTTCGCCTTTGCGTGCAGTCAGCTTCAGGTTTTAGAGTGCTATATCCTGTCTGGCTCCTAGTACTGATGCCACTAACTCAGTCTTATCTGTGCATCGTAGCATCATGCATCACACAGAACAACAGCCCTACAGTCCACTGACTTCGTTATTTCATTGCGTGTCTTGTTTTATTTCTGCAGAAGTGAGCTATGACGGACAGTGTACAGCGTCGGCACCCCCTCAGAGCTGCTGCCAGCTGCGCTGACGGCAAGACAACCTATGGCCTGTTAATTTAAGAAAAAGCACTCAGCATATCTGTAGACAATGTGTTCTTCATATGCTTCGCTACTGCAGTCTATGTTGCTTGTTGCTTTCATTTCATGTATTTGTTTTTCTTTCGGTGCTGCACCCTTTCGCTCAGCGTACAGAGAAGAGTGTTATCCTGGAGGACACAGGAGCTGAAGGTAAGCATATTGCAAATCAGGAGCACATGCACATCATAATTTAAAAACATGTATAGTCAAGCCTTAGAACGAATAACTGGCAATAACTGCTGAGCAAGAAGACCCCAGAACAACCTCGAAAGGTAGCACCTTGTTTCTTTACTTAGCTTGCTGGGGCTGAGGGTTTTGCGGTGTTGCGGTTGTAGTCGAGAGGTTTTTGGAGAGCCAGCCAACGAAAGCTGCGTTGCTGGCCGCCGCCTCAACTCAGCGTAGACTGGGACTGGGACCTGTAGATGAGATGCCCGTACAAAGCTGCGGGGCCAATCCTATGGCGCGCGTCTACAGCCCAGATGAAGTCGTTCGTAAGATGAAGCTTACCGAGCCTCCTTGTTTTGGTCCCATCGATGATATGATTAGGGAATACAACATGTTTGTGGTTGAGAACATGGAATTGATGAGTAAGGTGCGGGAAGAGATTAAAAGCAGAGCGCACAAAAGCTTACGTGTAGGCTTCATACAATGGTGAGTCTGCAGAGGATGCTATAAAACGTGTCAACTTGGGACTCTTCCAATTTGCTATTGGCCGCCGATAGTATTTCCTCGGATGTCCCTCTTGCCATTGCTTCGCTTCAGGAATGCACTCATGATCAAGCCCAACACCTTTCAGGTGCTTGCTCCTTTTCTCAACGACGAAAAGGGTTTCAAGGTTGATGAAGTGGACGCTGTGACAGTTGTGCTTCAAGAAAATATGAAGCTGGACGCCCGCAGGGAAAAGCAATTCCTCTCAAATATTCAGTTCGTTCTGAATCTCCTGAGCACCACAGCTAATTGGGGCAAACCCTCGATTGCCTACCTTGGCAACATCCGAGGAACCCAAGCTAAGACGCTTCTGAGTCCAAACACGCAATCTATCATTTATGTTATGCGAGAAACCCATCAACCCGTCCGCGTGTGCAACGCAGAACAGTCGATTCATGGGGGGGAGAAGGGATTCGTAGGCGCCGTATTTGAGATCCCAGACATGGGCAAACTCGCCGTCGTCGGTGGCCACCTGAAAGGGTGGGATGCAAAGCAATTTGAGAGGGTCTTCCCAGATCTTCTGAAGTACTGCGGAAGCCCACAGCTAGGTGAGGTTATGCAGTCTTGTACGATGGAGCTCGCACGCTGAGGCTTTGTAGCATCTGCATAAAACCGTTCGTGCTCTTGAACAGGCACACACATCACAGTGTCCTGTCTTTCCAAAGTGCATGCGGCCTCCCAATGAAAACTTCAGTTGATACAGCTGGAGGTCTTGATCATTAGACTATGCAAGACATGCTTCAGCACTTGAACGGAGTTTTGCTTCATTTAATGTGAGACACAAGATCAGGCTTGCAACTACTTAGCTGCTACGGTCTGCGTTGCCTGTGTGGTCCTCTAGGGCTTGACTCTTTCTCCTTGGGAGTCGTCTTTGGAGCAGATTTCAACGAGCACTTGAACGCCGATGCCTTGAAACACCTTTACAAGACCGCCCTTGAGGATACTTCGCGGTATCCTGTCTTTGCGAAAGTGCAGGCGGCCTCCTCTGAAGAACGTGAGGAGACTGTATTAGCACCATTAGAACCACGTCCCGCTAGGAACCAAGGTTTCTCACTTACACATGGTGCCTTTGAGCTTCTGTTTTCTGTTGCTTGTTTGCGTAGCGGAAAATATCAAGATGACGAGGTTGCTAACGGAGGCCCTGACTGAGCCACTTGACATCATTTCTAGTGTATATGAACCCCTACTCTGGTCTGTTGACAGGCTGGGTAGAAGCGTCAATGTTTCCGGTCATCCCAGAATGGTTCCCCGATCTATGAGGCGCCTGGGGTTCAGATTTATCAGTGCTTGCTACGGAGCTGGTTATACGTACAAGTGGAGCAGACGGTGCCGCTATCCAACGGAAGCGCCTGTCCCGGTGAGCATTAACCTCCGTCTTGAAGTTGTTTCTGATACTATATTTCTCCCCGAATAATCTGCCGTAAGGGAGTCCTTGAGTACTGAGTAGGGACGTGAGTTCGCGCGATGGCGTTTGTGGTCTGATTACGCTGTCGCAGGGTCACTCGCCGTTCAGTGGGCTGAAAAGGTGCCTTGCTCCAAAAGTTTTTTCCTCCCAACGAGGCGTTGGGTATCTAGACAGGGTAGCAGTGCGCCTTTCCTCAGCTAGCACTGAGATACTGGATCGTATGTTCGAAACAGGAAGTACAGCGGGTGCAATGCCGTCAACTTTTGCCTCGATTCAAAGAGGCTTACAAGTATACGACACGAGGAGCGACCACCTGCTGGTGGCAAATGTTATTGAATTTTTGAAAACTGAGTAAAAGTTGAAGGAAGAACCGGCACAGGCTATGTGCTGGGAAACTGAAGACGGGCTCGATAAACCCTGCTACAATCCGCAACTTCTAGAGTCAAGACTTTTCAGAACTGGTGGCCCGCCATCTCGGCGAGTGGGATAACTAGGAGGACGCCTCCAGAGGGTACCTTGTTCGTTTATACCCTTGAGGCGTTCGCGTAAGACTCCACTGGTGAATTTTTTTGCTAAGCATGCCCCTTATGGGGTTGGCAGCTCGGTTTCATTTTGACTATGGCAGTCAAGTTGGGAAGAGCTGTTGAAAGACCTGTGCCTCACAGCGTGACAGCATGGGGTCAGGCTGAAGCGGTCTTCTATTTCTGGGTATTTAAGAGCTAAAATGCACCGTTCTGGTGAATTTATTCGCTTTCAGTGCTGGGCCATCTGTTGTCTCACTTGCCAAGCATGCAAGTGGCGGCAGATTGCCAATACCGCATAATTTTCCGAATTACTTTTATACGAGCACTTTGACAGGTGCTTTCAGCTTTGTTGGGAGTTTATTCAGGCTGGGCGAGGTCCCAGTCTTCCCTCGGCAACTGAGTATATTTTGCAGTATTTTTCATGCTGGCTTAAGGGTTGCACGTGGGCAGCCGAAACATTCTGAACAATGATTGACACAAGCTAAGGGAATGCAAAGCACTGCATCGTTCAATTAAAATTAATTGGAATAGGAATTAAAGTCGCCGTGTATGTGCCCATATGTTGATTAGAGCAACATATGGGCACATACACTTTCTTTCGCCTAGAAGTGCCAGCCAGCAGGATGTATGACTGTTCCAGAAACTCAGACTTTCTTGCCACTCTCGCAAAAACTTATGTGCAGCTGCCACTAAGTGAATTTTGCTGAGCTGTTGCCTGGAAGAAGGCTGTTTTCGTCTTAAGGTAAACAGCAAAACGTCCTGTAGCCTTTCGTAAGAGAATTCGGCAGTTATGTGAATTGCGATGTCTCATGAACGCTCCACCCAAAGGATTCTGGGGGAGGAAACATTACACAAAATTGGCTGAGTAGTAGCCAGCCGTAGGACAATCCTTCCTCCAGAATTGCCCTACCCAGTGTGTAGGCACTTGCTTGTAACAATCCCGCGTGGCAATAAAATGTATCGTTTAGCTTCAGATAAACTGTGCTGAACCTGCTGCAAAACAAACCCGCATGCAAGTACAGCCAAGCTCCGTTTGGACTGCTGCAAAGAGAATCCTCGATCATAGTCAGGGGCAGTCGCGAGGTGCGGTCGAGTCAAAAATTTTAAAGAGAGAGTTGACAAAAAATAGGTGACCTCCCGCGCAGCCTCCTGGGCAAAGCAGCCCAAGGGCCTGGAGCTGGTGGGGGCACGGGCAAGCCCATCATGGTATGCAACACACCCTACTGCAACTAGTGCTTCAAGGCAGCTCCATGTGCGCTCACAGACAGTCCACTTGCTGCGGGCGTTCCTTGCACGCTGTAGTATAGACGCTCGTCGAGAGCCTGCTTGGCTCTCCACAGTCACTCTGCAAGTATTTAGGGATACACGCGAAAGCGTGTGCGACGCATTAATATCCACAAAACAGGGACGAAGAGTGATTCAGTTGAGAAATTCTACAATACGTACACCTTTCATTATGTACGCGCATATGCATTGTGTGGGTTGCTGCTTCTTGTATTGCTGCAACAACAGCTCACAGAACTCTTCAATGTTTTCCTTGGGGATGCCTGCTGTTTGGGGAGCAGTTTCGAAATTCGCTGCGCTAAGTATCACATATCGCCTCCAGACAAGTTCGATGCAGAGCAATTACAGGCAGCTTGCTGCTCTGGATACACAAGGGGCATTTGAGGGCCATGGGTGCTTCTCAACTGAGTTAAAATGCCTCTTTAATGGAGAAAAAGAAAGGGAAAAGACCTTACAGATCCATGCAACTGCATGCGATTGCATGCATATGCAGGTTCTTAGGAGCCGACACCGAGCACACAACAGTCCTTGCACCAGCACCACACAGGCGATGGTGCATCTGTCCCCTCGTCCCCTAAATAGCCCATACCCTCGTGTGCGTGACCACCAAGCGCAGGAATGGTACACTGACAGGAAGTTTCTGCTGCGCTTATTGGTGTTGCATTAATGGTGCCGGTGGGATTTCCGGTGGGATTTCCCTGAATCTCTCGGTGGTAACTGCTTTTCCGTTCAATGTCTGTACACACGCCTTAGCTGCTTCTTGCTTCGCTGAGCTGAAGAGGCCAAATGCATGGCCTTTCGATTCTTCTTTACGCCGCAAACTCGTGAGCTCTCCCAAATGCTCTACGATGGAGAGTAGGCCGTCTACTTCCCCCCAGCAACGGGGTAAGCTATTCAGTAGACGCTTGAAAACCGGTACACTCCGGCGTTTCCTCTTTCTTACTGGGTTACAAAAGGACCCGCATAAACCGTTCCGCTGCCTGTTAGCTTGTTGCTAACTTCGATTGCATTGCGCGCAGAATCTTCGCTTTGAACAAGCCCCAAGTGCCTGCAACTGTTGGTCTTATCTACCCGCCCGTTGCAGATCAGGAAATTCCCAAGCATAGAAATGGTGTCGTACAGCGCTTCGTTCGCGTTTGTCGGGTGCAAGTACTCCACGAGGAAGCTGTCGCTGCTGCTAGTCGAGCAGGCTGGGGTCCCGGTGGCTCCACGTGATCCTGCAGGGCTGATATTGGACTAGTTTGTAGTTCAGCATGTTGAGCGACAGCTGGACGTCTGGCGGCGTCTGATGCTGTACGTGTGCATAGCCCAGGATCCTGCGGGTTACGTTCTGGCACTAGGTACTAATAGGCGTCACGGGCATGGCACAGTTAAAAATTTCAAACAGCATCACCTCCGTTACATTTGGGCGAAGACCCCCAACGTACAGAGGAAATGCGCATGTGGGGTGATATTTCGCAGCCAGCAGATCTCCGGAGGCACCGTATTGCTGCGAAGGCTGTTGCTACCCCTTCAGTTGCTGCTACTCCGTTGCTGCTGCAGCTGCAGTTGCCGCTACTGCATAGGTAACAACTGCTGCCATCAAGGAGCATGTGGCCTTGCTAAAAGAAGCCATCACACTGTACGATGCATCCTATGGGTTTTCTGAGTACCTTATTCACCGAATTTGCTGACTGGTGTCAGGTACGGCTTCTAATCCCTTTCTATGGTGGCTGTGCATTCACAGCCCCAATATCCATAGACTCTAAATCTGGGTCGCTTCCAGACCGCCTTGTTCTTGGTTAGCTAGAGCTGTGAATGTGGCTCTTTCCCTTTCTTTATGTAAAGCACTCCATTAACATGCGGGCTCAACTACTCCACCCCTTAGTTACTTATCAGCAGCCGGGCGAGCTTCCGATTGCCTCTCTCTGGGGGACAGCCTTGAAATGGACAAATTATATAGTAGCTCCCTATCCACTTCTACAGTTCTGTTTACCAATGGCTGATACGTACCGACGTAGCGCCCTACTGGCATTTTCCCTCGCTTAATTTTCAAGTTCAGCCACAGCTTGTTCCCTGGCAGACCTAAGAATAAATAAGCATCTCGTTGCATTTCGCAAAACGTGCATAGCCCTGATGTACTCCGATAATGCAAGCTTTTGCTTGGATGCAGCCGCCATCATCTTGCGTCCCCTTTTAATAGAGATGATACCACTACCAACTGTAGATATTACGGTGGCTTTGAAGGTGACAGTATAAGTCGAGAGGACCAAGGAAATCCTCTTCTGCCTCCGTATGGAGGTCTTCGTCATATCTGGATGGTCGACAGAGACGTTGTTAATGAATTGTTCTTATTGGAGGCGCACTTTCCACCCGACAAAACACGGCACATGAGCCTGCTTCTGCTCGGCGAGGCCCCTGATCGCGAGTTGCCCCGCCACGCGAGGCAAGAGCATGATCAATATGCATTATGCAAGGGGAAAAGGCTAAGACTTTGACAAGGATTTTTCAAAGAATGCTCAGCGACTTGTTTTGAGTTTGCCTCCATACTTTTCCCCCTTTTCACCAGTTATTGCTGCACACTCAACCGCCCTGCTGCGGGGGAGCTGTTCGTTGCTCGCTCCTGCCCCAATAAACTGTGCCGTGCTTGCAAGTGTAACAAGAGTCCTCAGCCTTAGCCGAGGACCCTCGCGGTCTGCCTTAGTGCCAGATATTTAAAGAAGGCGTTCGCAAAAAACAGGTGAACTACCCTACAGCATCCAAGCCTCCTGGGAGACAGCTGGCGCGTGCACGAGCTGGCCTATCATGGCTGCAAGGCAGCCTTAAATGTGCGCACAACCACTGCCCCTTTGCTGCATGCACTAGCACAGCTTTCCACAGTGAGGCTGCGAGCAAGTAGGGGTAGGAGTAACAGTATCACGCACAGTCAACGCCCCTTTCCTGCGTGAGCTCGCATTTAAGACCGTTGTTTAGACTGCCTTAAACACTTACTTAACCCTCCATAATGAGCCGTCCAGCAAGCCTGGATACGAGCACTAACATCAAGCAGAACGTGCTTGACATACGAGCACCAATATCACACGGACATGCACATCATTGCGCCCAGCAGTTCAGCATTCACTTGGCCATAACTATCAGGCCTGCATGCAAGAAAAAATGCATGTACGAACTTCAGGAACACTAGCCAGCAATTTGTCATGTTGCTGCAACCATTAGCAAGCTGCAGCGGAAGGCTTTACAGTGTGCCACCTCCCACATAGGCACCAATCTGCAAGCTGTCTAACATCATCAGAGTATACCACACTATGTGAATGAGCTTGGAATCTTCATGATACATAAAGCTGTGATTTCCCACAAACATGCCCACCCTCTGTGCGCATGCTCGGTACGCGAGCCCTACAATGCCGCACAACGCGGGCCGTTTGACGCCCAGTTAGTGGTAAGAAAACTTACAATTCTTATTAGAAACGAAGCAGTCAGTTTTAGGGTGAAATTTTGCAACTAAGTCCAAAATGCTATGTAACTGACCCACAGGTGAGGGATGGCCATTTGACTGGGACTGTGGCGGAGGCCGCCAGGGGTCATCATATTATAATATTGTACCCCTCCTATCGGAGATTAAATCCATACAAGGGGGCTTTTGATATTTTTTGGTTATTTTATGACCTAGAAGATAGGCGTAAAGCATGTGTTCGGATATGCACCTAAAGTATCTATAGATGGGACTGAATGCCAGTGGCAACTGAGAGCACTTTTTACTACACACACACGCTCCAGCCCCAAACATGGTGTCTTACCAGACCTTTGCGCGAACCATTGCATGCAAATGAGAGAAAAGGACCCACTGGTTTTCTAATAAATACCTCTTATTTGTCTGCAGCGATTTCTTTCTGGTTTTCTCACCTCCAGTGCAGCGTAACACGGTGCTTCCAAAGCCAGATCCGGAGCCGCTGATTGGCTTGTCGGCTCTGCGGAGAAGAAATTGTCAATCTGCGGCCAGGATAGTGGTTGTTTTTTTCCCCTGATAATACATCGTTCTATTATTTCACTGCTTGTGCCGCCCTTGCGGTCTCTGCTGGAGTCGGACAGACTACGGCGCCTTTGACAGGGCTACTCAAGCGAAAGGGCAGAGAACTGAACTTCACCGTGCCCACTTATTACATGTACCTTCATAAACATATAGGAACTGCTGTATTCGTTTGGGGAAGAACTAACCTATTGGAGAAAATGCCGTCCCCTCTTCTTCGCCCTGCGGGGACGCTTCGGTTCATCTCCTGCTTGATATTGCTCTTCGTGGAGTTTGGAACTCTCCCCTCTCATTCACTTGAACAGATAAGGGCAACAAATGCATCCAAAGATATGTTCGATATATGGATGAGCAACGAATTTACTGTAGGAGATACGACATACACTGAGCGGACAGTCGTCCTCCCCCGCGAGCGCTACCGCTCAGTCTGTCGTATCTGCTACGCAGTCATCGCCTCCTTGATTCTATCCTTCGCTTTGGGCCGCATTTCAAAAGGCTCTAACAACAATGTAAGCGCTAAGAAACCATTGCCACCTCCGGGGCCACCCGTAATACCGTTTTCGCAGCGTGCCCAAGTCTTGTGTATTTTCGATGAACGATTCTAAACGGCTAAGCCCGTTGTGTAACAACCCACGCGATCGATTGCTTCCTGAATGAGATGTGGAACGACATTTCTATGGAGGCACCTTTTACTGGGGTGTTTGGCAGCAGCAGCTGAGTGTGCCTCCAGTGGCCGGCTCAACCCGTGTGACGCCATTTCAACACGTCTCCACAGACGTCTCCACCCCAAAACCTTACAAATGAATTAAAACTACTGCTTATATAGATGCGGCATTTGTCTCATACATCCTGGCGCGTTGGCCGGTTGCTGCCGCTCTTTCAATTTTCACAGCCTTTGAAGATGGCTCATGTTTATGTACATCCTGATGCTTGGGGGGCGGAAATTGAGTGGAGATTTCTTGAGGGAAAAGTGGATGATGATGCCCGCATGCAGAGCTTGCTCGCAATTGTGCAATTGTGCAAAGTCTTGGTTTTTTGTGTAGAGGGGTAACTCTGGTGCAGAGTTGTAGGAACAGTTCGGCCAGCTGTGCTTGAGCACAGCTGGTGCTGCATGCAACGAACACCAACGAACGCGGGACGAATAGAGGGATATTCAGGTGCCCTCATCGGGGTGTTAAAAGGGAGCAGGTGCCTCAGCTGTGTGGGATGCTGCAGGCCAAGGAGCCCAAGGACGCGAAGGAAGAACCAGCTCCAACTGCACCGGTCCTTAGCCCACCACCTTCTCCCAACCCTAGTCGTCCTCTCTCTAGGCAAGGTTCCTCTCAAGATTCAAATGCCGATGATGACCGCAGCCATCCAGGAAGTCCTGTATACGAAGCCTCCCCGCCTAGCCCGATCAAGCAACAAGAGGAGCCACCACAGCAACAACCAGAAGAAGAAAGAAAGGCATTGGAGGTAGGCTGGCGCGCCTCAAGGGGATGCATGGCAATCGTCGTGATATGACACAAGTTGTCATTTCGCAACACTCCGCAATATTGCATTTCATGTGAATGATCGGTTTGTGCTAGATCTACAGCCTGGTGGGCAACACTGTTCTGTGGGATGAAGCCTTGAGAAGGCTGTTCAGTGCGGATGAATCTCCAGTTGCTGATTAGATTGCAGTTCAGTATTTGCTATGCATAGTGGCGCACCATGTGTAGGGGTACCAAAGAAGGGAAATAAATTCGGTGAATAGTGTAGACGCTTGTTGCAGCGACTGCGGAGTGGCAGGTTGATGAGCCTTTCGAACAGAAAGAATCCTGCCATCATGAGGTTCTTCCTCTTGACTGTGAAGCTGGTAAGTCCTTCAGGTGCCAAGGAAATACTTTTGTTTACCCTTTTGTTCCTCCGAACCAGTGCAATATGCGATAGCAAGGGTGCTTCAGTGTGATTCTCCGTGATGGGTGTTCTGTGTGCTACGCCCCGCTGTTGACACTGGTGGATGGTGCCCTCCACTTGGCACGACTAGTTGTTTGCATCTCTTTTTATTGGCTGAAACGTAGCTTGATAAATCTGGTCACGTGAGCATTACTCAGTAAGCTGCTAATTAGCGGCTTGGCATGTGTGCGATGGCGGAGGCTAACAAGGAAGCCTGTTAAGGTGTGCAGGAAACTGTGAACATTGGAGGCTGATGGGGAATATTTATTGCGAGCAAGATAGATACTCATGCGGAGCACAATGGTGCACACGCATCTGTCGAGTTACAGCGCTCATTACGGCCTTTGCGCCCCGAGTGCCTCAGGCCTGGTATGCACTCTGCCGTCTTCCTTGGAATGAACTCCAAACATTGTATAAGAGTCAAGTGGCTGTAGCGGCATGATATAGCAAGAAACTGTATATTCACTAGGCCAATCGTTTTGCTCGCAGCTCGTGCGTTGCTGGCATTTTTACTTGTGATTACTGAAGTCTCAGCATGGCGCACTTTTGAAGGGTTGCATTACTGAACTCGTGGGGTTTAGAGTGAGAAGCAGATCTGCTAGACGGCAACGACAGACTCTCCTGATATAGATGAACACAAAGCTGTCCTAGCAAAAGGCCATCTGCGTGAAACCTCCCAACGCACTTGCCGAACACGCATGAGCTGGTTGGTGATGCTTGCATGTGTTCAAGGGTAGTGCGCAGGTTATTGCACTGAAGAAGGAGGATATACATGCTAGACGGAGTGTGGGCACAGCGGATCCCACGTTGACCTGCAGCAGGGCTAGGGAGTACGAAAGTCTCTTGAGGTCTTGACAAGTGGAGAAGGGGAGAGATGAAATGAGCGTTGACTTACTGGTGGTGCAGCAGCTGGCACCGTGCCAGTACAGCTGTGGATTAAGCAGGGTAAACTGGGAGGCGTTCGGGGGAACTACTGTGGCATGTAAGACGTGAAACAGCCGCGCAGTTGGGGTAAGGTCTACGAACGGCGTGCATATCGGATGCCCGAGTGCAAGGTTGCTGCTGGAGTCGTGACCTGGCTTCTCTGTGGGCAGTTCGTGAGTTTGTTGATCAGGCAGAAACAGGCTATCATCGCACAGTACGGATTTGCGCCGTATGAGTAGGAGATGCAGCAAATCACATTATTTTGCCGAGGTGGTGAAGCCGGGGAAGGGGATGCTGAGTTTGTTGGGCAAGTTGCAACACTCGCCTTTCAGTGCAGCCCTACAGCAAAACGAGCTAAGGGGAATTGCACCACCAAGTTTGTATCTGTGTCATCGTCTACATCCGTATTCCAGGGGGAGACATCAAGGCTTTTGAGGCTCCTCCTGGGCGAAAGTGCTCAGCCACGTTCCTGGTGGTGGAATCTCCTACAAACTGCTTGCTGTGTGCGAATGTTCCTTCTGGACCATGTTGAGGGGCACGATGGGGCGCCTCATTTTGACCACTTTAGATGCTTACGGAGTTAACCAGCTGCGAGCAAATATCAACGAGATGATACTGTCTCTATGTGCAGTAATCACCTGGGCCTTGTTGGGTGTTGGTGGCAGGAGGTACGTTGGCTCGATATGCTGGCGTTACAAGAGGTATGCTTGTTCTTCAGTACGCGCAAAGAGCTGGCACGCGGCGAGATTGGCCATATGCTTGCCGTTAAACTCCGTCTACTGCATTTATTGCACTAAGAATAGTGCTCGTAGGGTACAGAGCTGCATTGTCCGGAAAACGTGGGTACAGCCATGATTGAGTCAGCAAATTGGTTTGCTTGTTGCATGGGCATCGATCAGGAAGGGAGGAGTTTTGAAGGTCATCAGTCGGAGGCCTAGTGACGCCTGCAGCAAGTGTGTCTCCTCGAGTTCGCAATAACAGGCGGGTTTAGGTGGTGAATGGTGCCTTCTGCAATGGTGTGGCATGCTGAGGCGTGTTTGATAAGGCACCCTTACAAATGCGTGTGAGACCTGCATGCTGCGAGACCTTAAGGAGTTGTTCCATGTAGCTGCGCAGCTCTGCGTGGGCAAGAAGCTGCAAGCCTTTATGCTACTCTTGCATTATGGATCATAAACACTGTATCCCTCGGGCATAGTAAATGTTGCCGGATCTCCTTCCGGTTAAGAATTGTAAACAACCATGGAATTGAAGTCCGGTGTAAACGCTTAACCCCCAGAATGGCCTGTTTTCCCGTCCTGGCTTCTTGGCCCGGATACAGCCCATTGCAAATGCACTAGGGAGGCTGAGGGATGATGGTGGGGGGGATGCAGGATGACATGCGGCATACGGTTTTGCGTATTTGTTTTCTTCTTTATTGGCGCAGTCTGTACGTTCCTGCTTTTATCTTGCACGCCTTTGCCTTGCACAGCCGTTGCGGAGGTGACGTGCTTACTGAATTGCTTACTTGGCGGCTGGGCCTAGTTGTTGAGTGAACTGAAAACATTTCCCCGAGCTGCTTCTGCGACCTCGCCTTTCGTTCGATTGGGAGAGGCAGGAAGCTGGGCAAGGCGGACTTGTAGCTATTGCGTCCAGGAAGCTTGCCTTTGGGAGGCGTGGTTCTACAGAAGGTACGCGTTTACTTTGCTGCCTCACTTTAATCCGTGAGGAGGTCTGCGGCATTCTTATATATTTATTAGCGTTTGCGTTCCGGGTACCCTTGAATGGTCTCAGGGAACAGCTGTTCAGACGGCCGCCCAACGTTGGCATTGACAGGGAGAAAACGATGCTTAGTTTATCCAATCAGTCTGTATGTTCCATGCTCTGCCGTTGATCACGCAAACGCCTGCGCTGTACCGTGGAAGTGATCTACGACATGTTACTGAAAGAGGCACTCGCTGCTTAAGCGGTAGAGTCTACGAGAGGTGCTGCGAACTGGAGCGTGCGCTGTGTGTGGAATTACCTTGAGTTTTGGCTGGGTCTACCGAATTACCGGGGTTTTTGCCTTCGCGTTGATATTTTCCTCCCGACCTAGACTGTGCGTTTAGGCCCCCCGCAAAAGCGGAAAAGGCAGTACAGCGCCTAAGAAACTGATACCGCAACGCCAATATTCATATTTTAGATTGCGATCCGATTGAAGAGCAGCTGGACCGTAGGGAGGTTTTCCTCGCCGAGCAGGACTGTGGCCCTCCTTGCGTGCGGGCAGCAGATCGTACGTTTGCGCTGTTGACGAGTACCGTTTGGAGCGCTTGCCGAGGGATAGTATGCGCCTTGTGCATTTGAAAAGCGGATGTATTCTCAGGGGCACGCTATGGAATTGAGACGCTTCCGGACCATCAGTAGGAAAAAAGGGGATTTTACAGCCTCCGCCTTAAGTTCTTGCATTTCTAGTTGCATTGTCAGCAACCAGATGCTACGCAAAAGTGCTAACGGGCTTGGCCGGTTTGCAAATTGCTGCTTTGACCGTCTGCAGTGAAACTGCTCTGTCTGGAATCCCTCCTCTCAGTCATTGCTGAAAGGTCTCGAGCGCAAACCCGGAATACGCAGGCTATGATCTGTCTAAAGCTACGAGTGGCGGTTAATCTGGAGAAAAAACAGGGACGGGCTGATAACACGTGAGACAGTCGGTAAGCCTTACATCTCAATTCCACTTCGAGCTCAGGCTTTAGGGTTAGTAGCGACGTGCGGTTGATTGAGTGATAGCGGGGAATTGGCTCCATCCCCTCTGTGTTGGTACTTGCGCGGACACAGGAAGTGGGTCACT
Source organism: Eimeria praecox (assembly GCA_963920595.1). Lineage (NCBI taxonomy): Eukaryota > Apicomplexa > Conoidasida > Eucoccidiorida > Eimeriidae > Eimeria > Eimeria praecox. The sequence continues at coordinate 1,695,302 of OY986954.1, forward strand.
TTGGGTATCTTGCATATGTGAAATTTGCCAACCTCTTCGTGCTAAACGTGCTGTGCGGGAGGGAGTGTCAGCACTGCTGGCCTTATTCTTTCGTTAAGGTTTAACAATATGGCCGCAAAGACAGGGTCTTGATTTTAGCTTGTCTGGATGAAATGACATGACAATTTACCTTTCAGGCAAGCAGCTGTCGGCTGAACTGCACGACGAGCACCCGCGACCGAGCCCTTCCGCTAGCACAACCTATCACCGCCAAATATCAGACAGGACCCGGTTCGCAGCGCCCACATCATTTGTTTGAAGGGTGTAGTGGACAAACATAATGAAGCAGATTCGCAATGTTCGGGCTTCACTTTGGGTAGAGCGTAAGCGCACACAGACCTGCAAGGCAAACATATGCTTATTTAAGTGCGCGTAGCATGCTCGTTTACTGTATCTCGAGTTTTTTGTTGGCACCGTCTAGCCAGTACCCTGCAGGCGCTAGTGCTTGCTTTCGCGACTCGCTTACAACGAGCACGTATGATGGGCATATGATAGCCGCAAGGTTGCATGAGATTTCATATCTTTTGAAGGAGGTGAGCTGGCCGCACACGGAATTGCTCAGAGGCTCCGCCAACCGATTGCCGATAGCAGTTTGTAATCCGTAGAAACATGCGTGCTGATGCCGTCCAGCTTGAGGACAACTGAAAGATTCCCGTTACTGTCTGCTCGTTGATTCAGAAGGTGAGCCTAGCGAGCTGCTTTCAACAGGCTGTGCTGCGGCGCAGCCTGTTGGATTGAAGCGCCTTCATCTGGGAATCAGCATGAGCAGATCCCCAGTCTCGTTGCCATGTCTGTGAACACTGTTCCTTTGCGCTCTGCTTGGGATATTGCAAGACGCAGAGTTGACCTTCGCCGCTGGAATACCTTAGCGAGTTACCGTTCAGCTTGTGCGTCCCGCTGTCTTGGATTGTGTTTGCCTGTGCACGGCTGCTTTGCTAAATTGCGAACTTCACCACTGTATATTTCGATGTGCATCTATGTTGGCTTGCGAACGGTTTTGTCCGAACCACGTTCACAACCCAAGTTGTGACGATATGCTGTCTTCGGAGAACGAGCTTAGCCCGCAGGCTGCTCTGAGTCACGGAGATGCCTCTGAAATTCCGTGGACTTGTTGGATATGCGCAGCGAGTCAGTTTCTTCTGCTTCTGGCGCGTTGAAACTATTCATGTTACTTGGAGAAACAGGACTAAGACGGTGTTCTACTGGGCAGCTCGCCGTTGCATGCAAGACAATTTAAGAGCGGTTATGACCGTGCTGTTGTAGCTTCGTGCCTGAATGACCAGGATGTGAGGCTGTTTTTAACTTTTGGCAGTCTACCCACAGACTGGCACATTGCAGGGCACTCATGTGACATGGTATGGTTGGTAGCTTGCCCGGCTAAACTACTCCAAATGCCTTTTCTCTCTCATTTGACGCCTCGTTGCCCGGCTATGGACCTCGGATTGTTGGTGTGTATATGGCTTACATTTATTTCGTAGTGCAGGCGTATTGATGCTTCCAGAAGGTGGGTCTTCCTTTATCATTCTCATAACCAGGCTCCACCTGTTCAAATGGAACCTGTGACATCCACTCACAGAAAGCATCACAACTACGCTGCAGGTGCCTGGAGGGCATCTAGGGCGCTGGCTGAATATTCAATTCTGTGGCATCCCGCGTAGGTGCAGGCCGTATGTTTATACTTTGCCGTATAAAAAGCCTTTGAATGCCCAGCAGGATAGATTTCACCATTTACTGCTCCTCAGCAGATGCAGGCTATGGCGTTAGGGTGTGAAACTCAGCATGCTTTTTAGCAAATGCTTAGCTTCACAAGAATGGAGGTATCGCCCCGATCCCAGAACGTGCGTTTTGGCCCACGATAGTGTGAATAACCCGCGTTTCCCGTGCACTTGCTGGGGTGGAAGGCTTGCTGTCTTGCTTTGGCATTCTGCACAGAAGAGTGCAGTTCCAGTGACGCGAATGCTGAAGCAGAACAAGCTATTTCTTGTTTGCGTGCTTCGGCGGATTCACAATTCCGCCTTTCGCCACGTGAATTGTTGCTGGATATATATGCACTTGAAGCCTATGCAGGTCGGCACTGGTGGTAATTCAGAAGGTACAGTTCTGTCATTTATGCTCTCCGCAGTGCCTCGCAGAAAAGCGATGTGGCTCATTTCCACGGGAAGGTAATTAGACTCCTTCAGACTAATGTAATCCATCGAATGAGCCCACACGCCGCATACACGAGCTCCTCTTGAGAAGTCCCTAAATCCCGGTGTTTTCATGCAGATATCCTCGCCATGGATTGGCATGGACAAGCTTGCGGCGGGTAGTGTTTCCTTCCCATTTTGCACCGATTTGGGTTGTATATGCTTGTGCCTATCTCCATAATTTGGACTACAGCTGGTGCGCCCTGAATTAGTCTACTTGCCGAACGGAGGGTGCCCATTAGCCGCAAGAGAGCGCAGCCCTCCTCTTGTGCAGCCAGCCGAGGAATGATTTCCTAGTTACTGGTTCCAAGCACGCGCCGAGTAGAGGATTACTGGGTGGATTGATTCTCCTAGGCTTTGATTTGTCCCTGGAGCGTTTGTTATGCGTGCAAATTCCAACTCGGGGTGGGTCCAAAAGCATGTGCGTTTTCTGCCTTTTGCTAAGGGGGCATTCTCGTGAGTAGTAAGCTGCCGCAGGTGTCTGTTCTTCCTTTGACTACATGGAATCAAAACGAGCGTGAGCGGGTGCGCTCAGATACAGATACTTCGGTGGTAACGCGCGCTGGAAACCACGTCAAGGTGGGCCCTTCGTGGTGGAGCGCCCTCTTGGCAGAACGGGGTTTACAGTGCCTTTCCCAGGATGCCGCTACAATTATATGATGATGGTGATGGCCCTTGCATGAGGGTGCTGGTAGCTAGTGATAGTTCCCAGGACTTCAGCTTGGCTCCATCAGACACTGCTGTGCGCACGAGTGGTGCACATCACGAAATATCCCAACGGACTTAATTCTTCGAATGTGAATGTGATGCAGAAACACGCGTTATAATGCGGAATTAACGAGACGCGCAGGTCAGCCGGTTTCCGGGAAAGAAGCCATTCATGCCTGCACAGGAAGTGTGTTCACTTCATATTGCAGGTGGCGGGGATCTGGCGTTACTTGCAGCATGGAATTTCCCATGCTAACTGCACGGCTGCGTGTTCTGTTCTGGGCTGATGAGAAGTGTCTGCCAGGTACATCTAAGATGCATGAGAATGAGCAACCGCCCGTGAGCAAGGGTTGGCACCTAGTTGAACATAGGCTGCAAAATATATGAGTCTCGTTGGCGTGGTGGACAGATAGTGCGTTGGCTGCATGCAATAGTAGGAAATCATACGCCGTGCACTTTTTGTCGGCTCATCTGTCTGCATGTCTAGTGATATGAGCAGCCCCACATGTCTGGAGGAAAGAGACAGACTCTAGGAGCTGGGCCTTATTACACTAATTCCGTGTCCAGGAGCGGCCATGTGAACCATAGTTTCTGTATATTGGGCGCGCGAGCAGATGGTGCGTCTTCTGTGACAAACACTTCGATCATCGCCTAGATATGGACCGGGCTTTCATAACATTAAGTGATACGACATATCATCATTCCGTGCCAGCGTCCCATTGGGCCCATAGCGATGCATTGCTGTGCGCAGCTACAGCGTGGTGTTATGCGGAACAAACTACTTACGGTATAGCGCTCTGCCTTGGATGAGGTGCAGCGTGTTTCTGGGTGTGGTAGCTCCCAGAGTCCGTGACTGTGATACATGTCTACGGCTGTGTCGTATTTTGGGGAAGCCGCAAAGGAGCGGTAAGGTATACTGTAGTTTAGCTTCGGCTGGCTAGGTAAATGTTCGCGTGCACGGCTCTCTTCAGTAGACACTATTCAGCCCTTATTCCGTGCTTGGCATTCCCAGACAGTGAGCTGCACATTTTGTCTCGCTCATCACACTGCACACTCATGATAGTTTGGCCTGCATATGATTTTGTATTGGCTTTTATCTTACCGGTAGTAATGTAGTCTCAGGCTGGAATCTACTCCTGTGGAAGCTGCATTTGTTTGCCGCTATACAGTCTGTGAGCGATGGGGGTTTAAATAAAGGAAGGGAAGCCGAGATTGTTCGGTATTTAGGCCCCCACAGGCGTGACGCTTTTTCCCGCGTTGTGCTATCAGGGAGTATGCTACGACTTCGTGACTCGGCTGAAATTTCATTCCATTGCCACTTCCCCCCGTCTCCATGTAGCATTAGGTGCGCGTAGACAAACTGATATTTCCGCAGGCGATGATCCTCCGGAAAAGTCGTTAAAATTAGCTAATCTGGGGTATGGTGCATTTGCACACTGGCGCTGCTGTGTAGTTGGTTTCGCCTTCGGCAAATGGCGCTTAGAGTTCCCTGTACATGCGCACACAAAGCTACCGCGTGCTTTGCGTCGACTGTGTCGTTTCATGCAAATGCTGTGCATGATGCGTAACGCTCGCTACATGCTGCCCGATGCAGTGTAGCCGAGCACGGCTTGCACGATGCATGAGAATGCTGCGGCAGCTTGCGACTGAGCATATGCATCTGCATCACCGTGCTGTGCGAGAGGTTTTGCGATGCAGAATATGATGATTCCATATGTTTTACTGGCTTCCTTGAGTTTTTCATGTGCTGCTTTATCTATAGGCTGTGAGTGCCTGCCTTAGATGCACCTCGCATAACCAGCTGCATCTTGCAAACTTGCCTGTTTGGGAGAAAAAATCCCCGGATATGCAAGGGACGGTCAGCACGGTAGTTATGAAGAGCGTACACTACCTAAGAACTAAAAGCTTCCACCCAACCAGGCTTCACTGTGTCGTCGTTCCCTATATTAAAACGAGCTCCTACTTGCTTGCCCGAGGCACAAGGTTCAGTTTGGTACGGAACTTGGGATGGAGCTATGCTTGCACAACGATACGCGTGTGCATGCTCTGGACGTCGTTTGCGTGGTGCCCGCAGACAGTGTGTTTATGCACTTAATTCCTGTGCGCGCCCCCTGGCATTATTTCGCGCTCAGCATGCGTTGGCTGGGCTGTTCTATTGCTGCATGGTGATCTCCAACTGAAGGGTAACTTTGATAGCCGTCAGGGGGAGTTGGGGGATTCGCTTCTGGAAGCCTGTGGAAGTGATGGGAATCGGGTCAAAAATAACAGACCTGGAAGCGCTTGGCTGTGCTCCTTCTGTATGAGGACGCATGCCTGCCATCTGTCCATTGCTACTCCATTTCATCTCGAAAGTTCGTTGAGCTTCACTTTTTCGCAAGGGGCGTATTGTTGCTTGTTGTATTGAGAAGCGTTTGCGTAAAAAGTTGGCAGGGAGAGTCTACCCGTGCAAGGTGGATGAGGCATTTGTCATGACAATTCAGATATTAAGGGGATATTGCAGGCTAGTAGCCACTGGCTATTTGGTTGTCAGGCCCTTAAACTCGAAATTGCAGTAGGCTGCTGACAGTGCCAAGAGGGAGGGCTCAATTCTAAAGGCTCCAGAAGCGGACTGCGACGTTTCCAGAAAGTAAGCAGCCCGTAAACCACACAACATGTGTTGCTGCCTCAGTGGTAACTGGAAATTTGACCGCTAGCGGTGGAAGAGAGTTGCTTCTATAGTCACGGTGTTGACAATACTTACCTAGCCCAGCACATACCAGATGGTGGTTTTTGGGTTTTACACAGATGCCTGTGGCCGCGGTTGGTTGTTTCTAGTTCGTGCGTCAATGCGAATTCACCAAGAGTAGCAACCATACATTGTAATGCAAACCTTCCTGCGCTTTTAGCCGTGCTCGTTTGCTTAAGGCTCCTGACAGGAATTTACCGAACTAACTGTCCTCGTGCTTAGCACGTTTGGCATAACGAATCCATTTGGTCCAGCATGTTCTTGGCTCTTTGCGCTTGTACGGAAAATGATGACCTTTACGTCGTCGAGATGACTGTGCTTGCCGCCTGCATTGCAGAAAGTGAGCGTGATGAACAGACTTTCGAGTGCTGTGGATCCTACAGAAGTGCAATGTGCGTGCGTGCACGCAGTACAAGGCGGCTTCTTTGAGTTATCCTGCATGGCTTGGCGGCTAGGAGTTCGCTGGTTCAGGCGTGAAGATGGCCCTCTTCGATAGCTGCTGTATCTGCACAGGCAGTGGGCCATTCATCTATCGCTCATGCATAATCCATGTCCCCTGCATGTAAAGCACAGTTTATGAGCTAACTCTTTGGGCTTGCGCTTTCCGGCTTCAGGAACGCCCATTGTAAGCCCGTTTGTGCAGCCTTTGAATCAGTGTATTTGGCAGCAAGTGGCTTCATCTACCCTCGCCGCCAAGGTGCCAGTGTTCTTTCGAACTCCGAGCCGAGTGCGAAGAGAAATGTCACACGCCATATTCATTCCAACAGGTTGTAAGGGAAAAATAATAATTGCTACGTTGTGGCAAAATGACGCATGATCGTCAGTTTCTCGCATCGATGTTCCCTCAGGCTCGGCAATTTTTCCGAGTGCGGTGCTGGTTGTGTCGAGCTCTGCAGTTATAACCGCAGTTACCACGAATCCGAGCGTGTGTCGAGCTCTGCAGATAAACCGCAAAGTTACCACGAATCCGAGCGTGAAATGGTTTTTTTGCTTTCAGAAAGTAATGTTTCCCGGCGTATTCCGAAATACTTCATGAGTCATCTCAGCCGTTCAGCTTCCCCTGGTCATGGAAACGAGTTTTGGATTTACCTTTCCATGGAGAAGGGATTTCCATATTGGTCACAATAATGCATCATTGCATTTGACAGACCGTTCGTCCCCAACCCAAAGAGCAAAGCGCATTCTTAGGCGCCTACTAAAAGCATGCGCCCTGGAGTTGGCGGTTTCCGTGAATGCCCACAGATAATGCAGGCTGTGTTCGCGGACTTCCTAGTGGATGGTAGTATACCTCTAACAAACATAATTCATCATTCACGTCCAGGCTGGCCTGATCTCAGGGTGCAAAAGGCGAGCCTGAAGAAGGGCTTTCTCTTTAAAACCACAGCTTGTGCGTTCCCCGTTGATTGCGCACCAGGTACCATCTTGCGCTGGAGGAAGAGAACCACAAATGCCGCTTTTCCAGGGGGGAGGCCGCTTTTTTTTTTGGCTCCTAGTATACAAGGCTTGAATGGCAAGGGATACAGGGGCTGCACCGACCATCCGTATTTACCCTCCCATTTTCGTAATTTGGACACAGCTAGTCAGTTTTCCCAGCATTTTTCTGTGTACTCCTGTACTGCTGGAGACCTGCTCCAAGCATAAATGTGGAAACGGCTCGTCTTGAGGGGGGAGCACTGATTTGATACAGAAGCGTGCATAGCACCTGTACGCTTTCAGTTCGATACACGAAAAGCCGGAGGTAAGTATTTTTGTCCACTGCAGGGCGTAGGTGGAGGGAACGTCTTCCCTTGGTGTAATAGTGGTAGGAGTAGCTTGCTCTGCGCGGTGAACGAGATAGTTGGGCCTACAGCTAATGCTGTAGGCTCCAGTGCCTTCCCACTTCGAGGATGACAAGTTTCTGAGTTTGAACCATCGGTACGCCATCGGTAGGCCAGCAAAGCCAATTTAATTCTGCATGCGCAGGTTTGGTCTTGGAGGTGATCCCTTTTTTGTGGAGCAGTCTGCTTTTGTTGTACGCCGCAGCTAATCCCTCAATATTGCAACCATCTAACTTGGGCTCCAGGAAACTTTTATATTGCCCAGAAAGTAAGTCCTTGAAGCAAGAGCCAAGAGGTGGCGATCTAGTTTTAGTTGTGTAAGCTCGAGCAGAATGCCTCCCCGTTAATGAGTGGTACATCCAGACCGGCTTTATCCCGTTTTAAGCGCTTTCCAAGGCTCCAGAAGATTACTGAATATTGTTAGTTAGTTTGATTACAATGCGGCGGAGTAAGGGAAGAGGCTCATTAATCGTAGTTGAGCAAACCGGGTTCTTCTGGCGTCACACATATGCGGATGGGGCGGGATTTCGCTTACAGCGTCGTGGCGTGTGTTACTGGATCATCGGTAGGATTTTTCCATGCAAGCTAACGATTGTAGGGTCCAGTAAAGTGCAAGGGCAGTGCAAACCGTAACCATTGTGCAGGTCTTTTCTAGTCAACACAGGCACCAGTGCAGTATGTGGCCCAACTGTGCCGTCATTTGATGCTTTGCTTATAGAAAGTCCGTTGCTGTACAGTGCAGAAGGAGGGCCACCCGAAACTTGAAGAATCCTGCACGATTGGTTAGGGAAATTGACAGCGAAACGTTAATCAGTACGTGTGGTTCGACCCATACTACAGCAACTTGTACCCTAGGTTACAGATAAGAGGAAATCTCTATCTTGGCTCCTCAGGGGGTGAGGTTTGCTCTTTACATGAGGCGTTGCTTTCTAGTCAATCCTCCGTGCGTCCGCTACTAGAGTTTTCGCTTTGACGGATGTGAAGCTGTGTAAGCTCCTGCTTGCCAACGCCGGTAATTTTAGGAGTTTGTCCCATTAATTGATTTGTCTTACGCACGTTGGTGGCACTCCACCCCTACAAAGCACGTTCTGAGAGCTGGCCTGGAAAAACAGATTGTAAGTAGCAGGAGCCGGCTCCGCTGGTACGTGGATTGGCCAACGGTGCCTACGCTTTACCGCGTATACGCATCTTTTGTCCAGGATAAACATGAGTTTGCAGTAGAACGGACAAGGCTTGAGAACGAAAGCTGTACGTTCCCTTACTGCTGCACCTAGGAGATGACATTTTGAGGACAGCATGTATGTCCTCACATATGGCCTTATTTGCCTTTAGGACAAGTTTTGGTATGCGGCCTGCTTGGGGAACGCGCGCTGAAAATGTGTTAACCCACGACAGATGGAAAAGGACGCAGGGTTCACCCGGACTGTTGGGGACCAAATCGCTCTAGCCTGTACGCTGGAAGCATGTTTTTTCGTCTTAGACGCGTGGTTATGCCAACGAACTTGTTTGCACGCACAAAACCCTGAGTTGCATTTTGTCACCGGAGCCTCATCAGAACCTGATTAACAGAAGGACATCGTGCTACTACAGCATAGTTCACCGTGACTCACGTACTTGGATATTGAATGCAGCGAGTACGCATGTGTCTCCTGGTGCCCTTACGCCATTTTTGTGTTCGCGGGTCACTTGAGGAACACGACATACGTTTTCTTGACGTAGAAACAGCTTCAAGAAGTTCGGTGGAATGACTTCAGAAGCACTGCGATACGCAGCTCTGTTTGGGCTAGAACGATGCAGATGAAATACTTACTCAGTTTTATCGCATCTCCGTATTACCCAACGCGAAGGAAGTATGCGGGCCCTCAGGGTTTAATATACTAGAATAAATGCTTGAGCCAAGCGGGCATTGGATTCCACAAATTTTGATGCATTTTGTGTTGTAGCAATATGAACTTCCGCAGTCCCCACAGCAGGGGAGCAGCTTGGCTGTCTCCGAATCTTTCTCTTAGCAAGGATGCATGGTAATTTAGATGCCTGCAGTCTAAAATAAACAGGTTGTATGTCATGCGGGCATTTCCCGCTATAATGTATGCAAAGCAGCCACCGTTTCCGGGTGTAGCAAAGCTATTGCCAGAAACTGATGCTATATTCTTAAAGGTGTGCCCCACACTAAAAGTGCGCTTCCTTCGGAAAGGCAGCGCCCAACCCAAAGCGCCGTGAATATTTTTGCGGAGTTGATCGCTTTGACTCGTGGGGCACTCAGCAAGTGTGTCTTCGCGTGCATCGCTCCTTAGTTATTGCTCAACGAGACTGCCTCGATAAGAACGAACTGAGCTTCACAACTGTGCCGTCGGAGCGGAATAGGATTTTGAACCATTGGCTGTTTCATCTTACATTGAGCTACGTGAACAACTTCGTGGCTAGTGAATTAGTACAGGCTTTCTCCCACATGCGTGCCGGCTTCAGACGTCCGCGCCTTTTTGTGACAAGGACGTACGTGGGGGGTTGGAATGAGCGCACACAGTTTTCAGCTCCCTGTGCCAGCCAGCGTACCTCATCTCCAAATCACAGTCGGAATTTCTTCGTTGAAGAAAAATTTGAATGCCATGCCCCCCCTCGTTCATCTTGTGTTTGAACAGTGGCCGTTGATATCGCCTGACTCACAGGTTGTAAGCCTCGCTGAACGTGTGCGTAAGATCGCATGCATTATGTTAACTGCACAGTTGGGAAGCATCAGGCTGGCGTATTTATTGGATTCTCACCTTTAAAAAATTTGTTGCGATCGCGTGCCCTCCATATGCTTTCTGGCTTCTGTTCCCGGCTTCAACCTACAGTGCTCCTTCCATTGCTCTTGTCTCTCGGAGGTATTTAAAGGTATTTAACGGTTACTTTTATAGGTTTCGACGATGTATTGGGAGTAAGGTCTGCTCATTGTGGGGTTGCACGATACTGCGTATACTTTTTAATCGATGCAGCTTGTACGTAACCGGAAATGATAGAAGGACGAACTGTTGACGGCATGCCGCCGCGACGCGTGATGCATCTGGCGTGTTGCGCCAGGCGCGCTTGCTGCGGCTCTTCGAATCAACGCATGCATGGCAGCTGCACCGTTTGCATTAGATACCAGCGTTTTCATCCTCCAGATTGTGCGTTCCTCTCTTCATAGGTTTTGCTTATTGTAACTGCCGGATTTGCTTGAGCTACAGTACTACGGAAAACAATTTATGTTTGCTACCCTCTTGTAGTTGTTGCTCCAGATTCTGATAGGTTGCAGGCATTCAGCGCGAAGTGCCGTCAAGCATTTCGCTTTTAAACCCGCTTATGCCCTTTTGTCTATTAAAGCGAGTAAGACTTGGCATCAAGGCTTGCTACCTCAAGCTTGTTGCATAAGAGATGAAAAGCACGGTATTACCAGTCGGAAAAGGAAGCGGTTATGAAGGCAGGCACCTCACATACTTTGTCGATTATCTAACAGCTGCATCAAGTGGAAAAAACGTAGTCCAGTGTTCAACCGCGCAGCTGGCAGATATTGCAAACATTCGTGAGACCTGCTTTGGTTGGGCACCTATCACTCCGCCACACTCTTTTGGACACCACAGAAGTAGCGCACAGACTTTTGCGCGTAGATAGAACAGTTGCCGAACCTATGTATGAACTCAGCGCAATATATGTAAAGTCTGTAGACCAGGAAGAAATTGCGTTTTTGCTCGCGGGCGAAATGACAGCGCGCGCATAGATTATGATTCTTTCTGAGAACAGCTAGTAAGTGCCCAGCTTGTGAACTGGCACCGCGGCCCGACAGTACTAGTTATTAGAACGTGGTCTCACCAAGCTTCCACAACAAACTAGTAGAAGCGGTACATGTTCAGAGTTGACGCTGTGGTCTGAGCGAATCCGCCCGAAAACGTCTGCACTTGGTCCAGTGCAATGCTTTAGAATTTCTTGGCCATGCCCAGCATCTTTTGCTGTCCCGTTGTAGCTTTATTATACTTTACGTCTGCTGCGCTCCTCGTCGCAGGCAGTATGATTCCCTGTTCAGTATAGCATGGAGCTCGTTTGCTGGAATGATTTGGACAGTCGCATTTGTTGGACTCTAAAGGTAAATTGCTGCGAGTTGTTTGCTTTCTAGGCGTGCTTGGTTTACGGTTTAGGGCTGTACATTTGTTCCATGGTTTTTTGTTTATGCCCTACATTTGTGAACGGGGCATTCATGCCCATGAAAATGGAGGTCCCAAGCCTTGCGGTGAAAACACTGAAGGTGGTCGCTTGTGATACCACCGTCACTGTTTTCGCCGCAGAGGTTGGGGAGGGGATGCGGCCCCATGAGGCTCAGTGAGTACGGAAAGGGTAATCACCTCATTTACAGCTGGTAAGACCGTCCCCAAAGCGATGCATTCATGCCTCACTGTGATTGTTGCTAGGAAACGATCTCGGCCGATGTTTCCGGCGTTGTGAGATTGCTTGGCGGCAGCTCTTCTGATAGTTAAACCTCAAAAGGTTGCTTTGCATCATGGGTGGTGGCAGCAAGATTGAAGCGGTGTGAATGCACGGGGGTGAAGCTTCATGACCAGCGATTGCTAAGCTGTGGCAATGGCAGATCGTACGTCCACCGGCTGGTTACTGCGGCGTATTGCCTTTTGTGTCAGCGCCTTTAACGCAGCTGGAAGTCCTGGAGACAAACGCTCACCTTGATGCTCCTAGGGATGTTTTTTTCTTATAATGGCAACCTTGTGTAGCTTCTGTGATGCATTCGTCTGTCGCGTGTATGGCATCCGACAGCGGTAGTTTGCCTACACATCAGCATACCCCGTACTGCATTTCAGCAGTATCATGCGTTTTAAGATGACTCATTAATGCGGGAAAAGCGGCCGGATAGACTATGATGGAAAATGGGCGAACCGTGTTATGCATTTGTCACCGCAGCAAGTGAGTGCCATCTGCTTCGGACCACTGAAGGCATTCCCTTGGACAGCTGGGGAAGACGGGCGCCCACAACCGTTTTGCACGTGCTGTGGCTGCGTCACTGGAAGACTGTTTGCCACACTTGTTTTAGCAGAAGAGGGTGCTTCTGCCACTATTTCTGAGGCTTGTGGGCTTGATGCTCATTTAGTTTCTGCTCGTGTACGCTTTTCCAAAAGGACAACTACAGAGGCCGTCCTTACCACGTCATTCACCTCCTGTGGATACGCCCATATCAGTCTGTCTCTTTATCTCTATGTATAATTAGAAGGCCACATTTCCCGCTTATTGGTGCAGAAGGCGCCTCTCGTGTCGGCAGGCTGTGCGTCTTCGCTGCACCGTGATTCAATTTTTCATCGGGTGACGGCACATAGTGCTTCATTTACTCGCTTTCTTGGCTTCGCCGAGATAGGCGTTGGCCATTTATAGCTAACGAAGGCAACATATGGCAAGGGAATGAGTGTTTTACTCAATTATTCCTTGTTCATTTGTGTTGGCCGGTTTGGTACAGCGAGTAGGCCTCACCGCGCACTTGAACACTAGTGTGGAACAGCTTCCAGAAGCCGAGCTCGCTGCGCTCGCGCGGATTAGATATGGCATATCAACGCAGAAACCTAAGAATGGGTTGATGCGGAAAGCTACTTTGAACGCATTGCGGTGGCCCCATGGAATAGCTGGGTTCTATTGGCATGCCGCGATCAACCGACGCTTTGCTGTCGTACGATTAGGTGGTGCGGATGCGGCGACACGCCTGCAGATATCTTAAGATCTTCAATCGGGAGGCAAGGCGAATTAGCCGCTAAAACTTCGCTGTAGTGCAAAACGACCAGACTCCGTGCTACCCAAACCACGATTCATCGCAAAACGTGCGGACTGCGTTGAATGTCTATCGCCTTAATACAGGTTGTACGTGGACATTGTATTTGTGCAGCGTTTCTGTTCTTGTTGTCCCGTGCATTCTGTGACCTGTGGAGGTTCCCATGCAGGTGGTGGTGGGAGCGCGCTGGGAGTATGCCTAGTTTTACCGGCGGGCTTGTTTTGTGGCGCCCGGAGTTTTGCAGTCGGTGCAACGTGCATATGCAAGCATGAGGAAAGATATGGACTGCAAACACCACAGCCATCATAGCTGGGCAACAGGATGTACGTCCGGCAAGGCAAATGCGCCTGCAAACCTAAATTAATACCATATGACGATTTTAGCGGCCGTTGGCTAGCTGCTCAGGCATGCGACCCTTTAGCGCCGATTTTCCATCGGAGAATAAGCTCCACGTGCCTTCATCCTTGCTTAATTGGCATCTGTGAGGGGGTGCTTCATTATATATATGTATGCAAGGAGGGTCACCCACCAGGGTGCTGTTGCACTGCGACATGCCAGCTTCCCATAGCAGCATAGCAGCACACTGCTTTTGTACATGGGGCGCTTGAGAACTACCAATAGACGAGGTTATCAAACGTGTAGAATGTTCAGCGGCAGCTCTACTTTGTACACTAGTTTGTACATAGAGTCTCTCTCTCTCTCTCTCTCTCTCTCTCTCTCTCTATATATATATATATATATATATATATATATATATATATATATATATATATAATATGTGTGTTTCTGTCGTGCGACTGCCATCTTTTGCGCACACTATCTATACAGCAACAGTATGCAGCTGTAGTAAGCTGGCGTGCCGTAATGTTTTGCTGGGTGACTTTAGTGACCTTGCGAACACTGATAGAACAGCCTCTCGATGCGTTGTTACTGGTGATTGCTACACAAGTGCTCACTGAACCACTCAGTTTGAAGCATGAGTTCAGTCGATATGCTACCTGACTGCAGAGAGGCAAGGGCAGGCAACGCATGATTTTGATGAGGGCTATTTTTTGGGATCAGCGAACTACGAAAGCAAAGCGTGAAGGGTGGATGATTTGGAAATTTTCTCGTTGGCTCCTTTGACAGGCAGTACGGTTGGAAATATCTGATGTGCTCCTAACTAGAGTGGTTTTTGCGTTAGAAAAGTGGAGTCTGCCTACATGCCAGAAAAGCACATAACATTACTGCGAATGGCTGCTGCACTAGTTCGTGAGGCAGGCGTTGATATTTCCTCAGGGACTGTGTGCTTTTTCGGGGTGCTGTCGGTGACCCAGATGGTGGGTTCATTTTGCTTTCCCGCTCTCTGATGTATTGCATGTTAGTCTGGTGGCAGAAATGCTTCAAAGAAAGCATCATCTGGCAATGGGCCATACAGGGAGTGGCACCTCACACCTGCGGAGTCTCGCATTCACTGCATTTGGGAGGGAGATGGCGGTGGACAGTTGCCCTGGGAGTGGGTCAGCCGGGCAGCCGAGCACATCCTGTAGCACTCTGTGCGATTTGTTTTCTCTATAATCTTGGCAGCGGCGCATAGCTGACTGCGCGCATTTTTGTGATGCACGCCAGAGTTATAAAATAGCTTAGAGTTTAGGTTTTGGGTTCCTTGGGCCCTTTCCGCTTAAGGAGACATTGCTTGTTCCTTTTCCAGGGTACGAACCAAGGGCGCAGGGGTCACGGAGGTGCTTGCTGAGCGGCGAAAATACCTTACTTATGCGACTTTCGAGGCAGCGAGCTAGGCAGAAGGCTGATGGCGTTGTACGCTGCTGCCAAGGCATTCATCCGAAGTTGTGGCTGAGGCATGCTCCTCACGGCCTGGAGGAATTTTATCTCAGCGCGTGCGTTTTTCTTCCCATGAAGTATCATCTGCTCTTTAGGCCCCCTTTTGTCTCTACAGTGATCAGAGGCCTTACTCTGGTTACCGTGTATAACGGACCGAAAATAATTTTAGTTTGCTTGCCGAAGCCACACTGGCATTCGCTTTCTTGAGAGTTGTCAGCTGTTTGCAATCACAAACATTTCTGAAGCTACGAGTGCATTTTCGTCGGGATACGCATGTGGTGCAACAAACGTCTTGGTAGCGCTCAGCTGGTCCTTCTGACGCAGAAAGTAAGTCGGGGGAGTGAGCCATTTCACAACTGCTCTAAGCAGCGTAGTAGTAGCCTGTAGCCCCCCCTCTCGGCTGCAGGTGAGCTGGGTCTTTGTCATTTTGCTTACCCTTTAATGCCCTTCAGGCAGTCAGTCTACGATTCTACGTTCAATCCAGCTAAGGGGCGCTTATCATTGTTTTGTTGCCTTGAGGAATCGAGCGAAGCTCGCTTTGTATTACATGGGAGGTAATAGCATCTGTACTGTGCTCTGCCGAGCAACTAGCCTCATCATTTGCACATCGTTCGAGGAGTTGTGAGGCCCTGCTGTGGACGTGTGCCGTGCCCACATGCTGCATCTCGGTGTTTTGCCAGCAATTCAAAACGCGCAGCTGGCCATAGTTGTAGTGCGAGGACACTTCAAGAGAGATTATATTTGGCTTTGTATGTGCCCTTCCTGAGACCCCTGTTTAACCATTATCACAAATCCACCCTTGTGAGCAGCATGGTTTTCGACACAAAAGCTGGCCTGCAGTTCAGAGGCTTGGCCGAGGGGTTCTGTGAGAGCGAATATACAGACTTGTGGGATGCAGTTTGGAAGTCCAGTGTGGAAAGAAGCCGCTGACAGTTCGCCCGCTAGACGCTCGTTGAATAGACGGCATTGCGAGAAAATCTGCGGGAAATTCAGCCAGTATGTGCCCAGGCGTGATTCGTGTTGTTTTAGGGAATTCGCTGAGGAGGGACGTAACACATTGTGCATTCATGCGTTACTGTTTGCCGTCGAGTTGCATGCCCAGACCAGTAGTATCTTCATTTCTTCTTTTATGCGGCCATTTACGTCAGCTGATGGGTGGGCGTTGAACAACTCAAGAACAGCATCAGCAGCATTTCCCCTTCACAAAGTCCCCGTACGACGGTAGTGGCGAGAACGCAGAACGCTGGGGTGGGGCGTGCGGCATCGAACGGGGGCTCCATTTTAAAGGCGCAAATGTTACTCACCAACTTCGCTGGTCCGTGCGCTTTCTTAATGTTAATGCCCATTATCGCAAACTTTAGCTGCTTACGCAGGCACGCGGGAACGTAAATTGGCATCTTCAGCTACAGAGATTTTGTTTGCTTTCGCAAGTTCCATCATAATTCCAGGATGTAAGGCTGGCATCAGCGCCAGTTGCACAGCAGCCAATGCAACAAACTGTACGCTATTCGCACGGTGCTACGCTCGCTGATTAGTATGCCGTTCAAAAGTTGGCATCATCTTCAGCTACTGAAAGGTTTGTTCGTGCTCACGAGTTCCATCATAATTCCAGGATGTACGAAGCTGGCTTCAGCGCGACTTGCATAGTAACCAATGTAAAACTGTGCAACAACCACATGGTGTAGCTGATTAATATTCTGTTCACCGATCACTGGGTGCCTGCTGGCAGCATGGGTGTCGTCCATCAATCAAACTTATTGCATACTGTGGCGGGCGGCAGCCTCGGCAGGCAGTGTAGAGTGGGAAGGTCTTTGACGTAGAATTCAATTATGCGTGCTCTGCTATGGTCCCAGCTGGTACGCTGTGTAGGAATTAGCTGTGTTTCCTTTCACGTGTGCTGGTAGAGCAGCAGTTGGCTAATCTACAGGTGCTGCCGTCGCCAAGATAGCGTTTTACGGCCTGTGGTTTATTCGGGTGTGGTGATATTTCGAAGCATGCATGATGCGTGTGTGTGTCCCTCGAGGCATAGGGTGGAAGCTTCCCGTGCATCTGCGCTAGCTTCCAAGGCGTGCCTATGCTATAGATTGACGCTTCCTGGTATTTTATCCCAGAGCGTATGCTTTCCTTTCCATAAGCGTTTAGCTTGATGAGAAACAGCATATTATATGCATTAGTTACTTACGTCAGAACCTGGGCTTCGTTTCGACTACGCAGTATCCAATGCAAAACTGTACGATAAACAAACGGTGCTCAGCTCGTTGATTGATATTCTACACATCGGTCATTCGGTGCCTGGTGGCAGCATGGTTGTCGTCAATCAATCAGGCATTGCATACTGTGGCGGGCGGCAGCCTCGGCAGGCAGTGCAATGTGGGAAGGCCTTTGACGTAGAATTCAATTATGCATGCTCTGCAATGGTCTCAGCTGGTACGCTGTGCAGGGATTAACTGTGTTTCCTTTCACGTGTGCTGGTAGAGCAGCAGTTGGCTAATCTACAGGCGCTGCCGTCGCCAAGATAGCGTTTTACGGACTGTGAATTATTTGGGTGTGGTGATATTGCGGAGCATGCGTGATGCTTGTGTGCCTTCCTTTAGGCATATGTTGAAAGTCGCCCGTTGCAGCTGTGCTAACTGCCAAGGCATGTCTGAGCTGTGCATTGACGTATTTGACTCCAGAATGTATGTCTTCTTTTCCTTATGCCTTCAGCTTTGGAAGCAGTCTATATGTACTGGTTCCTTCAGGACCTGGGCTTCGTTACAGCTACGCAGTATCCAATGCAAAACTGTACGATAATCAAACGGTGCTCAGTTCGTTGATTAACATTCTGTATATCGGTAATTTGGTGTCTGCTGGGTGCTTCATTGCCGTCCATCAATCAAATCTATTGCATACTGTGGGGGTAGCCTCTGCCGGCAATGCAAACTGGGAAGATTTTTGACTTCTGGGGAGAAAACGGATATATTAATTATGCATGCTCTGCTATGGTCTCAGCTGGTACGCTGTGTAGGGATTCTTTGTGTCTGGTTTCACTTCTGTTTGTAGAACAGCAGTTGCTAATCTCCAGGTGCCGCCGTCGCCACGATAGAGCTTGACGGTCTCTGGAATATTTGGGCGTGGTGATATTGCGGAGTATGCCCAGTGCTTCTGTGATCTTAAGGCATATGTTACGGATTGCCCTTCCAGTGAAGCTAACTAACAAACTGTACATGAGTTATGTACTTATGCCGCTTGCTATTTGACGCCAGAGCGTATGCCTTCTTTCCTATATGCGTTCAGCTTGCTGAAAGATGGCATATTCTGTAGATTAGGCGCATATTGGGGTCTGCGATTGCCGCTGAAAGGGTCAAGCTCACGCTTTGGGAAGTAACGAAGCATTCACACCGTGCTTTTTCGTGCGTGGCTGTGAGCGGGGCATAAGCAGGTACCTTAATTGTTTAAACTGTTTGTGCCAAAGCCAAGCGGTCCATTTGTTCTACGATGAGCGCAGCTGGTGAGCTATCGGCTGCATCAGAAACATCTGCTGCTGGCATTACGGATCAAGCCGAAAATGCCCTGTTGCTGAGGTTGTGTGAGGCAGCGTGGATGTGACTGTGAGTTTGCGTAAACACAGTTTCTGGTTGCCCAGCTAAAGTTTTGGCGCCAGGATAGCTACTTCCCTAATGAATGCGTTTTAGTTTTGACACGCTGAGTGGAGTGGCATGAAGCCTGTGCCCCGAGTATAATTTGGCTTCAAAACCTCCCTCAGGCTTTTTTTTTCTCTCGGCTAGTGTTTTCAGCAAACTTTGCCTGCGACAGTCCCGGTTGTTTCCACGCACGAACTGGCCTTACTTGAGTTGCCGAAATGCCCGTATCGTCGTCATGAGCGCACCAAAAGGTGTAGAATTAAGGGCGCAGAATCCTCGATGAGTTCGAGAAATAATTTGGTGACGAGCCGTGAGGGATAATATTCCTGCACTTCGGTGGAATTCCCACATCTGAAGACCTGAAGGGCTGCCTGGAATGCAAGGCGCCTTTTTCCTAGGGGTTGTGGCATTGGCGGTTGTGAGCTATTTTGCCCTGTCCCAGCTACGGCTTTTTTATTAAAGCTGTAGGGGACAATGTCCGGACGGAAGGATTGATGAAGGCGGTTACGATGATAGCAAACTGCGTCCCTTGGTGCTTGTTCCTCTTCATCAAACCCAGAATTTTTTCTTCCTGGGAGCAGCGATTAAGGGTTGCCGCTAACCTTCGGGCTTGTCTCTCTTTCATTAGGCAGTGTGTTCGCTATGAGCTAAGAAGCACAAGCAAATCAGCTCGCACACTAGGTGGAACATGTTTAAATGACCGCAAGTGTAAAGGGTGGGCGACCCTTTCGGTCGGCGGCCCTTGCTTGAGCCTGCGCCGCAGACCGTAGTTTCGGGTTTTCGAATTGATGGCAGCTGCTTGAGATGGTGGTGTAGACGCTGTTGCTCCACCTGTCAGTACTAGCATTATTCCTTTTCGCTTTCACCTGTCGTGCAGGCGGTGAGTATTTTTTGGTTGCACCAGCTGCTCCGTAGGCCTTCGCCATGGTTAATGCGTGAGGGCAGCTGCAGCTGATTGCCACTCACATCTGAAGGCGGGTTGTTTTGTCTAATGCGTGCCAGAGCGGCCCTAAAGGGGCCGATTCCAGGTTGTCTTGCACCGCATAAAAGGGACAAGGCATTGCTCTGCATGGCTGTGCATTTTGTCCTTCTGTATTACCAGTGCCGCTATGGCCGCAGCTAGTACGTATCGCGCCAGTGTGCTTATCACTTACTACGAAAGGCTCACATAGTTTGTGTTTAAACCCAAACTGGCATATCTTCGTTGCGGACATAATGCGTTTGTTCCCGGCTAGGAATTTGAATTATTTAGGATCTGGCCAGTGATGGCGGAGCCGCACCAAGTAAGACCAATTGAACAAAACTTTTCCATTCAGGATGTGAGTCGCTTGCCATCTTGAGCCTAGTGCACCTTAGAGTGTGGCTCTTTATGCATCATTGCGCAGTTCTTGAGCGGGCACACGAAAGCATGCAACCTTTATTGAGCGTGCGGACGTGTAGACCACAACGGGCATGGCGTAGCAGAATATTGACACCCTTCACGAACTTAGACAACAACGCTCTTGGTGCTTAAAGCGCTTCTGCCACTTAGGTTTATTCTTCCAGTTGTGTAAAAGTGCAAAGCATGCTTCCTTCAGAAAGTGTGTTCGCATCTGTTTGTTCTGTGGCTAGCATTTGAAGCAGCGTGCTTTTGGCACAGGACGGGTAATTTCTTTTGTCTTCATCTAGATTCGTCAGCAGCGTGGGCCAGGCATGCCGCCCTTATCACACTTAAGCCTTCAGATTCTTGGAGCTGTAGACAGCTTCGGATCACGACATATCGCCTGCAGCCTGTCTTGCCGTGACATCTCCCCTACTGCGTTTGAGGGCTTGCCCCATTCTTCACTGACTGTGAAGTGCCGCTTGCAAGGACTAACAGATGGTGTGTCATTTTAAATAACATTGCGTAGACGTTTGTTAGCATATAAGGCACAGTAAAGTTGGACTGCAGTAGGCATTGGTCCTTGTTTTCTGTGTGCAGTTTACCCAGTACACCGGGATTCAAGGAGCAACACGAGCCGCGTCATTTGAAGGGAAGCTGCGCAGTTGGTCCAACCCAACCACTGCTATTCGTTCGTTATATGCGCATTTGTGCGTGAAATAATGTTACCGTCTGAAGCTTGTATGTAGCAAACCGATTAGGACCGCTTTACAGGCTTGCCGGGGTGCTCTAATTGCGCTTTAAGGCATGCATTCCGAGGCATAGCTTTACTCACCATTAGAGCGCTCACGCTTGGGTTCTGTTATTTGGACTCTGATGTGTTTCCAAACATGCGGCGCATTGACAAGGGCATTCCTTGATGCCTTTGACAGTCGTGCAGGCACGTGCAGCAGCGTGTATGCTTGTCGTCGATCAGGCGTGAGCATGGCGGCTGCTTACTTAGTAAGCCACACACTGGTGTGGCAGTGTCCGTGTTGATTTAGCTCCTTGAAAAGACAACGATATCACTGGTTACTTGACGTATGTCCGTTAACACTTTGTTGCACTCATTGCTGAGCACGAACTGCGATTTTTCAGATGGGCCCATGCTAACATATTGACGCAGCCACGGGTTTGGAACGCACGGAGGGCGAATAGCTTCATAGCCGGCGTCATTTTAGGAGGTAGGGCGTGCAATTTTGGGAACAGGAGGTATGTTTCCCCGCTGACACGCTGATACGGAAAGCACCTTAAGAACCCGCACTATGGCTGCGTGCTGTAGCTGTAAAATGCACTTGCCGAGGCGGCCCAACCCTCATATTTGTGGAGACAAAGCGGCTGCCGAGTGTGATGCCCTGCATGGTACAGTAAACCAATGGCATTTAGCACCTTATATGCCGCATAGTATTCCAGAGTTCCTCTAGTATGAAGCTACTTTTGCCTTGAACTCCAGGAAGTGAGCCTGCACATTCAATTACGGTAAGCGCGGCTTTGACTAGGTTGGAGCCTGGGTACAATACCTAGGAAGGCCAAGAACGCGGATGGCCCTCTGCAGATGCGCTAACTGGGTAAGAGCTCTGACGCACATATTGTAAGGTGAACGGTTCCACCTTTGCGTTGCGCTGCAGTGGGACTGAACTAAGCGATCAGGCAGTTTCTTCGACCCAGTTGAAACCCCTTTGATCGCTTGTCCTTCCTGAGCGCAGGAGGTAGGTGCATGCTCTTATCCAGTGGTAACTAGGAATGCGGTGAATGCATTCCCTTCTGCCTGCCGCCTGTCAATTTTATATGGCTTCGAAACGCTCTTCTCAGTGGAGTAGTTGCCAACAAAAGGAAAATCTGTGTCGGTCGCCGAGTATCCTCTCCATGTGGCTTCATTTAGTACTCATATTGCGTTCGGGGTGTAGATAGTATGACTGCGAAACAGCAAGCTTGCACACACACAGCTGGTTGCATCTAGGTTTAGCCATTGCTATGGACTCCTTAGCACGCTGAAAGAGCGGCGTTGTGCTGCTTGCTCAATAACAAGAAAATGGGCGTTCAGGTCATCGTGGTCTGACAAGATATCCGCAAGGCATTCAGCCAAAGCCTTTACAAAAACAGCAAGTGCGATACCCTCTTCCCTTTTCAACTGTACAGGTTCTTCCAGAAGATATGAGGTGTGCGAAGCACCCTCATCTCCTTCCTGAGGGTTTCTGAGTATGACTTGGCACAGCAAGTGCGTTTCGCTTCTCAGAGTCTTGGTTATAAGCTGCCATGGCAGAAGCGGCCACACTGGCTGTCCGCAGCTACGGAGGCTCTGTTGTTTCGGTATTTGATTCCGACAAGCACTCCTTCAGTTACCTTCACAGGTTGACTCAAGCGTCAAAGGCGGCTTGTGCTCCGCCGGTCTGTTTTATTGCACAGTTGAGCACGATGTGGACAAGGGGCAATTTTGCTTGTTTGTCTAATTTGCGCATACGCAATGCATGGAGGCTCTAACCAAAGGACGTGCGTTCATAGATTGAGCCAGTTGAGCTTTTCTGTTATGTTGCACATCCAGTTTCAATACGCTTCGGCAGCTTCGCGGCGCTAGAGCATACCTATTTTGGAAGCACTTGCCAACAGCAGCACATATCCTTGCTGCACTTTACAAGGATACCCAGCCTTCCCCACCAATACCTGCCACATCCTGCCCCGAGTAGAAGTTTTACCTACTTTCTGGCCAGCGAGTGTGGCTTAAACACAAAACGCAGGCGCACCTTACTTCGTTGCAGCTCTCTGGGGACTTGTTGCTATAGTCCTCATGAGTGAAAATCTCAGAATGCTTAGGATGAAGGACTGGATTTGTCGAGTTTTCTTTTCCTTCAGCTGCATGCTGCAGGTCTCGCCTGTTTAACTACTCAGGTGGTAATTTACTGCTACCGTATCGAATACTTAGCCTCAGTGAAGTTTATGAGCTATACGAACGAGAACTGCCTTTCAGGGGGTCTTGAATCGAGGCATCTGTGTCTCTTGAATTGGCAGGGAATTCCGGATACGTTTCGCCAATACTTTATGGATGCATCCCGTTGCCTTACTTCGTTGCAGGCCGTGCGTTGGCATTAGGATACCTTATTTTCATATCGAGTGCTCGTTACATACTGGAATGGACCCCCTTCTGGGTGCTATATGCTCCAGGGGCTCACACAGACTTCGTTGGTGGAAAGCGGAGACGCCAAGGGGCAGGACAACGCCTACCACGTATGATTTGCATAAATGCGTGGGTTTCAGATGTGTTGTGTATCCGCATATGTTTTGAATTTGGTGTTTTTCTGTGACTTGAATACAGTGTGTACGTTTTGCCTGACAATTCGTGTTTAGGCCCTCGTGGGGCGTATTATGCCCCTGCCTTTTTAACGTTCCCCACAAGAAAATAAGCATTTTGTATAGTGATGGAAGCTAGTAATGGCTCTCTGTATGGCTTCCTTGGGTGAGTGACAGAACATGCAAATGATCATCTCGCTACACTCCCCAAAACGAAGCTACGGGGAGCCAGTCTGGCATTCCTTTTTTGCTGTCAGAACGGAGACGCAGCTAACTGCATTTCGCACCTTCCGGTATCAAAAGTACCTGACGGCGGTTTTCTAACGTATATTTGTGAGCTTGTACCTGACTTGGACCCAGGCAGTGCGTATCTGTACCAGGTGGTGTCCTGCGTGCAGTTTGCAGATGGTCGTATCTTGCCTATTTACAGTGTAACCATAGCTAAAACCTTATACGAGTTACTTGCGAGTATTTGCAGCAGCTCACGTGACTTCATTTATCGTAGTTGGGAGGCTTGGGCAAGTAGCAGGAGGAACCGTTTTCAGCTCCCTGGACCTCCCACGGATTATTCAGCGGAGCAGTATTCCGCAAATATTGAAAACAGAGAGTAAGCTCTTCTGGTAGTACAGAGGCCAGGCTCTTTATCACAGGAATGGCTGATTTCATCGGCTGTGCGCTGTAGGATTTGTGAAGCAGCACAAGCGAAGCTTCGAGGTACTTAAGCCAACTATTACTACGAGCTGACAACAGATGGTAAGTTTGGGTTTGCTGCATAAAGTGCTCACTAAGGTGTAGAGAGAACAGCCATCGGTGGCCTTGTCAATATATTGCGACGCCAAATAAGCTTCCGTGAATGAATAGGTGGTGAAGCTTTGCTTTGCTTCACTTGCCGTAGATAGTGCGTCTAAGCTAATGCAAGCGCCCTGAACGTCATTAAGGCACAAAGGCGGTGGAGGAGCCCATTTAAAAGATGAAATCGCAATAGATTAACAGCATAGTTGTTTCAGCCGTGTTCCTGTTGAGGAAATGGAAAGCCTTAGGATTTCTTTTAACAGAAAGTAGGTCACCGCTCTGCATGTTTAATAGAAACCAATTTCGGGATGCTATATTATAACACTAACAGTCGCGATGTACGCATATCGTCCACAACGGGTTTGCCCAGGCCTTGCCCGGATTAAAGGATGTGCGTTACTAACTGTTATCTTCAACCAAGTCAAAATGGACTAGAAAAAGTACCTGTAGGCGAGACATGGGAGTAGCTGGATAGCCCGTAGGAGGACGAGAGCTGTAGGCTGTGAGATTATCAACGATCCACACGGGCAGAAGCTCATTTACAAATACAGTTTGTAAGTTGCTGGCATTTCCAGCGCAAAGGGCTTCGTTCAGTATTCTAGGGATGTGGCGGGGATGGCAACTGGTAGGGGCTTTCCTGAGCTGCGGCGTCCATCCACTTCTTGCTGATGAGTCTTTCCCCCCATGTATAGACGGACGTAGGGATGAAAATATTGATTGCAGTTATCGAGCTTGCAAGGCGCAACTCACGTCGATCTGGAAGAGGGTGGGTTTACTCTTATGTGCTCCCGAGTCAACCAACCTTTAGGTTGTTCTAGATCACCCTGTCATGGGCACATCTGCCATGTGCGCATGACAGGGGGAGCTAGAACAGCCTAGCGGTTGGTGCTATGGTGCTGTAGGCAGGCAGATTTTGGGCAAGACTAGTAGCCATATCTGGCACTTGGAAGCTCCTATTACCCTTTCTTAATGGCAGGATGGCTGGTTGTTTGCTGATGCAGAGTGAAGCGACGGGCTTATGGATTGCCCCGAGCGATAGTTATTGGCGAAACATTGGATAAAGAGGGTATGTAGCGATCATCGATTAAGAAGGCTGCCTTCCATCGATGTGTGCCCTAACGTTGAACAGGAGGCTCGGAAGAGGGTTTTAGAAAATCAGTTTTTCGGCCTACGACGCTTACTCGCCACCGATGGGTAGTAAGAACCTGAGTGGAAGCATTTGCACTGAAGGCCGTTTTCTGATACAGATGGTGGGTAAAAGGGATGAATTCTGATAGCTTCTCCTGCAGCGGCGGACTTGCAGAAAGCCCCTTCTCGTGGGCGGCTGTTGTGTGGTTGCAACTCTCACAGACCACCAAATCACTGGCGAACGGCAAGGCGTAGCGTTGAATAGGCAAAAGCACTTTTGTGAAGTGCGTGAAGGGTGTTTTCGAACTTATGAGTAGCTGCATCTCGTTTAAGGTCAAAGCTGAGGGCAATTCGAGCTTTCCGAGGAAGAATTAGTTTATGCCATGCCACATGCTGTTGATTTGCCTTGAAGGCATAGGACAAAGTGTTCCCTAGATGGAAATCAGCATTTCCGTCTTTCTAGCTCTATGTACGTCACTTTCCAGGACTGTTTCACAAAGTTCCAAGGACAACATTCTTGACGGACAGCTAGCTTTGCAGGTTTTAAGGACGGTTAAGGTGCGCTACAGCATGAATGGGCTGTGTGGCCGGTGTGGCGAATTAGAGTGAAGTAGCCGGCGATGCACTCATGGAACCGAAATTTCGAACAAGGCGGCTGCCAGCTTATGCTGCTGCTGCATTCAAGGCTCTGCCGATCATTCTTATATCTCACGCCTTTGTCTTCGGAGCGATGCTGTTACTTGCGCTTGCTAGTTTGAACAGAAGGCGCCCGGAGAAAGATTGCTTCCCAGTTGAACGGCGTGGCTCTTGCCACACTTGTCTAAGACAGCGAGCTGGCGGGCTTGTGATCAAGAGACCTGTTAACCATGCAGAATCTGCACGCGAAGTACTTTGAACAGGATGTTTCCATATGATGTCTTGTTTCTGAATACTGCATGAGGGAGCTGAAAGTATCCTTTCAAGCGACAAGTTGCAGTGTGTATTTGCGGAACCCATCAGCCTGTCTGGGATATTTCATCAACAAGAGCGCTTATCGAGTAAGCCATTCTTGGTGTAGATCACTGCTACGTTAAGAGCGGATTCAGCATGCACTGCGGAATTGAATGTGTTGTTGGCGTCGCTGTCAGCGGCTAGCAGGGGCCTGAAATCTCTACTTAGCAGGCACGCATTTCTCTTCCAAGAGCCATGGGCGATGCCACGGCTCGTTCGTAGTTCAGCTTAAAGCTGAATTTGTGCCGCTGCATTCTAGAAGACCAAAAAAGTTGCAGATGATTTGTGGCTGTTCGCCTTAATGCAGAAAGTATGGCTTGTATTCCGAACTTCCAAGGAGCCCTAATAGTAACAGCACTTCGAAGTATATTTATTGGGCAGGCTTTGTTGCCTTTATCTTATGCTCTAGCACATTTGCCAGCTTTGGCAGCGTTGCGGTTGCTGTTCCCCTTAGCTTGTGCGTAATATCCTACTCGAGCTGCGCACCTGCTTCAGCATCTGTCCGTAGAATACTATCAACGAAATTATAGTGCACTTGCGAAATTTACCGGCCTGTCATCTGCCTCACCTGAAGCAAGTGCACCTCTCTGTACGCGTGGGTGTAAGATGACCGTGTGTGCAGGAAGTAAGGATTTTTTCAGTCTCTTTCACTTGCTTCGGTCTAGTGTGTTGATATGCTGTCTTATTCGGGTCAAGCGCTGTCCTGTAAATAGCAACGTCAAACTGTAATATTGAGAACAAATGACGCTTTGCATAGTTATTTGGGGGATGGATATATATATCACTGCCAGTGGCAATGTTTGCCAGTCTTATTGAATACAGTCGTCCAGCTACAAGCATCTTCAGGAGTTCAAAGGCTGCTTTTGCAGTGTGCACACCAGCACAAGACCGAAGGCGGCAGAGCTGCTATTTGTTTTGCGGTGCCCAACAGGGTACGGGACCTTGTGTGTGCCTGTTTTCCGAACAAAATGGGTGCTCCTGTTCCCCCTTTAGAAATATTATTTTGCAGGATCGGCATGTGTCCGCACCGGAAATGATCCCAGCTTTCAGAAGACGTTGGATTAAGGTGCCCAGAATGGTACTGCTGTTAGATTTTGCGGTGCTTCCGATGTAGCTCAGCTTTGCCGAGCAGGGAGGAAACCGGGCGTTGCTGACAAGGCAAACACTACGGACAACATTTAGGTGACCGGATGCCCGTAGCCTGCTGCTGCGGATGCGAATAAGTGTAGAGGCTTGTGGTGAGCATGGGGAGGGAAAATGCACTGGGCTGAGGAAGAATGCGTAAGGCATCAACATTTTAGCTTTTTTATTTTCCGAAGGTGCAAAGTAGATGGAACCCGAAACTGTTACTGGATGCCTTTTAAACAGGCAGTGAGCGTTTACTTTGGTATTTTACGCATTACCTGCTTTATGCTTATTGCCTTATCCTCTCGAGCTGTGAATCTACATGAGGCACACGGCATGCTGCTCACCTGCTAATGGCTTTCTATGCGCAAATGCATATACATTATTTCTGTGGGTCTCTTTTAGAAGAGTAGCATGTTTTTTTATTGCTCATAACGTTCT
This sequence comes from Eimeria praecox, assembly GCA_963920595.1. Classification (NCBI taxonomy): domain Eukaryota; phylum Apicomplexa; class Conoidasida; order Eucoccidiorida; family Eimeriidae; genus Eimeria; species Eimeria praecox. The sequence continues at coordinate 1,723,157 of OY986954.1, forward strand.
CAGGTGGTGAGCTGCTCGCATGACCCTGTGATAACTTTTTAATGTGACGGAATGGCATGCACAAAGTAGGTAGCACATGAAGCGCCTCCGTGCGTGGGTAGGTAGGAAACGCACCAGGTTAGGAAGCATCTTGGTGCATCCTGTATGTGGGCTCCATTGCAGGGTTGTGTGTATGTTGAAGGGAAGTTGAGAGGGAGGGTTCCTGCATTGCGTTTCAATCGCTACGCGATTTGCTGTGGTTGCAGCTAGTACGCTGGAGAGGAAGATATGCCTTCCACGCGTGTGTGTTGTGTAGACTTGACAGTGGGGCAGTACATCGACAGTAGCTATGCTAGAGATTGACATTTAGATAGGGGCTCTTCTGTTAATTGGCGAGCTGTGTCTAATCTAATCTGTATAACTAAGCTCGCACTGCTTTGTTTTAGAAAGTAGGTTCCTTTTGGTCATATCTCATGTAGCTAAACCAAAAGCATATAATGACTAGAGGTATGCACAGAAGTAATGCGGCGATGCGTCTTTTCGCTTTACAGGTGAAGCAACCCTGTACGTAGCCACCCTGCTATACAACAATTACGCACATACCACTGCACCGTTCGTAGGTACTTGCAAAGTTAAGATGCGTGACTGCCTAGGGAGTAGGTAACAGCGTGAGTTGGTACACCAAATCCGCAATGCTCGCAGCTAGTGCGTTATGGGCTCAACCAAACATGTCTAGCGCTGATAGCGCGGCAAGGACTGGACTGCCTTTCATATTACTTAGATGGGTTCATATGGCTTGAACATAATTGCCTATAAGTGATGATTCTGTTTGGTCAACTACTTTATTGGCGTCGGCGGTAGCTTTCCTCAAGTGAACGCGGTACATGAAGGCTTGCTGAGTAGGATAGCGTTTAACTTGTGATCCCTGTCCAAACCTACTGTGCAAATTGCGCCTTTCGTACATCCTGACCAGTACGCGCATTCCACGTTCTGGTGCATAGGCCTTTCAGTGCACTAGATTTTACATGCCAGCGTTTTCAGTGGAAGCTTGCAAGGACTTGTTCACTTGCTGTAGAAGGTGCGTAATTTCCTTCGGATGCGGGGACGCCGTTCAGTGATCTGTCAGCTCTTGGTGTCATCACAAGTGGGGAGCAAATTTATTGCACCGAACTCAGACATTAGGCGGCCGCAGTGAACTTAGAGAAAAGTGAAGGCATGATGCTTTGCGTCCTGTAGGTCTTGTCGAGAACCCAGTGGGTTCTTTACGGGCTGAAGAAGGAAACGTCCAGGAACTTGATCGCCTGACGTGCATTGAGGTTGGTAATTCTAACCTTTGCCTGCAAGAGCGCAAGGGCCTGTACACTTGCCGTAGAAAGTGCGTAATTGCCTCCATATATGCATATATCTATCTATATATCTATCCGTCTATCTATATATCTCTATATCTATCATATATATATATATATATATATATATATATATATATATATATATATATATATATATATATATATATATATATGTATTTTTTCGTTTGCCCCGTTTTAGGCTATTTGAGGTGCATGAATGTGCGGGGCGGTGAATGAGCTTAGGGAAGCAAGCTGCTTAGCTGAGGGAACCGCATGTGGGCTGAACGCTCTTTGGCACAGGGCGTACATTTTTTACCTTCAGGGCATACAGGAGAGAGCCATGTATGCACAAGTAGATGGCTCATCTTGTTCAAGGGATCAAGCCTAACCAGCCTTAGCTCTGCAGATCGATGAGCAGGTTTGCGTTTGCGACTGAGGTGAAGCGTAGCAGTACAAAATGGGAACCCTGCTTATATTTCCTTTCTTGCAGTTGTTCTGTGAGCGAAATGAATCCAAGCCAAAGGATTGGCCATAGGCGGACCAGGATATGATGGTCAGTCTTTTGAACACAGCCAGCGTGTACGCTAATTAGTGCCTTGTAGTAGCCTTTGCTTAAACGTATCATTGACACATTTTTCACGATTATGCATGGCTGCATGGCCACATCAGTCTCGAGGAATGCAATCATTTCCTATTTTAACTCGGTTGAGAGCCTCAAAGGTATTTGGATTTGGAGGTATTTGGATTTGAAACGCAACAAGCAGCGTCAGCATCTAGATTGGGAGCGTGTTTGAGATTACATGCGTTGGGCAGCAACGCTGTTGCTATGCTACTGCAGTCCTGAAGGTAAGCGTGTTGCGAATAGCCAGAATTAATGATGCACTTGTTGCATTCTTGATACTGGGAAGCGTTGAACTGAATGCTGATGACGTGTAAACACAAATTAGAGCTCGTATATATGTTCCATTGAAGAGGTAGTACCGCCCGTGAAGGGGCTTTGCAATAATTTTGGTTTCTTTCGAGGTTAAGGTGAAAATGCTGACACCAGTGTATTCCTCAGATGTATTAGCAGTGAATGACTATTGATACCTTCGTGGCGGCTCAAGGCTAGAAGGCTAACGCAGCATGTTTACACCAGTGGGTGCGTTCAAATCGCTGAGTTGCTCAATTCCAGATAGCGACCTCAGCATTTAGATACAATTCATGCCCACACAAAAAAGGATTGGTTCGTGATTAGATTGCAGCGATCTTCATTTCACCGGCGCTCTGGGTGGGTGTGATGAACAGTAAGGTCTTCGGCTGCGGCTGCTGCTCATGAGCTCATTCATTGCCTTCAATTATTCGTCTGGGGAATCATTATATAGGCTGTAGAGCTTGCTGTGAGTCCAGCGTGGCTGCGAGCCTTTTTTATTAGAAAGCAGATGTACAATTTCAGTAACCCGCAGCAGGCATCGCTCTCTTTCCTGCCGCATACTGATGTATTCCAAGCGGCACGCTGCGGGCAATGAAGAGCACACGTATTTAGCGGCTTTGCAAGACATAGACGCATGCATTTTTACGTTTTACATTCTCCAGAGTTTGTGGATGCCTCCTCACACTGAGCAGTGGCCGTAGTTGAAACACCTGTAGTGGCCATTCCTGCAGAAGGAACTCGTGAACCATAAACTATATAATATAGCAGATGAACCCTACAAGCTTGCTCTGATAAGAGTGAATTGGCGTTGCAAAGGTGCGTGTGTTGAAAGGGCAGGCTAGTAGGGGGCGCTTGTGCGCATAGTGCACTTAGATATAGCGGAAATGCTTGGTGGCAGCACGCCTTCGCATTTACCCAGAAAGAGAACACGACGCGTGGGCGGTATCTCCACTTACTGTCTACGACTAGCTATGCTGGCTTGCATATGATAGCTGTGCTTGCCTGGCCGTGCAGAAACAGCCTGGCAACTGGCTCTTGCAGTGATATGCGCACTGACAAACTATGCCTAGCAGAATCCTGATGGTGCTGCAGTACTGCACTTTATCCGCGGGTGCTGCTGATACAGTGATATAACTACCAAATACGAGCATGCAGCACTTGCTGCATTCTTCAGCAGGAGAAAATTGCATATCGGGCACGTCCTAGCGCCATGCCTGCGGGCCCAACACAAGCATTACAACACCCTCTTCTGAACCTTCCACAAAGCCTTTCAAGGTAGGAGCATACAGTCCAAGCTCCCTGGGCCAGTATCGTGAGTGGCTCAGCAATTGACCCTTCCCGCTGCCTTCTCTTCACACGCTTTTTTTCGCAGTGGCTGAAGTAATCCACAGCTGCTTGCTACAACAACCGGCTTTGTTTCTTTCAACTAACTGATGCTCTTTTTATGTTCGACCTACAATGCAGAAGGAAGCCTTCCTTAGTCTATGGTAGTACTCACCGTTGCCTGGAAGGAATCTACCAATTGCGCGGCGCAAAACCTCAGAGGCTAAGCAGAACACAACAAACCCTAAACCCTCTAGCGTGAATTCGTGGCTTCTCGCCATAGCTGCGCCAAGGCCCCTCAGTTGCCTGTAGTCTAAGGCTACCGTAAACTGGCTAGGTATAGGCATCGCATATCAGGATTAAATGAATACTGCACACTTCAGTTTCATGTAATAGCATGGCACTGGGTGATTGCTTGAAAGTTGCGGGCTCTGAAGCCAGCGTTGAGTTCGACTATTAATTTGCTCCTTACGTTTGCATGCGCCTTGCTGGCTATCTCGTTGTTCACTTTATTAACAGCGAGCCAGGCAGCTGGTATAAACACCTACACACGTAGCTACCTTCTTTTAATAAACTCAAAGGAGTAGTCTATTAAGATACAATATTTCTCGATGGGCTGCTTGCTCACTTTATATAGAATACTTGCTATTTAGACGAGAAGTATTTTTTCGTTCTGATGTCTGTCTGCAGCACCTCGACAATCATAGGAGTGAGTGTTGCAAAGATAGCTCTTTATTTAGTGTGAAGGCAGTGAGGTAATTGCCCGACGGCACGTTTCAAAGAATCTGCGGTGTACAGACAGGCCTTATATAAGCTTCATAGCCTCTGAGAAGCCTTGATAGGATTTAGTAGCGTAGTCATATAAGCCAGTTTTTTTTGTTGTAGAAAGGATACCTCAATTTATCGTGTAGAGGAGCCTCTAGAAAGCCCAGATTGCTTCCAGACACGATAGCATTGAAGCCTTAGCTTACAATGGCTGAACAGGGAATACAAATAAAGCTAAATCCCTCCTATTTTCAGAAAATTAAACATTTGTAGAGACAGAAGAATCTTTATGAGGGACCAGTGGTGTGCGTCGAAGGGCTCGCCGTGGACGGTCTCGCGCCAGTACGGTAAGGCTTGAAGGCTTCTGTTATTATTGAGGTTTTTTTATTGTCAATAAAGGCAAAAGACACTTTTAAATTATCTATTTAACAATATAAATATCTTGGGATATGTATATTTTCCCTTATTTCACTCCCCTACACACCAGACTCACCAGCCCAAGACACTGTCGGTAGCTGTCCGCTACGGCCGACGGCGCGGCACGACGGCGGGGGCATGACTCGGGGCTCTCTTTGGTTTTCCTCAGTGTACACCTTCTCGAAAACACTAAACCATCAAAATACACATTTTTATTGTTTAAATATCGCAGCCGTTAGCTTAGCGCCGACACCGCTGACTACAACTCTCTCAAACAGCGAGGCCCCGTAGCCCCCGCCGCGGCCATCATCGGTGAGGCCCTGCTATCCTGAAGCAGCAGCCTCTCTCTACCCACATTTTTTGCTGGCCCTTGAATGCACCTATACTTGCATCTATAAGGAGAGGAAGGTGGAGATTGGGGCCCCCGAAACCATCAAGCCGACACCGCTGGCGGCCCATAGTCACTGCGTTCGACTCAACTGCCACAGTGCAGCAACATCAACAACAACAACAACAACAGCAAAAACTAAGCGAGCCAAAGAAACGAGCCTGTTCTCTTAATACAGAGCCATTTGAGGCATGCTTGGCTGCCTCATGGCATCGAGGCACTCAGTATGACGACACACCTACAGGGCCGCTCCTCAAGGGGCCCAGGAACAATCACCCGTTGCCTCACAACCCTTAGTAGCTTCAGACCCAGCAGCACTATTCTTGGCGGAAGTAGCAGCAGTAGCAGCAGCAGCAGCAGCAGCAAGAACAGGAGCAGCAGCAAGCCTCAGCCTGAAGCCATTGAGCTGCACGAATGGCAGCCCCCGTCAGCTCAGACTAGGGGCCAGTCAGAGAAAGCTGATAGCAGAGCCTCTTCAGCACAAGACGATCAGGATCAGGTTTCTTTAACTACTAATACAACACCTGTTGTAAATGGAAACCATGGTGGGGATATCCTTCGATGGCTTCGGAAGAAGAGCGGCGGTGCTTGGTGGGGGCCCGTGTTGCTGTTGCTGCTGTTGCTGCTGCTCGCTCCCAACTCCCCGACTGCAGCAGCAGCCTCCTCATCGTCTGAGACCTTGAGACAAACCCTCACGGAGGCTTGGTATAATGCAGGAGGGGCCCCTGAGGAGAAGATATCTAAGGTGCAGGAGATCCTCCGAGAAAGTGAAGGGGCCCCCGAAACACAAGCTCAGGGGCCCCCAGGAGAAGGGCTGTTTGAGGTAGATGGGGCCTCCTCCAGGCGTCTCAATAGCCTATCGGCATGGGCAGCAGATATGGAGGCTTCTTTGCGATTGAGTCCTACCCTGAGTCTGTACTTGGGGGTGTTCTTGACGTTGTCTGGCTCTCTATTGATGGCTGGAGGTAGTACCCTTATGAAGTTAGGGCTAAGTGTTGAAGAGGCAGACAGTCTACGAGGTCAATCTTGCGATCAACAATGGCTCTGGGGATTTGCTGGTGAGATAGAATATATCTCCTACGTGCTGCAGCCCCTTCACCTTGTTGGGATCGTGTTGCTGCTGCTATCAACCCTGTTCTTCCTCCTTTTCAAAGTTTCTGCTGCTGTCTTCTTCTCGAGACAGCAGCGAAAAGAAAACATGAAGAGGAGTGGAGGCCACAACCCCCCTTCAAGAAAGTGTCAGCCCTTTTTTTGCTGTTTGCTGTGCATGCAGCTTATGTCGCTGGGGCTTGCATGCACGTGGTGGCCTTGGGTTTTGCCCCTGCTAGTGTTCTGTCTCCTATGAACTCCATCGGCCTCATAGCCAACGCAGTGGCATCAGCGGTGGGTCTCTCTCTCGCTAGCTAGCTAGTACTAGTAGCTAGCTAGCTAGCTAGCTAGCTACATCACTAGCTAGCTAACCATCGGCTTCGCTACCTCGCAAAACAGATTCAGTTCTTTAGGGCCTAGTAGGCTTATATAGTATTTCCTCTTTGTTTGTGTGTGTATCAGACGGTGTTGAAGGAGCCCTTTGGCTTTCAAGAGCTTCTGTTTACGGGGGGCTGCGCCTTCGGGGTGTTTCTGTGTGCCTGTGCTTCTGTATTGCCTCGTACGGAGTTTGTTGACTTGGGATCTGATTTAGACAGCCGCTATATAGGGCTATACAGCTGGAGAGACCCCTGGTACTTGGCGTTCTTGGGGGTATGTTGTGGGCTAGGGTTTGGGGCCCTCGTATATCTCAACAGCGTAGAGTCCGCGCTGCTGGAGGAGAAGGAACAACAGCTCCTCAGACAATCTGACCGAGACATAGCTCTCCTCACTCACCCCAGCTCGCCTTCGCAGTAGGCAACAGACATGCATGTCTATCTAGCTGTAGTGTTTGTGTGTGTTTGTGTTTTCAAAATCTAAATTGATAGATAACATGTAAGAGCGAATAAACTGTTTACTTGCATGCTTCACTTTCAATCTATATCTATTAAGTAGATTAATACTGTTAGATAGTTGCATCGAGGAGCCAGTTCTAGGGGGAGCTACCTCGAATAGGACTTGGTTTGTTTCTTCTTGCTGTATATTGCCCTGTCTTCTCAGAGAACAGCCGTCTAAGGATGTGGGCTCTGCCCCCATACTGAGTCCGAGGAGCCAAACGAAGCAATCTCTCTATCCACGCTTAGTCGGTATGTTTGGCGTTCATCTCCTTGTTCCTTACATCCTTACTCTGTCTCGCCTGTATTAAAGAAACAGATGAAGGGGGCCCCTCCCCCCCTTCATTTATTAAGATTGATAAGGATTTGAATTTGGGAGAGTCTGTTGTCTTCAGGTCTTTGCTATGGATTCCTTGCTGGCCTTGTTGGCTCACAGTGTATTCTGGAGGTTAAGGAGATTGGCACCTGCGCTCGTGTGAGTTGAGGGGCCTCTCTGTCTGTCTGTCTGTCTGTTCGTTGTTATTTTTTTTATTTCTCTTATTGTTTTCGAGGAGACAACATGAGGTTGTTTCTCTCACCTGTTTGTTTCTGGTGGGTCTTTGTGTGTGTTGACTCGCCTCAGTATGGCTTAACTCAAACTTCTATCTGGTTCTCCCCACAGCCCTACTTGGTCTGTTGCTTTCTAGGCCTCTCTGTCTGGATGCAGGTGAGCAGGATATTGTAGTAGATCCCCGTGAAGCACGCAGTTATACGGCGGCACTGCAGGCAGCATGCATGCATGCATGAGGCATGCATGCATGCATGCATGCCTACCTCCTTACTCACGCGCATTCTTTTTGTGTTTTGTCTCAGATCCATTTCTTGAATTTGGGACTTGCACGGGGAGATGCAACGACCATCGTTCCGACTTACTACGTCGTGTGGACCTTCTTTGGCACTCTTGGAGGTACATATATATCTATATCTAAATATTTCTCTCTCTCTCTGCAAATATATATGTATATATATATATATATAGAGAGAGAGAGAGAGAGAGAGGGAGAGTATATATATCTACTCTCTGCCGTGTTGCTGTAACGGATTTCAAGGGTTTCTCTTGCACGTGGGGAAGTTGGTGTAACTGTATTTGTTCAAAATACGATTGCCTCCTCCTCTAATCTTACTGGCAGCGAATCGTATGGTCTGTACACCCCAGCGTCTTCAATCGCCTGCTGTTTGTTCTTCAGGTTTCGCCAAGTTTCACGAAGTACAGGGATTCAGTGCGGGAGCCCTTATTCTTTTCGGGCTGGGCTTTGGGCTGACAGCCATTTGTATTATCATTTTGGCAGTACAAGAGATGAGAAACCTGTGAGCCAGCAGCAATATTTCCTGCCCCTCCCCCCCTCCCCCCTCCCCCCTCCTCCCCCCCCCCCCCCCAAACCCAACAGCAGCTGCTAGACTGCCCCCTGCCCCCCTGCAGCATCAAGTTCTTGTCTCGTCTCCTGCATCAACAGTTGTAGATCTAAATGTCTTGTGCTTGCAGACGCAAATACGTTGACCAACAAGTTCCAGAGATCGACGACGAAGAGGCCGATCTGGTAAGGAAGCCCTTCACTGGTACTAGCTAGCTAGCTAGCTAGCTAGCTAGGTAACTAGATACCTAGCTAGCTAGCTAGGCTAGTTAGCTAGCTAGCTAGGTAGCTAGATACCTAGCTAGCTGCTTGGTTTTCTAGTTAGGTACTTGACGTTTCAGCTAGACCATCAAAGCCTGGTGGCCCCTCGCACTTAGGTGGTTCGCTTGCAGGCAGGAATACAAAGTGCATAGAGTTGGCTGGGCTCTGTCACGTACCCCAGGAATGTGCCTGCTTACTTGTATTTGTGTATGTATACTTGCCTATATATATATATATATATATACATGTATGCAATATACTATGTATCTTCTACAAGATATATAGATATATCTGTATAATATACTATATAAGCAGTATATATATATATATATATATATATATATATATTTGTGTATATACATGTGTTTTTGTTGGAACAGGCAACTCAGGATCTGGTGGAGCAGCGGCTATCAAAGCGGGTTACATTTGCTATGGGGATGTTTCCTATATCTTCATTAGGGAGGACAGCAGGGAGACGACGCTTCAGGCCAGTTTATCAGAGATTCAGACGAACAAGATCTACAGCTTCAGATACAGCCCTCGGAGATGCCTACGGCGAACTTACTCTAGGAAGCACATCCGTCGCAGGCGCCTACACCCTGCCCCCTAATCTGCATTTCCCTCGTCGAAGCACAGATGTCAGTCCCACATATATATATATATATATATATATATATATATACATTTATGTACTACTATACATATATATATATATATATATATATATATATATATACATTTATGTACTACTATACATATATATATATATATATATATATATATATATATATATATATATATATATATATTATATCTACTGTACACTGTGCGCCCCCTATCTTGGCTCCTTTGCATGCGTCTAAACGGCCCATATTTTTTTTCTGGGCATCCTCCTAATTTCGTGCAGAGGTGGATGTACACCCGAGAGGCTGTGTTATCTTTGTATTATCTAAATGTTGCTGTTTCTACTTTTTCTGCTTTCTTAACTGTCTGTCTCTTTGTGTGTATTTGTATTTATATTATTTGTTTACAGGGGACTATGCAACAAGGGCGTAGCTCAGGGGAAGGCAATGACAATCAAGGAGTCCCCCTACGGCCTATCATCACTGTCCCCAGCAACGGAGGTGTTGTTGGCCCTGAGGCACTGAGCCGAGTGTCTATGGGATCGACTAGTAGTGCTTTGTTATCTACCTCATGTGCGGGAAAACAAACAGAAACTACAAATATAATACACAGCCCTTCACACTATCTTATGCCTCCTTCTCTTAGATCCTCCTTACGTTCAGATGTCTCTAACGCTGTTCTTCATGAAGAGGTGAGACGAAGCTTTCTCTTCTTTATCTTTATACCCTAAACCCTAAACCCTAAACAAACAACAGCAAATGCTATGCTCCTGCTCCTGCTGCTCCTGCTGCTGCTACTGCTGCTGCTACTGCTGCTGTCCTTAACTACCACAACAATTGCAGCTTCTCCCCGCCCCCTCATCATCCTCGTGGAGTGCGTGTTGTATGGGCTAGTAGCTGTTTTTCTGTCTCTTTCTCCTCTTCATCAAGGCCCTTTTGGTGTCTGCTTGCTGTGTCTGTCTCCTTTCAGAAAGACATCAGCCTTGTTTGGCTCGCGAAACAACAGCAGGAGCTCCTTCAAGAGCAACATACCTTTTAAGTTTGTTTCAAGAAAACACAAAATTAATTAATTTTTCGACGTAGTTGTTCTTAAGAGAGGAAGGAGGCTGGGAGTGGTGGGGTGGGGTTGTTAGGGGGCCCCATACAACACAACACCCCCTTCAAACCAGCGAGATCAACCGAGATCGCGCTGTTTGTCTGTCTGTCTGTTTGTCTGTCTCCTTTCTGTCTCCTTTATAAAAGGAGACACCTTATCCAACCCCACACGAAGGGCCTTGGGGCTCTGTTCTGACTTCCCGTTGCTTTTTAGTTTTTTCTTGCTGCTTTGATGAAGCAGAAAATACAATAACTTCGCTGTATAGACAGAGGAATCCAAGAGGGGACATGCTCTCTGGAAGGAGACACTATCTGTCGTCTAGTCATCGTAGTAGACCCCTTTCTCCTCTCTCTTGATTTGCTGCTGCTGCAGTTGTTGCTGCTGCTGCAGTTGCTGCTGCTGCTGCTGCTGCTGCTGCTGCTGATGGCTGGGCTGTATCAACAGCCCCATATAAGCGAGCCTATTGCAGCTGTACACTTAGGACAACACAGCTGAGTGTCTCCTTTGCCTGATGCAAGGGGCCCCCAGGGCCCCGGGCGATATTCAGGGTGAGAGGCAACACACCAGTAGCAGAAGACATGGGGACAGCTGCTGCTGCGGAAAGGCAGCAGCGGCTCCTTGCTACAAAATACACACACCTGCTGCTGCTGCTGCAGTTGTTGCTGCTGCTTGTGCTGCTGTAGCTGTTTGTCGAACGTAGCAACAGACCGATGAGGAGCAGAGACGGGGAGAGGAGTTGCTGGAGGGGACAGCAACGGTGCTGCTGCTGCTGCTGCTGCTGCTGCTGCTGCTGCTGGTGTTTCTGCTGTTGTTGACTCCTGAGGGAGAGAAGAGAGAGACACAGACACAGAGGCCCCACATGTTTGAAGCCAAACACAAATGGCTGCAACTTCAGAGAAAGGAGACAAATGCTGATAGCCCAGACAGCAAGAAAGAGACAGAGACAGCAGCACGAAGAGAAAGCAGAAAGGATAGACACAGAGAGACAGACAGAGAGAGACTAACAGATAGATAGACAGACAAAGGAAACAAAGAGAAGACACAGACAGAGACAGAGACAGAGAGACAGATACAGACATATACAGATACAAATAAACAAACAGCCCCCCTCCCCCTCTACTGCAACGGAGGAGACAGCCAGAACAGACAGAAAGAGTATAACAAGCAGTGCTGTCTTGCTGCTTACATCGAGGGCCAGCGTCCTTCCCGGCGAATCCACTCCTTCCTGCTGCTGCTGCTGCTGCTGCTGTTGCTGCTGCTGCTGCTGCTCGTGCAGCACTTCTGTCAACAGGGGATGCGGCATCAGTCCTACATCTTGTAAGAGTTTCTTCACCTGCTGCTTTGTGCTGCTGAGCAGCAGCAAACCTCTCTGTCCAAATCCCCAGGGCAACGCAGCAGCAGCAGCAGCTGCAGCTGCTGCTGCTGCAGCAGCAACAAGCCCTTTATCGTTGGTTTCGCCGCCTTGCTGCTGTTGCTGCTGCTGCTGCTGTTGCTGCTGCTGCTGCTGCTGTTGCTGCTGCTGTCTTCTTAGAAGCAGCTTAAGCTGCTTCAGAGACGCCAGTACTACGCTGCGGGCAGGCGAGAGTAGGCGCAGCTGGAGCATTCGTCGCAGCAGCAGGAGATCGATGTGGGGTAGGAGAAGCAGCAACACCTGCGATAGACTGAGCCAGTATAGCTGCTGCTGCAGCAGCTCAAAAGATAGAGAACGATGAAGAGAAGGATGTATATGCCTCATTTCTAATCCTAATATCCAATCTCCTATACTACGATGTCTGCCTCGATATAGAAAATAAAAGAAGAAGATAAATCGTAAGAAAGATAATATAAAATCTATACACATAAAACATCTGTACATACACTCCAACCAACGCTCAGACGCTGTCAAACGTGTCACTGCATCACCAGCAGCAGCTTCTAAAGAACGCAGCTTCTGATGCTGCTGCTGCTGCTGTTGCTGCTGCTGCTGCTGCTGCTGTTGCTGTTGTTGCTTAAGTGCCCCTTGCTCCTCCTTCGTTGCTGACGCTTTAAGCTGCTGCTGCTGCTGCTGCTGCCTCTGCTGCTGCTGCTGCTGCTGCTGTTGCTGCATGCGCTGTCGACGGAGAGCTTGTGCTACGTTGTAACGTCTTATCCGCTGTTCTATTGCTGCATGCTGCTGCTGTCTCTTGCTGTGTAGCTGCTGCCGCAGCAGCTGATATATGTATGGCAGCAGCACATGCAGCAGCAGCAGCCCCAACTTGTGCTTCCATGGGAGAGGCTGTCGCTGCAGCAGAGAATGCTGCTGCTTCAGCATCAAGTGCAGCAACACACGCTGCTGCTGCTGCACAGCAGCAGGAGCTGCTGTAGGATCCTGCTGCAGCTGCAGCAGCCGCTGCTGCTGCTTCTCTAGCTGCTGCTGCTCTAGCTGCTCACCGCCGTAATACTTAACATTCTGCAGTAAATCTCCTGGTGTAGGTTTATCTCGAGCTGTCGATACACCCCAAAGAAAGAGATGCAGCAGCAGCTGCAGCTCTTGCTGCCGCTGCTGCAGCCACGGAGCAGCAGCCCGTGTACACTGCAGCAGCATATCTTGCAGCAGCAGCACAATTTCATTATTAACTCGAGCTGCATCAAGTTGATTTACTCTCTGTGTTGGCAGCGAGTGTATCCCCTGCTGCTGCTGCTGCTGCTGCTGCTGCAGCTGAGCGCTACGGAAAGCCAGCCGTCGCCCCACTGCTGCTGCTGCTTCTGACAGCGTCATGCGACGAGATGCTGCTGCAGGAGCAGCAGCTGCTGCTGCATGTGCTGGTCTCAGAGCTGGTGGTGCTGCAGCTGTAACCGCTGCTGCTGCTGCTGCTGCTGCTGCTGCTGCTGCAGCAGCAGCAGGGTTTCTCCCTGCATCTCCTCGACCCGAGGGGCCCTCTGTACCCTCCGGGGGCCCCCCTGATATACTATCAGGGTGTGTCCTGGGGGCCCCTGTATTATGAACAAGTAGAGTTGAGAGGCCCCCACAGTGTACGTCTGCTGCAGTTTTTCTTGGTTTTTGAATCCCCTTCAGAAATAAATATTCTTTTAATTTACGAGATCGACCGAAAGGCCAAAGCAACTCGCCTCTATGAGGTGGCTTCACCACTAGACGGGGTAGGGGGCCCCCTAACAGACCCGTAGGGGGGCCCCCTGTATCAGGGGGGCCCCCAGGGGCCCCCACATCTGTACCCTCCGATATAGGGGGCCCCCCAAAGGAAACGGCGTTCGAATCAGATGAAATAGGCACTGGGGGGCCCCCGGGGGGCCCCATCTCTGTAACCTCCGATATAGGGGGCCCCCCAAAGGAAACGGCGTTCGAATCAGATGAAATAGGCACTGGGGGGCCCCCGGGGGGCCCCATCTCTGTACCCTCCGATATAGGGGGGCCCCCAAAGGAAACGGCATTCGAATCAGATGAAATAGGCACTGGGGGGCCCCCAGGGGCCCCCATCTCTGTACCCTCCGATATAGGGGGGCCCCCCAAAGAAGCGGCGTTCGATTCAGAAGACATAGGTACTACAGAATGAAAAAAGGAAGAGAGAGAAGAATATATACACAAGAAACAGCTGCAGCAGGGGGCCCCCAAGCAATGCTACAGGGTACAGAAGGGGGGCCCCCCAGGCCTCTGAAAAGCTCTAGATATACAGAAAGTGAGTCTGTCTTAATCTCTCAGCTCTTTAAAATTAATTCATTCTACTTGTTAATATGCTGCTGCTGCTGCTGCAGCAGCAGCAGCAGCTGCTGCTGCTGCTGCTGCTGCTGTTGCAGCTGTTGTAGAATGAGTCTGCTGCAGCAACTGCTGTGAACGCCGCTGCTGCTGCTGCTGCTGCTGCTGCTGCTGCTGGGATTTCTCGTAGGAGAGCGATAATGCATCTATAAAATATAATAATATCTACAGTTTGTCTATGGAGACAGAGACAGATGAAAAGATTAGATATATCTCTCTGCCTCCCCAGCAACTGCGTGGGGCCCCCCTGTAGAGGAGAAGGTCTTTGGCTTTTGTAGGCTGCAGCGTGTTCGATCTGTGCGGTGTACGTACACCTGAAATGTATCTAATAAAATAAAAATAATAAAATAAAAGAAAATATATCCGGGGGCCCCCATATTATTGAAACAGACAATACACACACAGCAGCGATCGAGGCAGGGGGCCCCCCCCCCCAGCTAGCACGCCTCCTGTCTTGTTGTGCTGCTCTGTTTCATGTGTTTCTTTTATATTTAGTTTATTTATATTGTATTTGAAATTTAATTTATATTTTAATTTATTTTATTTAAATTAAAATAGAATAAACTGAAGGACCGCATCGATAAACACAAGCTCCGCGCCTAGCGGGCCACTCACAACGTATCTTTTGCCTATGTATAGAAACAGAAAAACAAACAACTCTTTTAATTTATTTATATATATATATATATATATATATATATATATATATATATATATATATATATATATATATATAAATTAATTACTATATATATATATATAGGATATATAAACATACAGGATTAACAAAGGTTATCGTCAAGGAGCAGCAGCTGCAGCAGCAGAAAAACGCTGCAGCAGCAGAAAAACGCTGCAGCAGCAGCTTGCAGCAGGAGCAGCACCAGTAGCAGCAGCAGCAACAGCAACAGCAACAGCAGCAGCAGCAGCAACAGCAGCAGCAGCAGCAGCAGCAGCAACAGCAGCAGCAGCAGCAGCAGCAACAGCAACAGCAGCAACAGCAGCAGCAGCAGCAGCAGCAGACTTGTGATTGTACTGTCAAACGATGCCCCCACTCAAATGCGTGTCTGCTGCCTTTGGTGGCTTCTAGTTGCATCAACTTGGAGTTGCTGCTGCTGTTGCTGCTGCTGCTTCCGTTTGTCTCTTTCTAGACACACACGAGATGCAGCAGCAGCAGCAACAGCAGCAGCAGCAACAGCAGCAGCAGCAACAGCAGCAGCAGCAGCAGCAACAGCAGCAGCAGCAGGGAGAAGATCTGTAGCTTCATACGCTTCTTACAACGCGTGGAATGCCGAGCCGGAGGAGTGGTTTACCTCTGCTGCCACAACGCAGCAGCAGCAGCAGCAACAGCAACAGCAGCAGCAACAGCAGCAGCAGCAGCAGCAGCAGCAGCACGAGCATCTTCAGGACTCGCTGCCTCACCCCGGCCGCGAAGGCAGCGACGCAGGGGAACAGGATCTGCAGCAGCGACTGCTGCGGCAGCAGCAGCACAAGCAGCAGCAGCAGCAGCACAACAACAAGCAGCAGCAGCAGCAGCAGCAACTGCATGCGCTTAACAGCACAGCTATTCGTTCTCTGCTGCTGCAGTCTAAATATATTTTGTCTTTTGACTTGGGAACAAGAAAGACAGGCGTTGCTGCTGCAATGAGGAGACACGGGTTTAGGTATGCTGCTGCTGCAGCAGCAGCAGCAGCTGCAGCAGCAGCAGCAGCAGGTGCTGCGCTGCCTTTCCCACCGCCGCACCCGCAGCAGCAGCAACAGCAGCAGCAGCAGGAGCAGCAGCAGGAGCAGCAGCAGTTGCTGCTGCAGCGGGAGGTTGCAGCAGCACAAGGATCGTATCTTTTAGATGCAGATATCTCTACTATGTTTGATGTTTCTCCTTTAAGGGTGTTGACGCACGAGAGAGGCTTGGGTTCGTTGCTGCCGTTGCTGCAGCAGCTGCAGCAGCAGCAGCAGCAGCAGTTGCTGCAGCCACCAGATTTGCTGCTCCTAGGATTGCCGCTAAACCCCTGTCTCCCTTTCCACAAGCGGTGTGTCTGACATTCTACTATGTTCGATTGTTGCTTGCTTGCTGCTGTCTTTGTTGTGTTTGCTGCTGCTGTTGCTGTTGCTGCAGTTGTTGCTGCAGCCATTGCTGCTGCTGCTGCTGCTGCTGCTTCAGCTATTGCTGCTGCTGGCGTTTTTCTGTGTATGCAGCTTCGAGACTCCTCGGGTGTATCGCCACCTCTCTTTTGCGTGGAAACTACAACGCGCAGCAGCAGCAGCAGCAGCAGCAGCAGCAGGAACAGCAGGAACAGCAGCAGCAGCAGCAGCAGCAAAAGCAATTCCTGTACTGTTTGTAGATGAGAGCTACAGCACTTGGCGAGCGCGACGAAGACACGGGAGAGATGGAGAGAGACAGAGGGGGCCCCCTCGAGGGCAGTTGCATTCTGCTGCTGCATGCGAGCTGCTGCTCGAGCTGTTTGCTGCAGCTGATGCGAGCTGCAGCTCTGGCAGAGTGCTGCAGCTGCGGGCCCCCAAGGTGCATGCGAGGGCCCCTGGGGCCCTGAGGGCTCCCCTGCAAGGGTTTAGGGTTTAGGGTTTAGGGTTTAGGGTTTAGGGTTCATGGGAGGGGGCACGGGGGCCCCCCTGGTGAGGGGGGGCCCCCAGCGTGAAGATTTGCTTCGTGGCTGCCTACGAGATATATATTTTTTCTGTCTTTGTTTGGACGGAGGAGAAGTTGGCTGCAAAGAAGTACTATTATATGTTGTTGCGGGGATTGTATACTTAAACAAATCAGCGCATAGAATGAAACAGAGAGAGAGGGAGAGAGGGAGGGAGGGAGGGAGGGAGGGAGAGGAAGAGAGAGAGAGAGAGAGAGAGACAGGTAGAGATAGAATGAGAGAGAGAGAGAGACAGATAACAGAGCAGTTTGTAATGTTCGTATGTAGCTAAGGGCCATACATCAACACCCAGACAAACGCCTAAGAAAGAGAAACAATGCATATCTAGAAAGCCCCAATAGACAGGCCCGTGCATGCATGCATGCATGCATGCATGCATGCAGATGTGGCTGGCGTTGTGCTAGTAGCTTGGATACACTGCAGTAGGGAGGGAGAGACAGAAACGGAGACAGAGGCAAATATAGTGGAGGAGACACAGTGGTAGTAAAGGAGAAACAGAGACAGCGAAGATAGAGACAGGAGACAGTAGCGAGGAGACAGACAAAGAAGAGAAGGCAGAGAGGGAGAGAGGAGACTGAGACAGAGAAGAGACAGACAGTCCCTAACTATTTATTGCTGTTTATACATAACCTACGAAGAGCAATTGAGAGGGAGACAGAGCGAGGGACAGTAGCTTGAGCTGCTGCAGGATAATCATACGTTTCCTTCTGCATGCATGTAGCTGCAAGGATCTGTATTTATATGTTTTAAACAGCTACTCGGGGTTGGACGCTGTATATACACCGTAGGAATGAAGTGGTGGTGGCGGGGGTGGAGGGGGGGGGTTGTGGGGTCGTTCCCTGCTCCCTATCTGCTCACTCTCTCCCAGGTGTCTGTACACCTCAGTTTGAGTTATTGAGTTGCTGTTCTGTGTTCGTTAAGCATTCACTAGGGCGCTGGTAGTGAGGGGCCTCAGTATAAAGATGAATTCTGTGTTTGTTATTGTCTCTCTTATGTTTGCTGTGTATGAACACAGTAGATACACTACACCTCCTTGAGCCTTAATATGATTTCCTTGCTTTGTTTTGTATCTATAGGGGAAGAAGGAAGCACAAGTATAATACTACAGAAAGTATATTTGATAGTATTCACAAAAAAAGATAGCTAGTCAACAGGTTCCGTAGCTCAGCCGGTTAGAGCGTGTGGCTGTTAACCACAAGGTCGCAGGTTCGATCCCTGCCGGTACCGCTTTGTGAATTCTTTGCTATATTATTCTCTAGCAATACAAATCTTATAATGTTTTGTTGAGTCTCTCTGTCTACAGCAGGCAAGTGAAGGAATAGAAGGGAATGTACTGCATGCAGTCACCCTTTGTATATTATATTATTTAAATATCAACTTAAATATACTTCTTCCAGCGTGTAAATAATTTAAATAGAATGCGGTACCGGCAGGGATCGAACCTGCGACCTTGTGGTTAACAGCCACACGCTCTAACCGGCTGAGCTACGGAACCTGTTGCCCTTACGCTTCCCCCTAGTAATGTGTGCTGATGAGAAATTGAGGTAGATCAATTAACCTTCTCTACAAATAAAAGAAAAGAGATATGATGATAGCTGTTTGAGAGGAGAGGGACAGGCATTATTCTGAGGCTCTTTAAATCTACTTCACCGGTGCCGCCGAAGCAGATGGCTGACTGTTGAGTATACAGAGGAACAAACCCACAATTTTTTTGTATAAAATATATGTTGAAGAATATATCTGCACATGAAGATAACAACAAGAAAACAGGATACACCAAGCGACAGGAGCAACAAACGAGAAGGCCGGGGTCTTATCCTTCTAAGTTATGCATGCATGCAACGTGACCAGTGGTCTCCTGTTCCTTTAAAGCCTCGCTTACAGCTGACCAGCAGGCAAATAAGGTAAATACTGAAAAGAACATTAGATCTTGCTGTCTGTGTCTGTCTGTTAAGTGTGCTGTTTCTAAGGAAACGTCTGTCTGCATGCATCTCTGTATCCTTATTCATATCCTTATTCATATCTTCATAAGGATAAATAGCTAACCCTAAGTTAAAGAAAACGAAAACAGGGTTTAAACACCTACATCTTTACTACTCATACATTTGATATCTATACTCGGACACGAAATTCAAACACCCGCCGTTGGTTCCGTAGCTCAGCCGGTTAGAGCGTGTGGCTGTTAACCACAAGGTCGCAGGTTCGAACCCTGCCGGTACCGTTTTTTTAATTTTTTTTAAAACGAGTTTGTAATATTATATTCTCCTTTGTAGTCAGATACTAATTCAAATATGTAGATAATTATCATTTAATTAACCTTTCAGATGAAAGACAAATATTTTTAAAATAAGATATTTGCTGTAGGAGGAGTGCCAGATACGTCATATTTCCCCCTGTGTGCTCGAGGTGTCGATACAGCTGAAAGTTTATTCAAGTTGAGGAAAATCAGTCTAGCTTTTATAATCATTGTCTCTTATATGTAGCTACGTGAGGAGCCTCAACTAGCTAGCTAGCTAGCTAGCTAGCTAACTAGCTGGCTGGTCAGCTAGCTGGTCAGCTAGCTAGGTAGCATACCTTGCTACACCTCTGGCTTATCGCAACCTCTGCAAAGAAATATGAGAGATAAACTCCGTACAGCATTTCAACTAAAGACAGACAGCCCCCTCGCTAGAACGTAGACAGGGACTGTCTGTCTGTCTATACACCGCAACATATAATGTTTAGAGGGGCTGTCTATCCTCTATAAAAATAATATAATAAATAAAGAATGCATGCAACGAGCACATTAAATATACAAATTCCCCTTATTCGGATTAATCCACAGTGCAGCTCTTCACCCTCTAATTAATTATAATTAATATAATTGTTATTATCATAGTATAATAGTAATTATTATATTATTATTGTTGCTGGTGGGGGTGCTCAGCTGTACAGACAGCGTTGCAGGCGAGGCCATCAACATCCAGCGTGGCCCTTAGAGAGAAGCAGCACTTAGAGAAGAAACAAATAAATACAGAAAGAAGATAAGAGAGGAGACAGACAAAGAGAAACAAACAAACAAAAACACACATGGGCGACAGCTTCCTTCTCTCTGATCTGACTGCTCCTACCCTTGCAAATTCGCAGCTGCTTCAGAGGCCCTCAAGTCTAACAAACATAATTTCTGTAGACCTAGAAGCAGCAGCAGCACCAGCAGCAGCAGCAGCAGCAGGAACAGCAGCAGCAGGAACAGCGAACTCCACGCTGCAGGCATTGTCTGACAACTCGCAGCAGCAAGAAGCAGCAGCGGCAGCAGCAGCAGCAGCAGCAGCACAGCAAACATGAACAGGGCCCCACAGTGCAGCAGCAGGAGCAGCGGCAAGAAAAGAAAGGGCACTGGATGCTGCTGCAGCAGCAGCAACAGCAGCAGCAGCAGCAACAGCAGCAACAACCAAGTATTATTCGAAGGATACAGCTCTGATACTGTCTACCCCTTTGCCTCTTCTCCCCTCTTTTATTAAAATA
>OY986954.1:1753516-1756016 GCA_963920595.1 Eimeria praecox
TGCTGCTGCTGCTGTTGCTGTTGTTGCTGCTGTTGATGCTGTTGTTGCTGCTGTTGCTGCTGTTGCTGCTGTTGTTGCCGCTGCAGTGATTGCAGCTGGTATCCTCGCCTGCGTTCTCTCCTGCTGCTGCTGCTGTTGTTGTTGTTGCTGCTGCTGCTGCTGCTGCTGTGGCCTCACCCTTCTCTAATTCTGTCTTAGACAAATTCTTCGGTGAAGCCGCATGCAGCCTCATGGTCTTGGCTCTGCCGTTCTCACTGCTGCTGCTGCTGCTGCTGCTGTTGCTGCTGCTGCTGCTGCTGTTGCTGCTGCTGCTGCTGTTATGCTCTAAAAAGGAGATGAGGGGGATTTCGTGGGCTTCTTGTCTCCTTCTCTCTTTCTTTCTTGCTAGCCTTCCTCTTTTAGTTCTTATACTTGTTGCTGCTGCTGCTGCTGCAGGTGCTGCCGCAGGTGCTGCTGCAGGTGCTGCTGCAGTTGCTGCTGCAGGTGCTGCTGCAGGTGCTGCTGCTGTGTCGCTAGGTTCCTGGCCTCCGCTGCTGCAGCTATTTCTCTGACCCTTGCAGTTTCCGCTGTTGCTACTGCTGCTGCTGCTGCTGCTGCTGCTCCCGCTGCTGCTGCTCCCGCTGCTGCTGCTGCTGCTGCTGCTGCAGAGGCAGCAAGTGCTGCTGCCAAACTGACGCCCATCACAGAGAACGAGGAGACTGCTGCTGCATCCGTTCTTCCTGAGAAGTCGACGACAGATATCCATCCTACTAATACTTATATCAACACCTACCACAGCCCCACTTCCTGCTGCTCCTGCTGCTGCTGCTGCTGCTGCTGCTGCTGCTGGTGGTGGTGGTGGTGGTTCTGCTGCTGTTGTTGTTGCTGCTGCTTGTTCTGTAGTTGCTGTTGTTGTTGTTGTTGTTGCTGCTGCTGCTGCTGCAGGGTGTGGGGATACAGCAGCAGCAAGCAGCAGCAGCTTGTTGCCTGGGGCGCAGCACAAGTCAAGACATGTATTGCCTGGCTTCGGTCGTAGAGCAGCAGCAGCAGCAGCAGAAGCAGCATCAAACGGATGCAGCAGCTGCTGTCTATACACCTGAGATTTAGGGAAGCGTGAAGAAGGAGGGAGAGAGAAAATTGCAGGAAAGGAACAAGGAGAAGACACCCAACACCTGCAGCAGCAACTGCTGCTGCTGCTGCTGCTGCTGCTGCTGCTGCTGTTGCTGCTGCTGTTGTTGTTTGTTAGATGCAGCGCCGCAGACCCTAAGAAGCAGCTAGGCAGCCACTGCTGCAGCACGGGGGGCTGCTGCAGCTTCATCTCCTGCTGCAGCAGCAGCAGCACTCGCTGCAGGTACTGCCCATACTTCTCAGCATAGGCTGCAGCCGATACGTGGCTGCTGCTGCTGTTGCTGCTGCTGCTGCTGCTGCTGCTGCTGCTGCTGCTGCTGCTGTCAGCAGCAGCAGCAGCAGCAGGGTCTTGCAGGTGGAGGGGACATGTGTCGGGGGAGAAGCGAGGCTGGAAGCTGCTAGGGCGTAGGCTCTCAACATATCTTAAGATGCATGCAGCACACTGTTCTGTGCTGCTGCTGCTGCTGCTGCTGTTGCTGCTGCTGCTGCTGTTGCTGCTGCTGCTGCTGTTGCTGCTGCTGCAGGTGCAGGTGAGAGCTGCCTGCTGCTGCGCCAGAGAGCCTAAGCCTCTTCGGTTGAGTGGAGGCGGAGGGAAGAAGCAGCAAAAGTAGCGAGGAAGCTTCGCTTCCTGCTGCAGCTGCTGCTGCAGCTGCTGCTGCAGCTGCTGCTGCTGCTCAATGCTGCTGCCTTGCTGTGCTAACAGACATGCCAGCGGTCCAGGAAGGCTGCTGCATTGTCTCTGTCCTTTGCTGCTGCTGCTGCTGCTGCTGCTGCTGTTGCTGCTGCTGCTGCTGTTGCTGCTGCTGCTGCTGTTCATATTGTAGTGCTCTTCCACCTTTCACCTGTTGCTGCTGCTGCTGCTGCTGCGGCGGCGGCGGCGGCGTTTCTAGCTGCTGCTATTCGAGTACCTGCTGCTGCTGCTGCTGCTGCTGCTGTTGCTGCTGCTGCTGCTGTTGCTGTTGCTGCTGCTGCTGTTGCTGCTGCTGCTGTTGCTGCTGCTGCTGTTGCTGCTGCTGCTGCTGATCCTGCTACAGTCGCTGCTGCTTCTGTTCCAGCGCATGCTGCTGCTGCTGCTGCTGCTAATATCAATGCTGCTGCAGGTGCTGCTGATCCAGTGTCTGCTGCTGCTGCTGCTGCTGTTGCTGCTGCAGCTGTTGCTGCAGCTGTTGCTGCTGCTGCTGCTGTTGCTGCTGCGCTGCAGCAGCAAAAGGTCCTCGAAGTGACTCGATAATATGGAGGAAATAAAAAATAAATATTGAAAACAAAGATATTTCGGGCTGTATCTACGTACTAAAACTGCTGCTGCTGCTGCTGCTGTTGCTGCTGCTGCTGCTGCTGCTGCTGCTGCTGCTGCTGCTGCTGCTGCGGGTGACACACACGATTCAAAAGAGGG
>OY986954.1:1766016-1778516 GCA_963920595.1 Eimeria praecox
CAGCAGCACCAGCACCAAGAGCAGCAGCAGCACCACCAAGAGCAGCAGCAGCAG
Organism: Eimeria praecox; assembly: GCA_963920595.1. Lineage (NCBI taxonomy): Eukaryota > Apicomplexa > Conoidasida > Eucoccidiorida > Eimeriidae > Eimeria > Eimeria praecox. Next base: position 1,766,071 of record OY986954.1, read on the forward strand.
CAGCAGCAGCACCAAGAGCAGCAGCAGCAGCAGCAGCAACAGTTTTATTTTACAGCGTATTTGCAGTTTGATCCTGCGTGACATCTCCCCCTCATAAACCGAGAACATGGGGCTGCTTTGAAGTCTGATCTGCATGCACAGCAGCAACAGCAACAGCAGCAGCACACACACACAAGCAGCAGCAGCAGCAACAACAACAGCAGCAGCAGCAAAGACAGCACCACAACAGCAACAAGAAAAAGAGAGACACGAAGGAAGAATATTCAAAACCTATCGCTTTCATCTATCTTTCGTTGGTCTTGCTGCTGCTGCTGCTGCTGTTGCTGCTGCTGCTGCTGCTGCTGCTGCTGTTCGCAGTAAGCACCTTACTGTTGTTTGTGCTGCTGTCATTTACTACTACTACTGCTGCTGCTGCTGTTGCTGCTACCACTACTACTGCTGCTGCTGCTGCTGTTGCTGCTACCACTACTACTGCTGCTGCTGCTGCTGTTGTTGCTACCACTACTATTACTGCTGCTGCTGCTGCTGTTGCTGTTGGTGCTACCACTACAACTGCTGCTGCTGTTGCTGTTGCTGCTGTAGCTGCTAGCACTACAGTCTGTGCAGCAGTAGTCTTTTCTTGGCTTCTGCTGCTTCTGCTTCTGCTTCTGTTGCTGCTGCTGCTGCTTCTGCTGCTGCTGCTGCTGCTGCTGCTGCTGCTCACTTTGTAGCCGCGCTCCGCTGATTCTCGGGCGTCTGTAGCAGCAAGACGTCGACAGATACAGCAGCCTTTCATCGGGCAACAGGTTTAAATGACTTAATATTAGAAGGTCAAGAAACAAACAAAACATAAAAAACAACAAACAAAAAGAAACAAAAATTGTGAAGAAAGAAGAAAATATCTCTCAACCTCCAATCTCCATCTCACCTACAATCTTCTGACGCCTTCTTAAACCCTAATAAACCCTAGTAAGCCCTAGTAAACCCTAGTAAACCCTAGTAAACCCTACTAAACCCTACGAAACCCCCTCCCTCCCTCTCTCAAACCCTACCCCTAACCCTTCCCCCCCCTAAACCCTAAACCCTAAACCCTAAACCCCACCCCCCACAAACATAAGAACAGTTAAGACAGTCCCCACCTCAACAGCAGAGAAGGCCTACTTGTTGTTGATGAGCCTAAGCCTACCTGATCTGTCTTCGTCTTGTTGCTCGAACCCCCGCTGGAATTGCCTACCCCACTCTCCTGCAGCAGCAGCAGCAGCAGCAGCAGCAGCAGCAGCAGCAGGAAGAAGGGCAGTTAATAGCGTTAATAAGATACTAACAGACTTACATATTATAAAATATATAGAAGAATATGCAGAAAGAAGAAGAACGAACACACCAACATCAACAAACCCACAATCTACTTAAACCCTAAACCCTACTAAACCCTAAACCCTACTAAACCCTAAACCCTAAACCCCTGCAGCATTGCGTGTGCTCATCACTCTCTCTCTCTCTCTCTCCTTTCATAGAGTACTAGCTCTAGTATAAAAACAAAAGGAAGACAGTGGGGTAGTTGAACACGTTGTTGCTGCTACGCATCAACAAGAAAAGAGAGCGATATCCATACAAACACCAGCAGCAGCAGCAGCAGCAGCAGCAGCAGCAGCAGCAGCAGCGACGAGACTCAATATCTCACAGAGGAAGCATACTCCACTTCAGAGGTACGTACAGCCGGCAAGCTATTCGGGGGCATCTGCGGCCCCATTTTGAATTTGAAGAAAAGATATACTGCAAGGCAGCAGCAGCAGCAGCAGCAGCTGCAGCAGCAGCAGCAGCAGCAGCAGCTGCTGCTGCTGCTGCTGCTGCTGCGGCTGCTCCACAGCAGCAGGGTCTGCTGCTACCACTGCTCCAGCAGCGCCTCCACAGCAACAGGAGGCCTCGTCGGCAGCACCTGGTGTTGTTGAGATAGTTTTTATACTTCTTTTATATGTAAATACTTAAATATAATATAAATAAATAAAATAAAATAAAATAAAATAGAAGAATATACGCACTTTCAATCTACCGCTGCCTCCATCACCCTTCCCCACCGCTCAGGTGTATACGTCTGACCTTTATAGCGTAATCAAGTAATAGATATTCATATTAATTATAGATAAATATAAATATAATTTATAAAATATATTTATTATATAATTAAATATTAAAATATAAAATTTATTAACAATTTAAGAGCCTCATAACATTCCCCTCTACCCTACACCGCCGCCCTACATCGATACACCGGAGCCGCCGTCTCAATCTTTCTGTGTTTTGTTTGTAGACAAGAAAATAAAATAAATTCTATTAATGGGGGCCACAATAAATCTTATACAAGTACAGGGGGACCCTCAAATACAGAGACACATGGTGCTGCAAGCTATATTGTGTGTTTATTCTTCGATGGGGTTACACCGGGAAGATTTAAACTATCATAAAAACAAACAGAGACAGAAAATATACAATAAAACAATTTATAATAACTGTCTCTTCATGGTATTTGTATCCTACATACAGCGACAGAGGGGACAGAGGCTGGTGGGGGAGAGAGAGACTCAGAAGCATCTTGCTTCATTAAGACGTATATACAAATACACGCAAGCATTGAAAGCGTAACATCCTCATACCTTCATATTATAATATTGTAGATTGTAGAAGAGACAGACAGAAAATTATAAACTTGTTCCTTCACATATATCCTCTAAACAAGTAGAGATATATTAAGTGCCTATCTCTCACACACTCAGCTATACTATACTACTATACCCTTCTTATCTTTACTTATTAATACCTTAACTATGGTGGATTAAGTTAGTGTTTAACAACTGTCTCCACCGCTGTAGTCTACAAGACTAGCGTGTTGCATGCTCTGCATGCTGTTGTTGTTAGGCGTAATATCCCTCCTTCCTCGCCAGCTCACTAAGGAGGACTAAGTAAGATTTTAAAGACAGAGAAAAATACATTATACTGTGTTAGAACATGAACAAAAGGAGACAGTGGCTGTGCTTGCATGTAGGGGGGGGGGGGGAGGCAGTGTTTGCAGTATTACCTGCAGCAAGGGGCGTTGCAGCCTTCGACAGGCCTAGGCCCGTGTCTCCACCAGGAGAAGACCTTGGGTGTCTGTTGAGGGTGGAAGGAAGGGTAGATGCTTCTTATAGCTATTCTCTTTTTATTTTTTTGACTTCATTGCTGTTCAAGACCGTCCTCGACTAAATCCCAGGACTCTCGTTACAGAACGCATGCAACAAATGGGGTATTGGTTGGCGTTCATTTGGGGCTGTCATGCAGCACTAGCTGCAGCAAGACGCTCTGAAGCGTATAAGAGGCCTCGCCCCTGTCCCCTCCCCTCCCCTCCGCCCTCGCCACTGTCTCCAGGGTCTTGCGTCTCTGTGTCAACGATGTCTGAATGCTAGAAGAGAGGCAGCAGCTATATGCGATTTTTTGTTTAACATCTTTGATTCTATGGAGCTCGCTACAGTTCTCTGCTAAGAGCGAGGGCTTTCATTACAGGCGCCACAATACAGAGGATTTCCTTCGTTCTCTCTTACAGGCGGCCTCAGAACTACCTTCTTATTAGAAGAAGAGCTACGACAGTGCTCACAGTGCCACAGCAAGGCCACCCCCCTTTCAAAGCACATTCTAACTATGGATGCACTCCAACATGTGCTGTGATGTATGTCTATTCCCTGTTCGACACGGGAGAAGGTTATACAAAATCTAAGAAAACTTGACTAAGAGAAGCTCTTTATAGAGAGAACTACATCAAGAACTACAAGTTTGTGGTTTATGTATATAAGTATTTCGTTTATGTGATGGTGTGCTTCGAGATGCTCCTTTGATGGTTCATAGCGAAGCTTCCCCACAGAGAGAAGCCCCTCCTAGATATCTAAACAGCGGGGAGAGAAGTAAAGCTTAAAAAGACAAGATGATGGATTTCTTACATATCTAAGACAGGGAAACAAAACAGTCCCCACCGCTGTATCTGAGAAGGAAGAAAGCAAGTGTGGAAATATCCTAGATATAGCTGGATACGCAGGTTGGGGCTGATATTGTCAGCCCCCTCTATAAACAAGAATAAAAAAAAATACATGGAGGCCATCCAGCGCATGCAGCATCCAGACATTCGTGGGGAACTACCGAGGGTCGTATTTGCTTCTTTTGCAACAAACAAAATAATAAATCAATATTAGAGTTGCATGCAGAAATAGAAGAAGAACAAGAAACATAAAATTTTGAAAGGGCTTTTGAGCCCTTTACTAATTAACGTGAGGGTCACATAGACCATAGGGGGACCAAGCCCCAAGATCGAGATCGATGCTTCTCCTCCCCCACTCGTTAACTCTAATAGAAGCCCAGCATATCCTTGCATTCCTCTGTCTGCTTCACATTAGAGGAGGAGTTCGAGGGGGCATGAAGTGTCCTCACAGAATTAAAAGTAGAGGCTAGGAGACATCTCAGTCAAGAACCATTCAGACCATTTAACAGGAGACAAAGCCCTCGACACCTCCACCGCAGGTTTAGTCTTCTCCCTATTCGCACATAGGCATACAACAATTTCGCCCTTGATCGCCAAAGCCATCGTTCAGTTGTCCCCTCACGTCCAGATGCAGACACGCATCCCCCACAGCAGCACAGCCAGCAGGCTTTCCAGTACAACCAGACAGCCTCCACCCTACCCCGTCTCCTAGTTAAGATGCCTGTCTCAAGGTATTAAGCATTCAACAGATTAATTAACTAACTCATATTCTTGGGGGGTTCTAGCCCCAAAGGATTCGCTATTCACTGAACCACGATTACGCCATTACCCTAACAAACAGACTTCCTTCTACCTCCTCCTATCCTAACTATCTTAAACACCACAACTACAACACTAAACTAACATTCCCAGTTTTGTTAGGGCTCCATAGTTCAAGAGAGTCGCTGCTGCAGATTTGCTAGCTTTGAGAGCCAGCAGAAAGTCAGGTTGTTGTCTTCGCAGCAAGCATAAACATACACGTCTCCTGTACCCGCCCAAGGCTTGATGAGAGAATGAACAAACTCAGCGGCAATCTTCAAATGCACTTTGATTTGGTGTCTGATGCAGGAGCCCCTGTTACGTAGACTCTGCTTGTTTCTACTGTGAGAGTCCCTCTGCAAGAGGGGAGATAGAGGGGAAGGAAGGGCTTGCTTTGGAGACGGTGGACGGAGAAGGTGTTAAGGGATTTTGACTCATTAATAAAATGAAGACAACTGTTTGTTTGTTGTCGATAGCAACTTGCAAATCGATTTAACAACTACAATAATAAAAGTGACTGAAGTGGGATTCGAACCCACGCCCACGGGGACTGCGGCCTGAATGCAGCGCCTTGGACCACTCGGCCATCCAGCCGAGATTTAATGAGATAATTTTTTCTTTATATGTTATCTCCTCTAATATATATATATTCACCTTCAAGACGCCCTTCACGATTATATTTCAAACAGAATTAGACCATAAAAACCAGAGAAACCCAAGAAATTACAATCTAACAGGGACCCCCTACTACTTCACAAAGACCCCAGGGGAGCGACAAAGATAGAGATAGATGTTCTTTGTCTTGCATGCAAAGAATGCTCTTGTCTTCATTCGCTTCTGAGGTTGGAGACAGACAGCTCGATTTCAAAGTTCAATCAACAACAACCAGACATACGTTTCGATACGTTTTACTTGTTGTTTATGGAGGCCCTCATCAAGTGTTCTGTATCAAGCTATTTTGAAAAGATATAAACCTTCGACAATAAAGATAATATAAAAACAGCATCATCGTATTAAGGAGGATCTGAACGGCAAAGAGACAACATGTTAAGGAGAAGAGAATTGAATCGAGAGGTAGTGTCTTGTAGAGCCATCAAGTCCGGCGAAGGAAAGGAATAACACGTGAAGCATAGACGTCAACTTGAGGCCTCTCAGAAAATTAATAATTAATTAATTAATTAATTAAACTGTAGAGAGAACGACACACCAGTTGACTGATAGAAGCACTTAGCAATGTGTCCCTTCTTTCTAACTGTTCTCACAGATTTCTTAAGACCATAGTATATACCTACGGCAGAATGCGTGGATATCTATAAAAATATATCAGCAGGTGGACGCCCCTCCTTTGAGTGGCGGGGTTCACCCCTTAACAAGACATTCTCTCCCTTGCGTCTGGATGGGAAGTCTCTGTTTAATACAAGCAACTAGGGGTTTAGGGTTTAGGGTTTAGGGTTTAGGGTTTAGGGTTTAGGGTCAAGGGTTTTTGTGGGTGGTTAGAGGTGGGGTTGTAGGCGAATTGAGAAAGAGTATAAACACCGAAGAGCAGAGATGGATATAAAGATACGCTCTCACATATACACCTGAGAGGCTAACTGTCTATAACATATTTGAACACGGGATAGATAGAAGCTGAGCTGCGCATGCATCCAACGTTGATTCGTGGAGGTGAAGCCGATATGTTTTTGTTTTCTTTTTTTTATTTCTAGAAGAGACAAGACATAAAATATATGTGAGATTGTGTGTCTCTCCTTCTCACTTAAGGTAATATGTCTCCTCTATCTTATTTAGTTTTTTTTTTAAATTAAACTTCTGTCTTCTTCATTTGCTCCTTTCTTCGCGTTTTTCAGAAAAATCCCAGGAAATTTCGGTGATTCCCTGAAACCATTCAAAATAGATGAACGGAGGGCGTCTCCCTCTTCTATATATATATATGTATATATATATATATATATATATATATATATATATATATATATATGTATATATATATATATATATATATATATATATATATATATATATATATATATATATATATATATATATATATATATATATATAGGGTTGTAGCCTTGATATGACAAGGAGCAGGAAGAAGCCTCGCTGCAAAGCGTATAGAACATGCTGCATTGTCTGTGCATCTAATCTCATAACAGTACGAAGGTGTCTATACACCCCAACCCCTCATCTCTTGTATTTGAAGCCACTATCCCTCCCTGTTTGTCTTCGTTTTATAAAACTATTGTCTCTCTTCTCTTTACAGATTCTCCTAGTCCTCCAGTGTTAGGGTCTAAATGCCTCTCTCTTATAGAGTAGTAGTTCTAATACCTTCGCTACAATTAAGCTTAATTAACATATTCTCTAACGAAAGTGTTTAGGTGTAGAGTAAGTAAGACCTACAAGAGGGAAGACTGAGGTGTATGTACAGGTAAACTGTACAGTCATTTTATATAAAGAAGAAGTCAAGGCCTCGGTCTTTGATGACCCTAAACCCTAAACCCTAAACCCTAAACCCTAAACCCTAAACCCTAAACATCAAGAAACACACAACCCCTTCACAAAAGTTGTTTTTGGTGACCGTAAACCCTAAACCCTAAACCCTAAACCCTAAGCATCAAGAAACACACAACTCCTTCACAAAAGTTGTTTTTGGTGACCGTAAACCCTAAACCCTAAACCCTAAACCCTAAACCCTAAGCATCAAGAAACACACAACTCCTTCACAAAGTTGTTTTTAATTTGACGTTCATATAATTTTCTTCACAAAAACAAACAAATAATTAAATTAAATACTATAACTTAGATAGATAGATTACTTATCTCCAAAACATATTATTATATATTAATATATATAATAATATATCATAATAATAATTATTATATTATATTATAGTATAGTATAATATATTATATTCTATAATAATATATATATTATCTTTAGCTCTTATCTTTAATATTTTTTCTTATGATTTCTCCTCTCTTATCTTTGTTAATATAATATTTATATTATATATTATATAAGGCATCTTCACGCAGCAGCAACTAACATCAATATGCTACCCCTCATTCTTTTGCTGCTGCAGCTCTGCTGCAGCAGAGCCTGCTGCAGCAGAGCAGCAGAGCCTGCTGCAGCAGCAGAAATATTTCTTCATACAATCATAATCTCTCTTACTCTATTTCTTTTTTTTCTAATATTTTTGTGTCTCCTTCAACTTTTTTTCTTCAACATTCTCTGCTTCTAATTCTACGTAAGAGAAGACATGTTTATATATATATATATATATATATATATATATATATATATATATATATATATATATATATGGGAACGTAAAGAGAAAGAGAGACAGACAGACAAACTCACAACAAAAACAAAAGAAGAGAAAAGGAAGAGACAGAGATAGATGTATAGATGTATAGATAGATAGATAGATAGATAGATAGATTAGATAGATTAGATAGCTTAGATAGATTAGATAGATTAGATAGATTAGATAGATTAGATAGATTAGATAGAGTACATAGATAGATAGATAGATAGGCAGATAGATAGATAGACAGAGAGAGATTGAGAGAGAGAGAAGAGAAGAGGGGTTTAAGAGTAATTAATCTCTCTCTTGTTAGCTACCATAAGATATGTATTCTAGGCACAATGTCTAAAGACAGAAAACAACAGAGTACAGAGGAATGTATGTGAGGCGTATTAAAATCTACAAACAAATTATATCTATATCTATATCCATATCTATATCTGTCTATCTATCCATCTATCTATCTATCTATCTATCTATCTATCTATCTATCTATCTATCTATCTATCTATATATATATATATATATATGCAGATAATATCTATATAGTCTATATAATATATAAGTATATATATGCATATTAATAGTATCTATATGATACATACCATACGATTGTTATATATATATATATATATATATATATTTATATATATATATATATATATATATATAGAGAGAGAGAGAGAGAGAGAGAGGGAGAGAGATACGTAGCTAGCCTCTGAGTGCTGAGCATTTCTATTATAATAAATTTCTAAGAAAGAGATAATAAGAACAAAGCAACTTCGCCCTTTCTCTCTTTCTTTGTTTAATACATTTAAAAAAATATATAATTTATCTTGAAGTTAAGATAGAAGAAGAGAGAGAGAGAGAGAGAGAGAGAGAGAGAGATAAGAGGGGGATAGACATAGTGGCCTGTTCTCTGATGCAGCACAGCTGCAGCAGCAGCAGCACAGCAGCAGCACAGCAGCAGCACAGCTGCAGCAGCAGCAGCGCAGCTGCAGCACCACAGCAGCAGCAACTCATGTTGCAGCACCACAGCAGCAGCTGCAGCAGCACAGACATAGCTGCTGCTGTTCTGCTGCAGCACACAACGCCTGCCTTAGACTCTTCCTCAACTACAACAACTACCCTAACCCTCCGCCTCCTTGTGCTGCTGCTGCAGCAGCAGCAGCAGCAGCAGCCGCAGAGCAGCAGCAACACAGCTCTCTAGCTACATCCCCCTAGCAGCCCTCCCTCCCCCCCTTCATCTCGTCCTGCTGCTGTGCTGCTGCAGCACTAGCTGCAGCAGCAGCAAAGCTGTGTGGCTATATATATATATATATATATATATATATATATATATATATATATATATATATATATCCCCCTCTTTATTTCCCTTATTATATAATTACCAAACGTCCATAGGAATGTTAGTTTATAAAGTGTTGAAAAGAGTTTGAACGAGAAGATCTGAGGTGTATAGGCAGCTGCAGCAGCACAAAAAAGAGGCAGCGAGCTGCCTATACACCCGAATCTGCTGTATGGTGAATGCTGCAGATTAAGCGAAATTCTTCGCTAAATAATAATAATAATAATATTAATAATAATATATTTATAATAATAATATTAATAATAATAATAATATTAATATTAATATAAATAATAATAATAATAATAAACATCATACACTGTCTGTCTCACACTCTCACCTCCTGCTGTCTGTCTGTTCTATTTGTATGCAGACATAAGCAACAAACAAACTCCTACAAATATTATTATTATTTATTATTTATTATTTTTATTATTATATTTATTATTATATTTATTATTATATTTATTATTATATTTATTATTATTTTTATTATTACAGCAAGAGAGAGGAGACATCATCAACATACACCCGAACAAACTAAGAAACAAAAAAGACCCAAGACACACTGCTGCTGCTGCTGCTGCTGCTGTTGCTGCTGCTGCTGCTGCTGTTGCTGCTGCTGCTGCTGCTGTTGCTGCTGCTGCTGCTGCTGTTGCTGCTGCTGCTGCAGTAGTCGTAGCAGCAAAGAGATAACAACAAACAGTGTATAGAGAGAAGATATTTAAGGAGAGTACGTAGGATAAGAAGAAGCTTCAGCATCAGAGTCAAACATATAAACACAAAGCACTTCTTCTTCTATATTCTTAATCTGGTGTACATACACCTCAAATGCGCTGTCGCTGTCTGTTAATGTAGTCTATCACACCTCAGGAGACACCGTAATATCTTTCTCTTCTTCTTCTGTTGCTGCTGCTGCTGCTGCTGCTGCTGCTGCCCCTGCAACACTCAGACGCGTCATCCTTGAATCTAAGGTGTCAGAAGACCACTGTCCCTGCTGCTGCTGCTGCTGCTGCTGCTGCTGCTGCTGCAGCTGTTGCTGCAGCAGCTGCATCTGCTGCTCCTCGAGGTCTTGCTCGAGCTCGTGCTGCTGTTCAAGCTGATGCTGCTGACTGTGTCGATGGAGGGGAGGAGGCATATGCTCCTCCTCTTCATCTATTCCCTGTCTCCCCCGCTGCTGCTGCTGCTGCTGCTGATGCTGCTGATGCTGCGCTGTCGATGACGCGAAAGCACGAGGCCCCAGCGTTTGGCTGTGGTGGAATGCGTCGTACTAAAGACAAACATAAAATATAAAATAAATAAATAAAAATAAATAAAAATAAATAAAAATAAATAAAAATAAATAAATTAAATTGAATATATTACACTAATGATATCAATAAATAAAAAATTGGTTGATTATATATATATATATATATACATATATCTATCTATATATCTATCTATCTATCTATCTATCTATCTATCTATCTATCTATCTATCTATCTATCTATCTATCTATCTATCTATCTATCTATCTATCTATCTATCTATCTATCTATCTATCTATCTATCTATCTATCTATCTATCTATCTATCTATATATATATATATATAGATATATACTAAACAGCAGGAGCAGCAACAGCAGCAACAGAAACAGCATCAACAGCAGCAGCAATTCTGTATGTGTTCTGGATATATGTCTACGGCAAACAATGCGACAGCTAAGGTGTATATACAGCTGAAGTGTACAATATGTATATATATTTGGGGTGTATGCATAAATATAAATATATAAATATATAAAGTTAAATATATATATATATATATATATATATATATATATATATATATATATATATATATATATATATATATATATATATATATATATATATATATATATATACTGCGTCTATAGATCTAGATAAAAATAAAATAAATGAATGAAAATAAATAAAAATAAAACAGGTGTCTGCATCTATAATTTACAAATAAATAAAACAAATAAAATAACTAAACAAAATAACTAAACAAAATAAAATAAACTAAATAAAATAAAAATAAATATAAATATAATATAATATAACTGTCTCATACGGCCTCACCGTTTCTGATACGGATTTGAGGGCCCCCAACAAATCTGAAACTTCTCCCGTATCCATCAGATAATATCTGAAAAATATAAAATATAGAAAAACATGTTTTATTTATTTATCTATTTATTTATTTATTTATTTATTTATTTATTTTGTCCTATTTATTTATTTATTTATTTTGTTTTATTTATTTATTTATTTTGTTTTATTTATTTATCTATTTATTTATTTATTTATTTATTTATTTATTTTATTTTGTATTTGGGTTCATAGTCATAGTTGTATTTGTATTTGTTGTTATATTTGTAGTTATAGTTATATTTATACGTATAAATGTAAGTACACACACACATATATATATATATATATATATATATATATATATATATATATATATATATATATATATATATATATATATATATATGAAGCTAGCTACAAATAAAAGACGTAAAATACAAAATAATAAAAAATAAAAAATAAAAAACATACTTGGCATGCGAAGGCTTCTTCCCCACAGTGCAAGTAAACACATGAGGCTCCTTCAATCGCTGCAGCAGCAGCAGCAGCAGCAGCAGCAGCAATGACAGCAGCAGCAGCAGCAGCAATAACAGCAGCTAATTATGGGGGGCATGCATGTCTTGAATGAGGAGGAGACAGACAAAGGAGACACATCGTCAAGATAGTTAAATACAAATAAATAAATAAATAAATAAATAAATAAATAATAGTAAATAATAATAAATAATAATAAATAATAAATAAATATTAAACAATAAGAATGTATATGTAGAGGGCTGAAGATTGTAACGAAAGAAACAAACAAATAAATAAACAAATAAACGAACACATGGAGACAGAAGAAGAGGAGACAGAAGAAGAAGAGACAGAAGAAGAAGAGACAGTATAAAGAAGACAGAAGAAG
>OY986954.1:1853516-1858516 GCA_963920595.1 Eimeria praecox
AGCAGCCCCTGCCGCTGCAGCAGCAGCAGCAGCAGCAGCAGCTGCTGCTGCTGCTGCTGCTGCAGGTGAGTGTTAATGTATATGTCCGAATGCGTCTGTCCCCTTGACTCTTTTCAAACCAAGGGAACCGAGCTCATCGGCAGCTTGCTGCTGCTCGCGCTGCTGCTGCTGCAGCTGCTGCAGCTCCTGCTGCTGCTGCTGCAGCTCCTGCTGCTGCTGCTGCTGCTGCAGCTGCTGCTGCTGCTGTTTCTTCTCTGTCTCCTGAGGCCTCGCTGACTCTGCCAGGGATTCTCTTCGAGAGCGAAGACATGAGACACGACGCGAAAACAAAACAGGAGGCTGCTGCTGCTGCTGCTGCTGCTGCTGTTGTTGTTGTTGTTGCTGTTGTTGTTGCTGCTGCTGCGGCGGCGGGTGTGTGGTGCTCTGTTGTAGTTGCTGCTGCTGCCGGTGGTGGTGCTGCTGCTGCCGCAGGTGGTGGTGTTGCTGCTGCTGCTGTTGTTGTTGTGCTGCTGCACCTGCAGTTGCTGCTGCTGCTGCTGCTGCTGTTGCAGACTGCCGCTGCGAGACAGCTCCCAACTTTGCTGCTCGAGTGTCTGCTGGCGCTGAAGCTGTTGCTTCATCTGCTGCTGCTGCTGCTGCTGCTGCTGCTTCACGAGCAGGAGCAGCAGCACGAGGTGGGCTTGCTGCAGCAGCTGCAGCAGCAGCAGCATTATCTGCTGCAGCAGGTGCAGCAGCAGCATTATCTGCTGCAGCGGGGTTTGGAAGCGCCTGTCTAGCAGAAGCAGCAGCAGCACCCTCTTGTGTGTCTGCTGCTGCTGCTGCTGCTGCTGCTGCTGCTGCTGGTGCTGCTGCAGAGGGGTGTGCTTGCTGCGGAGCAGCAGCCATTGCTTGTTGAGTCTTCTGCTGATCCGGTGGTGGTGTTGCTGCTGCTGTTGTTGTTGCTGCTGCTGCTGTTGCTGCTGTTGCTGCCCTCGCTTCTGCTGCTGCTGCTGCTGCAGCTGCTGCTGCTGTTCTCGACTGCGGCAACCGGGGCCCCGAGGCCCCAGCAGCAGCAGCAGCAGCAGCAGCAGCAGGATCACGCAGGGCAGGTCGAACAGTAAAGGGAGGGGGCATCCAGGCAGCAGCAGGAGCAGCAGCAGCACAATTATTTTTATTATTATTATTATTATTATTGTTATTAGCAGCAGCAGCAGCTGCAGCAGCAGCAGCAGCAGCAGCAGCAGCAGCAGCACCCCTCTTGTGTATGGCAGAGTCTTCTGAAGCAACGCGGAAGAGAGGCAGCACAAGCTCATCGCTACGTTGAGGCTTAAGCTCCTGCTGCTGCTGCTGCTGCTGCTGCTGCTGCTGCTGCAGCTGCTGCTGTTGCTGCTGCTGCTGCTGCTGCAGCAACAGCTGCTGCTGCTTCTGTCTTGCAGCACCTGTCACAACCCCATATACTGCTGCAGTCCATGTTGTATTTGTATATTTGCTGCTGACTGCTGCCTGTGCTTCCTGTTCGAGCTGCTGCAGCAGCAGCAGCAGCAGATCTCGAGGCCTCATCTGCACCCACTGTTGCGGCAGCAGCAGCAGCAGCAACGAGTAAAGCTTCTGATAAGAAGCTTGCAGCTGCAGCAGCAGCTGCGGCAGCTGCTGCAGCAAGCCTGCTGGAGTGTGGCAGGCAGCTGTACATACAGATCCGCACGATATGTTTAATACGGGCTGCTTCGTGCTGCTGCTGCTGCTGCTGCTGCTGCTGCTGCTGAGAGACAATGTAAACTCCTGCTCCCTGACAGCAACGCTCAGTATCTCTTCTCCTGTAGGATGTGTTGTTGCTGCTGCTGTTGCTGCTGCTGTTGCTGCTGTTGCTGCTGTTGCTGCTGTTGCTGCTGCTGTTGCTGCTGCTGGTTGTCCTGCAGCTGCTGCATCTGTGCTGCTTCCTTCTACATTTTCTGCCGCACCAGAAATAATAATTCGCTGTTGTGGGGTCTTCACGTTGCTGCTGCTGCTCGCCTGCTGCTGCTGCTGCTGCTGCTGCTGCTGCTGCTGCTGCTGCTGTGGCTGCTGCAAGGAGATCTGCACTGAAGGCAGCACAGCTCGTAGCCGCAAAGCAACAAGCGACAGCAAGCTGTGCCACTCGGGAGCAGCAGCAGCAGCAGCAGCAGCAGGAGCAGCAGCAGCAGCAGCAGCAGCAGCAGCAGCAGCAGCAGCAGCATACCCCCCCATCGAGTCCACCGGAGAGGCTGCTGGCTGCAGCAGGAAGTTTGCTGCTCGGTGTTTAGCAACAGCAGCCTGAGAAGCTGCAGCAAGACGATCTGCAGCAGCAAAACAGCAGCAGCAGCAGCAGCAAACAGATACGCCACGCAAGTGTCGTCTTAAGCAACAGCAGCAGCAGCAACAGCAGCAGCAGCAGCAGCAACAGCAGCAGCAGCAGCAGCAGCAGAAATTCCAGTGTTATAGCATCAACAGAAGCCACTGAAGCAGCAGCAGCGGAAGCAACAGCAACAGCAGCAGCAGCAGCAACAGCAGCAGCAGCAGCAGCAGCGGCAGCAGCAGCAGCAGCAGCAGCAGCAGCAGGGCACCTGTAACAAATGTTAAGTCCAAAGCACGTGGGGCGTCAGTAGGAGCAGCAGGACACAGCATGAGACTGTGGCTGCTTCCCTTGAGCTGCTGCTGCTGCTGCTGCTGCAGCTGCTGCTGCTGCTGCTGCTGCTGCAGCTGCTGCTGCTGCTGCTGCTGCAGGTTCCTAGGGTCACCTGATGCGTGTTGCTGCTGCATCTGTTTGAACTGCTGCAGCAGCAACTCATTATGTCTCCTGTAAGTCGTAAGCAGTCTCGCGAAGAAAGCCACGGTGTCGTTGCTGCTGCAGCACAGCAACAGCAGCAGCAGCAGCAACAGCAGCAACAGCAGCAGCAACAGCAGCAGCAACAGCAGCAGCAGCAGCAGTATATAATCGGTTGGAGGGACAGTTATATAAAGAATTCAACTATAATTTTGGGGCTTTGTATTACCTCTCGCATGCAGCATTATGTGCTGCTGCAACGCCGCTGCCAGCAAGAGCAGCAGCAGCCACCGTCAGCAGCAGCTGCTGCAGCAGCAGCAGCACGACTTCAATATCTGCTGTATTTATACAACTCCATATATGCTGCAGCCTCGCATTTGCCTGTATATACAGTGGTACTCCTATGCGAAGCAGATCAGAGTGCTGCTGCTGGTGATGCTGGTGTTGCTGCTGCTGCTGCTGCTGCTGCTGTTGCTGCTGCTGCTGCTGCTGCAGCAGCGGCAGCGCCGTCACACGCATCAGCAGAAAGGAGAACTGCCGCTGCAGCAGCTGCTGCTGCTGCACCCCGACCTTTACAGACTCTTGGAAGGAGGCCTTTGCTGCTCCTAGTCTGCTGCTGCTGCTGTGGCTGCTGCTGTGGCTGCTGCTGCTGCTGCTGTTGCTGCTGCTGCTGCTGCTGCTGCTGCTGTAGAGGTCTTGAGTTAGGGAGCTTCTGCGAGATTTTGCTGCAGAGGAATCCAAGTCCGAAGCAGCACCTGCAGCAGTAGCTGCTGCTGCTGCTGCAGCAGCAGCAGCAACTCCTATTGCATCCAGTGCATTCTGCCAGATACTCTGTCTTTTCGTGTTGCTGTTGCTGTTGTTGTTGCTGCTGCTGCTGCTGCTGCTGTGCTGCTGCTGCTGCTCCTGCTGACTGCCCCCGTTGCAGTGCTCGCTGCTGCTTCTCTTAGGAGAAAAAGAAGCAGGGACAGTCAATTGCTGCTGCTGCTGCTGCTGCTGCTGCTGCTGCTGCTGCTGCTGCTGCTGCGGTGCTGCGTTTTCATGGGTTCCGAAGAAGCTGCTGCTGCGGCGGCTGTTGCTGTTGCTGCTGTTGCAGTTGCTGCTGCTGCTGCTGCTGCTGGCTGTTGCTGCTGCATTTTGAGCCATTCGCAGCAACAAGACTTGGCTCTGCTGCTCGAGTTTGCATTTCCACCCAGACAGGTTGCTGCTGCTGCTGCTGCTGCTGCTGTTGCTGCTGCTGCTGTTGCTGCTGCTGCTGCTGCTGCTGCTGCTGCTGCTGCATCGCTGCAGCTGCAGCTGCCCTCTGCAAAGGTGTAGCTCAAGAGAACGGAGGCAGCAGATAAGAGAAGCACTACTCAAAGTCTGCAGCTCGAATGCTATATCAAACGTTTGAAACAGCAGCCACTGTTGCTGCTGCTGCTGCTGCTGTTGCTGCTGCTGCTGCTGCTGCCAGGTGTCTATACAGATTAGGGGAGCCAGCTGCAGCTTTACAGAACGCAGCAGCAGCCCCAGCTTCTGTCGATGAAGGAACAGAGGGAGAGGAAGGTTGCAGCTCTTTCCTAATGCTAGCAGCAGAGCAGGTATATTTGCTGCTGCTGCTGCTGCTGCACCCAGCACACCCTGCTGCTGCTGTTGCTGCTGCTGCTGCTGACGTTGACGCATCTTCAAACGCTCCTCCAGCAAGCTTCCTGCTGCTGCAGTTGCTGCTGCAGTTGCTGTTGCAGTTGCTGCTGCTGCTGCTGCTTCAGGTACTTGAGCAGCAGCTGCTGCAGTTTCAGCTGCTGCTGCTCGGTCTGCTGCCAATACCGAAGGCACAGCAGCAGCAGCAGCAGCAGCAGGAGCAGCAGCAGCAGATGATGATGATGATGATGATGATGAAGATATTCTTGCTGCCTTCCTTGTAAATACCGGATCTAAAACATTATTGCTGTTATATCCCCAACACAAATCTGAGAACGCCTCCTCAAACACTCTACTTCTTTGCTGCTGCAGCAGCTCAGCAAGGGCCTTATCATCGAGCATAGCAGCAGCAGCAGCAGCAGCAGCAGCAGCAGGAAAGACAGATTCATAACAAGACAAAACATCGGCCCATAGCAACATGCGCTGTCGAGACAGCCTCCAGGTGTATCTGCAGCTTCCTAACTCTTTACATGCTGCTGCAGCAGCTCTTTGCTGCTGTCTATACACTTCAAACAGCTGGCTGCTGCTGCTGCTGCTGCTGTTGCTGCTGCTGCTGCTGCTGTTG